>CM053400.1:108995846-109025759 GCA_028644305.1 Xerus rutilus
GTGAGGTTGGCACAGAACTTGTGATCCTCCTGTCTCAGCCTCCTGAGTCACTGGAACCACTAAGCCTGGCAAAATTGTCATTTATTAAAGCTGAAAGATTCAATAATATTACTTGGACAAGGTTAAGTCTATAATACTGAGGAAGAAATGCTGTTTCTCTAAGATCTAATGTCTAAAAGTTAGATTTTTCTGTTTTCTCAGGTGTAATGCTATTTAAGTGAAAGCACATAAAAATACTCTAACAGTTTTATAGAGTTTAACCATCTATTTAATAAAAAAAATTTCATCATTATTTTACAAAAGCTTTAAGATTAGGTTCTTCACATTATAACACAAGGTCAACAATCAAATTTGCACTCAGTACATTTGACAATTGCTATGAGTATTAATATTCAATGGTTTAGCTATTGTAGTTCCTTGAAAAGCAAGGAGCTGAGGGACAACCTTGCCCTTTTGGGGAGCTGTTAAACTTTTTCAAATGTTTCAAGTAGCTCCCTATGGAGATAGTTATTGGAATACTATAAAAATGTTCTCCATGAAAGACTATAATTTTCTCAGTGGTTAGAAAAAAGTGGTGTGTGTAACAAATATTTCTCCTATTTATGATTTCATTTTACTTTTGATGGTAATCTAAATAATAATACCAGTAGGATAAAATATTAGTTCTAAGTGTTTTTTTTTAATTTCCATGTTAAGATGAATATCACTCATCTATATTTTTTCTAAAATGAATTGGCATTAAAGAAAGCCATTTACACAGCAATCAACTGTATTTGATGATGCGGATGATTATGGTAGATTATTTGTGAAATTGTTTTTGTCCTTCTTTTCCTTATGTAACTTTTCTCTAATTAATTCTTTGACCTCTTAAAGGTTTGGGTAATGAATTATATCATATTTTTGAAATAAAATGCTGCATAATTTTAAAGAAAGACAGTTTTGTTGTGGTGGTTTACAGAACAATTTGAGATTTTATAGTTGGTTAGCACATATTAGAAATTTAGTGGTAAGTCTTCATTTTTGTTTCTATTTCATAGATGAGAAAACTGAGATGTAACAAGAATATGGCACAAAGATTCTGATAAATTCTACTTTTCCTTTAGTCACATGTTGGTTCAAGTGATTCTTCGATGTATCATGCTTTGAGGAAAAATTGGTCTTGGTATAAACTGAAGAGCTCACCTATACAGACAAATGTTGTTTAAGTCTCAAGAGTCTGAGAGACTCTCTAGTCTGTATTCTTATGTAAAACAAAAAAAGCACAAGTGTTACTACAAGTCTGCAAGAAAGATGTACTAATTGGTAAATATTTATCCAAAAGGTAGAATGGAAACCTTCTAGTCTTTCCCCAAAGAGATACAATAATATATAGTACAATAAACCTTTATGAAAATTTTAGAAAGCTGTTAAAATTGGTACTACCCCAGGCAAGTACAAAGTCAACCAGATACATTAAAACAGGGGAAAAAAAAGGCATTGTTGTATTTAACATGTGTCAGACCCTCCATCAAGTCAATACAAATAGGCATAATCAATAGAAGATGCTCAACCTCCAACCCTTTCCTCAGATGGTAAAGAGATGAGCTTAATGAACATCTAGCATTCTGGCTTTTCAAAAGCTACCCAGAGACAAGTTTCCACCTTGCCTAATTTGAAGTGATGATGGGGAACCAAGGTGTTTTGAATATCCATTCGCAGGCACTGAAATCAAAGAGGCACCCAGTGGCTTTTTATTAGCACTATAGAATCAAAAGTGCTATAAACAGACACTGGAGAAGTTGAAATATTACAAGCTATGGAAAAGAAATTGACATGCTTCTCTAATTGGGAAATTATAAGTACCAATCCAGAGGGGATGCATCCCTCAAAAGGTTTGAGAGACCACCAGAATCTCTTGCAAGATTGACTGTTGAAGGACTTCCTTTGCATAAATAGAGTCTGTAGAGACCAGGAGAGAAGATATGTTTTCAAATACCAAAATCCCAACCAAAATAAAGCATAAGAAAAAACAAAAAAAATAGCCTAATCACAGGAAAAAATAATACCAAAATTTGACCTTAAATTGGAGATCAATTAATTATCTGAAAAAGAATTTAAAATAACTATCTCCAAGATGGTCAATGAGCTTCAAGAGAATATGTAACAGTGGTGCACTTTATGATTTTTGCTGCTCTGCCACTCAGACTTTTTTTAAAAATTGGACATGTTTCTTTCTCTTTCTTTCTTTCTCCTCTTCCCTAACTTCAGGGAAAACAGGATTACCTTTCTTACGCAATTTAGGCAAAGTTGTTTCTCCTTGAGCTCCCACGCACACCACAGGAAGTAATTCAGACTTGGAAATGTCATCAGAAGATGTAAGAAACAATTATCTTCCAAATTAACAAGTGAATTACAACCCTGACAGAGAACACATGAAATTTAGCCTTTGCTTCCCCTCTTTAAAAAACTCAGCTATCCTTGATGGGGAGAAAGACAGCCTCAGAGACAGGAGTCCCCTGTGTTTCTCTTTTGCTAGCAAAGCAATAAAAATTCTTTTTTCTTTTTCTCAAAACAGTGCCTTCATTATTGGATTGGTATGGGGTCAAGGACCAAGATTTGATAACAAATACGTACAGAAATTAAACAAAATCAGAAAGAAAATATGGACATAAAACAACAAATCATCAGAGAGAAACAAACTATAAAAAAGAACCACAACAATTCTTGAGCTGAAGAGTAAAACAGCTCCATAGAAATATTACTTAAAAAGATTTAAAGAGTTTCCAAAGCAGACTTGCTCAAGCAGGAAGAAAGATCAGTGAATATGAAGGCAGGTCATTTAAATTTACTGAGTTAGAGGAGAAAAGGGGGAAAAAAAGGGATGAAAAATTAAAATGGCCATAGGGAATTATGGAATACTATCAAAAATAACAATTTAAACCAGGCAAGGTGGCTCAAGCCTGTAATCTCAGCACTTAGGGAGGCTGAAACAGGAGAATCATCAGTTGAAAGCCAGCCTCAGCAAGGGCAAGGCACTAAGCAACTCAGTGAGACCCTGTCTACATAAAACACAAAATAGGGCTGGGGATGTGGTTCAGTGGTTGAGTGCCCCTGAGTTCAATCTCCAGTACCAAAAAAAAAAAAAAAAAAAAAAAAAAAAAAAGAACAATTTGTAGATTATGGGAGCCTCAGAATGAGAATAGAGAGAAAAGCTGACAAAGAACTTACTTAAAATGAGAATGGTTGAATGTCTCCTAAATCTTAGGAGGGAAATAACCAGATTTAAAACATCCAAAAGGCCCCAAAGAGGTAGAGCCCAAAGAGATCTATATTGAAACACAATGAACCCTGAATGTGGCTAAAGAAATACAATATGTCATGTAAAATGAAGCCACTATAAGTGGATTTCTCTGCAGAAATATTACAGATGAGAAAAGAAAGGAATGATAGAAATCACTGAAGGTCTGGGAGTGTAGCTCAGTTGCAGAGCACTTTTCTAGCATGCACAAGATCCTGAGTTTGATCCCCAACTTACAAAAATTAAAATAAAATTAAATTAAAATCTAACAAGAATACTATATACAACAAAACTTCCTTTTAAACATAGCATGGTACTGCATAAAAATAGGACACAAACCAGTGGACTAGAAGAGAAGGCACAGAAAAAAACTCACCAGCTACAGAAGTCTGATTCTCGACAAAGGTGCCAAAAGCATATACTAGAGAAAGACAGGCTCTTTAAAAATGATGAGGGGAAAATTGGTTATCCAAATGTAGATGAATGAAAAGTAATTCAAAATAGATCAAAGAACTAAGAATAAAATATAAAACTTTGAAACTACTAGGAGAAAACAAGGAAACATTCTAGACAGTCACAGGAAATGTCTTCCTGAATAGGACTCCAATAGCTCAGGAAATAACTTCAAAAACTGACAAGTTGGATCACTTTAGAATGAAACAGCCTCAGCACAGCAAAGGAAGCAATTAAGAGAGTGAAAAAAGATCCTACAGAATGGGAGAAAATCTTTGCCAGCTATTACTCCAACAGAGGATTAATATCTAGAATATAAAAGAAATTTGCAAAACGACACCAAAAAAACCAACTGGCTGAATCAACAAATGAGTGATTGAATAGGTACTTCTGAGAGGACAAGACCTATGCCATTTTGTGACTCTGAGCCTTTGTCCTCAACCCAGCAGCTCCTGCCCAGATCCTGAAAAGTTGTGACACACTTAATGGCACACTGTTCTGGTGCCAGTGAGTCGGTTCGCAATCTGAGTCAATCAATCAGGAAATTAAGCATTGGGCCCTCCATAGCCAAACCTATCAGCCTACCACACTCACCCTTACCCAATCCTGTAGCGACGAGACCACTGTCCCCCTGCGCGCGCTTTCCCTTACCCAATCACACAATTTCAAGGCATGTACTCCTGTGCTTGTGATTGTAATCCATAAAAATCCCTGCTCCCCTAGACTCGGGGCTGCACCTCCCTACCCGCTGCATCAGTGAAGGTGTGCGGACCCTGCTCGAGCTTGCAATAAAAGACCTTGTTGTGATTGCATTGGAATCAGAATCCTGGTGGTCTCTGGTGGTCTCACGAGTCTGGGAATTACACTTCTCAAAAGGAGAAGGATAAATGGCCAATCATTATATTAAAAACTGTTCAACATTTTTAGCGATCAAAGAAAAGCAAATCAAAACTACATTGTGATTTTATTTCACCCCATTCAGAACAGCAATCAAGAATTCAAAAAAAAAATATTGATAAAGATGTGGGAGTGAAAGAACTTTTATACCTTCTTGGGATTGTAAATTAGTATAGTTGCTATGAAATTCAGTATGGTGGTACATCAGAAATCTAAAAACACAATTACCATATGATTCAGCAATGTCATCCTGGGCATACATTTGAAGGAATTAAAGTTAGCATAATATGGAAAGACCTGCATCCCATGATTCTTGCAGCACAATTCACAAAAACCAAGTTATGGAATTAGCCTAGGGATCATTTACTAATGAATGAGTGAAAAGAAACAATGAAAAGAAAAAAATCATGTCATTAGCAAGAAAATGGATAGAACTAGAGACTATCATGTTAAATAAAATAAGCTAGACTCAGAAAGACAAGTATTTCATATTTCCTCATTGTAATGCAAAAAAAGAAAGATGACATGAAATTAGAAGGGAGACTATTAGAAAAGATTAAGGGGATCAGTGGGGAAGGGAGAGTAAGGGTGAGCAGCAGGGCTAAAAATGATCAAAATAGATTTTATGTACATACAAATATACCACAATGAAGCCTATATTATCTATGATTAATATGGTTGGATAAAAGCTGATGGAAAAGTAAAGACCTTGCCAGATAAAACTTAAGAAAATTCATCACTATCAGTACATCAGTTTTTCCTTGCAAGAAATACTAAAGGAAGCCATTCAAATTGAAAGTACACTAGACAATAACACAAAAGTTTATGAAAATTTGCAGATACTGATATGAGAAAATATATATGAAAACACAATTTTATAATATTGGAGTGGTTGTCTATAAATTAATGTTAATTCTAGTGCAGAAAAAAAGTTAAAACCATAAAATAATTATAAATATTAACAAGAGTAAATGAACACAAACTATAAAAAAAGAAGTAAATTGTAATAAAACAAAAATAGGTGTAGGAGATGTAAAAGAATAGGGTTTTTATATGTAATTAATATTATCAAAATAAAAGATTTTTATACATAAAAGATGTTTTTTGTAGTTGCCCTATTAACCACAAAGGTAATTTATAGAAAAGATATGCAAAAGAATGAAAAAAGAATCAGAGCATGTCACTACAAAAAGTCAGTGAAACACAAAGAATGGTAGTAAAAGAAGAAGAGAGAGGAAAAAAAGTAGAAAACATTTTAAAATGATGATAATTACACCTCCATTAGTCTTTCTCTACCAAGTACAAGCAGATTATTCTACCTTTAAAAATACAGAGAAGATGAATGGACTTAAGTAAACAAGATCCAATATGTTATAGACAAAATACTCCTTTTATATTTAAACATAAACATAAGCTGAAAGTAAAAGAATGGGAAAGTATACTTCATGTAAATATTAACAGAAATTGAACAGAGGAGGCTATACTCATATCACACAAAATAGATGTTATACAAAACTGTCAAAAGGTGAGTAATAATATTATAGAATGATAAAAGTGTCAATTCATCCTAAAGATATTACAAGTGTAAAATATGTGCACCCATTATTAGCACTTTTAAGTATATGAAGTGAACACTGGAAGATTTGACAGGAAAAATTATAACATATAATAGATTTTCATAGCCCACTTTAAATAATGGGTGAATCAAATTGTACTCAATAAGGAAACAGAAGACTTCAGCAGTATGGTACATCATTTGGACCAGACACATCCAGAGCACTTTACCCAATGATAGCACAGTGCACATTCTTCTCAAGAGCACACCAATCTCAAGAATATATCACACGTTAAATCAGAAAGTAAATCTTTAGAAATTTGAGAAGGTAGAAATCGGATCAAGTATCCTTTTTGACCACAGTGGAATAAGGTTATAAATACAAGGAAAACACAGAAAAGAAAATCACACACACACACACACACACACACACACACATTGACACATTATTGAACCACTTATGGATCAAACAAGAAATTACAAGAGAAACTGGAAATTATCTTGAGACAAATGATAATTCAAACACAACATACCAAAGTCTATAGATGAAGCAAATAATAGTACTAAGAGGAAATTTTATAGTGGTAAATATCTACACTAAAAAAAATAAATCAAGTTAACAACCTAACTTTATACCTCATGGAATGAGAAAAATAAAATTGAACCTACATTAGTATAAGAAAGGTAATAATAAAGATCAAACAAACAAAATGGAAAACATAAAAATAACATAAACATTTAAAAAATGAGTTTTTTTTTAAAAAGACCAACAAAATTAGCAAACTCTTAGCCAAACTGACATAGGAAAACAAAACACTCAATAACAGATAGACAAAAGAGGAAATATTACAACTGATTGTAGAGAAAAAAAGAATCATGAAATATATGTAAACAACCATATGCAAATTATTTTGGGTAACATAGAAGTAGATAAATTTCTGGAAATATACAATCTACCAAGATTTAATCACAAACAACATTGACTCTTTAATCAAAAACATCCCAATGATGAAAAGTCCAGGACCAAATGGCTTCCCCAGGAAATTCTACAAACATTTAAAGAAAGAACTAATACCAATCCTTACAAATTCTTCCAAAACTCATTCTCTGAGAACAGCACTAACTTGATACTAAAAGCATACAAAGATGTTGCATGTAAGCAAAATTCACAATTGCCAAACTGTGAAAGCAACCTAGATGCCCTTCAATAGATGAATGGAAAAAGAAACTGTGGTATATATGCACAATGGAATATTACTCAAATAAAATTGAATAAAATTATGGCATTTGCAGGTGAATGGATGGAGTTGGAGAATATCATGCTAAGTGAAGTAAGTCAATCCCAAAAAACCAAAGGCCAAATGTTTTCTCTGATCAGTGAATGCTGATACATAATGGGGGTGGGCGTGGGGAGTATAGGAGAAATGGAGGAAGTTTGTGTTAGGTCAGAGGCAGAAGCAGAGAGTAGCCGTCTGGCTCCCGTGTCTCGCTCCTTCCAGCTCCAAGCGGCCGGCGCCGCCATTGCTGCCAGGCCTGCAGAGCAGCCCACCCACCGTGGTGCGCACCGAACGCAGTAAGCATGCACTGAACACACCAACATGGCAGCCTCCAGTAGCCTATATGGAAAGAACAGCAAACCTCCAACATGAGAAATGCCATGACTCCCGGCTCATCCCAGAAGGACTCTGACCTCACCAGCTTCACCTAACCAATCTTAGAGGACACTGGACTCTAGACCAACACCTCTTCCTGCTCCAGGCCCTTCCCTTCCAGCCTCAAGCCTGCCTTTTCTGGATGGGGAGGGCCCTTTTAATTCTGTATGGCACAAGTTTCTAACGCCATTTCTGCCCAGTCAAGCCTGGTGACTGGGCAGGATAGCCGGGAGCGTCCTTCCCAGAATAAAGCCTGTTCCGGTTCTGTTTTACTTCCATCTAGTTGTTTGGCTTTACAGTTTGGATAGGTAAAAGGGAAGTAGGGGAAGGAAGGGGGTATAGAGGTTTCAAATATGGTGGGAAGGGATGGACATCACTACCCTAGGTACATGTATGAAGACACGAATGGTGTGAATCTATCTTGTTTACAAACAGAGAAATGGAAAAACGTGCTCCATATGTGTACTATGACTTGAAAAGCATTCTTTTGTTTAAAAAAAAAACAAAAAAGAAATAAAATTACATTAAAAAAAGATTTTGCATGTAAACTGTAGACCAATATACCTGATGTAAACATGCTCAAGAAAATACTAGCAAAAAAATTCAGCAACATGTTAAAAGGATAATACACCATAACCAAGTGTGATTTATTCCTGGAATGTAAGGATAATTCAATATATGAAAATTAATTAATATACCACAGTAACAGAAAGGATGATGAAAACCACATTATTATCCCCTTGATGTACAAAAAGCACTTCACAAATTTTAACACCTTTCATGATTAAAAACACTCAACAGACTAGAAATAAATTAAATTAACTCAACAATATAAAGGCCATACATGAAAAACCCAAAATTAGCATCTTATTTCAAGTTATACTGTTAAAAGCTATTATTATAAAACCAGCAACAAGGCAAAGTTTCCCAGTCTATTTCTATTCAACATGGTACTGAAAGTCCTAGCCAGAACAATTAATCAAGGAAAAGAAAGAAATGACATTTGAAGAAACCAAAGTTTCACTGTTTGCAGGTGACCTGGTCCTATATGTAGAAAACACTAAAGATGCATGAATCTACCCAAAATACAACTTGTTAGAACTAATAATTTAGTTACATAGTAGCATACAAAAATCAACATGCAAAAATCAGATGTGTTTCTATACATTAACAATCAACAATCCTAAAATGAAGAAAATCCTAAATTAAGGAAAAGATCCCACTCACAATATCATCTGAAAGAAGAAGTATTTAGAGAAAAACTTCCAAGAAGCAAAACACTTGTACATGGAATACTATAAAATATAGATGAAGGAAACAAAAGACAAAAATGAATGGAAATACCTCTCATTTTCATGAATTAGAAGACAATATTTTCCACACTACAAAGTTAATTTCTATATTAAATGCAGTCCCTGTCAAGATCTAAATGGCAAAATTAGAAAAAATAATCCTAAAATTTACATGGAGTGCCAAAAGACCCAATAGAGAAAAAAAAAAAAAATCTTAGGAAAGAAAAAAGCAAAGTCAGAGGTCTTATAGTTGCTATTTTAAAACATAATACAAAGCTATGATAATCAATGTAATTCTGGCATAAAAATTATACATATAGTCCAGCGGAACAGATTTTATACACACAAAGTTTATAAAGAAACCTTTCTATACATGTTAAATGATCTTAGAGGGTATCAAGGTTACACATGGGGGAATCAAAGTATATCCAACAGTGTTGGGAAAACTGGACATGCAAATACAAAAGAAAGAAATTGGACTTTTGTTTTATACAGTAAAATTTTAAAGTTTACTGAACATTCATTAAAGTCCTAAATACAAGATCTAAAATTATTAAACATTAGACGAAAACAAGAGGAAAAGCATAGATGACATTTTGTATCTCATTTTGGCAATGGTTTCTTGGCTATGGCACCAAAGCAGTTAAGAAAAAAAAAATAGATAAAAGTGACTATATCAGATTTAAAATCATCCATGCAACATAGCAAATAATTAGCAGAGTGAATAAGCAGAGAGAATATATTAATAAATTAATATACATCACATGCAATCAACTCCTATCACTAGCAACAACAGAAAGTTTAAAAAATGCACAAAGGATTTAATAAACATTTCTCAAAAAATTAATAATGTTCAATAATATATTAAAAGATGTTAAATTACCAGTAATCATCGGGGAATTGCAAATTGAATGCACAAGAATATACCACCTCATACACATTAAGATTGCCAGTGTCCAAAAAATAAAAAACAATGACAAGGAGATGTAGAGAGATGTGGAACCCTGCCCTATTGTGAATAAGAATGTAAAATGGGTTTGGGCACTATGGAAAACAGGATGAAGGTTCCTCAAAGAATTGCAAATTGAACTAATATATGATCCAGCAATCTCACTTTTAAGTATATATTCAAAATAATTTAAAACAGCATATAGGATTTTAGCATATCCACATTCATTGTAGCATTATTCACAATAATAATTGAATGCAACTTTAGTGTTCATTAAAAGATGGATGGGGTGCTGGGATTGGGGCTCAGTGGTAGAGCACTTGCCTCGCATGTGTGAGGCATTGGGTTCGATCCTCAGCACCACATGAAAATAAATACAATAAAGATATCATGTCCATCTACAACTAAAAAATAAATTAAAAAAAAGATTAATGGGTAAAGGAAATGTGGATATACATAAAATAGAATCATATTCAGTTTTGAAAAGGCAGAAAATCCTGCTATTTGAGACAATAGGGATGAAACTTGAGAACATTTGGCTAAGTGAAATAAGCCAGACACAAAAGGTATATATGGCATCATGACACCTATGTGAGGTATCTAATGTAGTCAAAGTCTTAGAAATTGATCTGGACAATCCCTTCTAGAGTTAGACACAAGCCTTGAGTTTCTCTTTCTCCCCTCATTTCTTGATTGTTTCTTGAAGCCTAGTGACAGTCCTTCTCCTCCACATGGCAGCCATGAGCACTCTCCCGCCTCAGTTCTCATCCTGTTGAAGACTTTAGCCTCTTTTTCAGTGGAACATCTCATTTCATGTCATTGTACCCACCCACCACTGTCTGGATCCATGGCATGATGGGCCCATGGTCACTATTGCCAGCATGAACTTTTAGTATTACAGCTTAGTTTAAATATACAATAAATACTATTTAACTGCATTTCTTTCTTTAAAAACTAAATTTTGTATGCAGAAGAAACTGTGGATAAGTCTTCACACAATACTTTAAATTTTCTTGGTTCTAGACCCTATCATGTGATTTGGAAAAGGGTTACAAACAATATTAATATTTTGAGAATCCAATTATTAATTGGCTGATTAGGTTCATGTCTACCAGCATATCATCACTCCTAAAGATCTTTAGCATCCATGGAAAAGAAGTTCAATTTATTTACATGGAGAACTGAATAAAATAAATATGCATCAAAAGGTTGTGGCTCATGACATTCCAGAGTACAGTAAGTGAGATTTGTTTTTTCTCCAAAATTTACAGTGGAAGTCTAAGGTATATTGCACTAGTTACATGGTTCTGTAACATTTTTGACATGGGGCATAGCAAATGTGAAGGTTCACCTAAAAGTAGAGCTCTGTTAATATTTGGGAATAAATATTGTAAGACTCCTTTATGATTCTTTTTTGTTTATAGCAAAATATTTTACCATAAAATGTACCTTTCTTTCTTTTAGAGCAGATGTTCATCCAGTGCTGCTCTGCCTAGGGTCTTCTTAGGCTTTTACAAGTGCTCTATATGCATGTGCTAAAGTTTTACACCAGGTTAATGTTTGCAGCACAGAAAGGATAATTAGCAAAGAAATTAACTAAGATCCATCTGGGAATGTCTGTTACAAATAGTAGTTACATGGTAAAGAAATTATTGACAGTGGTTATTAGCAGTGCTTGACTCTTTTCCTTGAGCTAGGTTTACAAAGACAGAATCCAAGGTGTTTGGAAATACGAATACACTTGTCGAACTTTAGATCTTAGTTCCTGCACAGACATTAGCCATAGTTTCATTTTTGAAACGAAGAAACTAATCAGGTTGACCCTTCCTGCAGTTGTTCATCAACAATAAAAATATGAAATAAGTTCTAGCAAGGAAGTCTTATTGCCTTTCTCACTGGGATGTCTGGAAGGCTCTCATTGCCTGGGAGGAGTCAGTTCATAGACACATGGTCTTTGTTTCAACATCTAGAGTAAATCCTTACATTGGTTTTCCAGAATTTGTTTTTTAGAATCTTAAAGTATAGGAAGTTTGTATTTGTACATACATAAACATATGTTTTGGTATATTTATACACATAAACATACATATATATGTTTGTGTGTGTGTACACTTTTAATAGCCTTCAGTCTTAATATACAAATATTTCATACATAATTTAAGTGAATATTTATTTTATACATTTCTTTATATATGGTCTATTTATTTGACAGATAGTATCAGAACTTAAGGCATTTGCATGAGTGGTGGAACACTTTGGAATATGGTATGTACGTATTAGAATCTTAACAATTCATTCTACTTAATATCTAGTCTTAATTACTATATAAATCAAAGTAAGTTTGAAAAGATAATAGATCAATGCACGAGAAAGAAAACAAAATATACACAATATTTATCTCTGTTCAAATTGTTCCATAGCAGCATATACAATAGCAACTGATGTCATAAATTATGAATAATATTGTGTATATTTGGGAGGCATAGTACATTCCTTTCTTCTTAAAAGAAGCATCTTTCTCTTATGGCTTAAGATCAAAGACATATTTTTCACAAAAACAAACTAAAAATAAATTACAACTACTCAAGTAATAATATGACAATTTGATGAAATTCATGGGAAATTGACAAAACTATAAAAGTGTAGCTGCACTGTCAAAATCAGTATTTTATAAGGCTTTTATATATGAGTGAATTACTTCTTTGGGCTTTTTTAAAAGTAATCCAATAAATTGCTGTATTTAAAAATGACTAATAATTATAAGACAGAATGGTAAACTTTCTCATTAATTTGTGTTTGGAAACCTTATTTTATTTCTTTATCAACTTTAACATGAGTCATTTTTCTATAAAAGCAAAAGTAGAAATAACATCAAATTCATTACACTGAAATATATAGAGGAATAAAATGGTAAATTATGTATATCATTAAGTATCTTTAAGATTGTCTAAGATTTCTTTTAAATCACACTAAATACAGTTGTAAGTGTACACTTTTTTAAATCTCTTGACTTTTAAGATATTTTGATTCATAGGAAATTTTTCAAAATTTTTAGGGAATTTTCATATCCAGCCAAAAGAATTTAGATCTGACTGATTCCTTTTATCTATCCATACACTTCAATTGAGCCCATTTCATGATATCCCAACAAAAAAAATCAATGTTTTTCTTTTTCTTTTGATCCATTTTTTAGGAAAACCATAATTATGACATGAGTTTGGGGATTCAAAGTATCAGGAAAAATGGTCAAGATTTCAAGCAAAAGGAAATTAAATGTTATATAATATGTCAAAATATTATCTATGTGATTATAAATCTAAAGATACGTGTGGTGGATTAATGACTCAATAGACTCATTTTAATATATTGTATATCATAAGCAAATTTTAAAATATTTCTTTATTAGCTATGTAGTGTTTGAATTCGGTTGCTCTCATTCATGATGGCACTTTCTTAAGGATTGGCTTTTTCTCTCCTAGGTTTCAGTAGTCACAGTAGCAAATGAATACATGTCCATGACAATTTCAGTTGCTCTCAAATTACAAAAGGAAAATCATTCTTATAACATGATCCTTAGAACAATTAATATGTGAGTTATTACTGGCATCAATAATTGGTTTTATATATATTCATAGTCATAGGGTATAAGAATGCAAAAACATTTTGATCTGTTGGGCACTGTTGCTTTAGACATAAACATTCTTTTCAATATGTACTAGTTCTTTTTTTATATAAATATTTTTGGAATCAGTGCAACATTTTTCTTTTACCATAGTATATATACCTTCTGTAGTAACTAGTTTACTAATAATTATTTGTAACCCAGATTTTGCTCATTTATATGAAAACTTTGAACTTTCTGGAACAATAGTATCAATATTTCTTACTTCCTCATTCATAGAGAAATACCTTGCTGCTGCAGCATTTCTGATCCTAACCTCAAATATGATTCTATATGTGTCTATGATTTTATACATATAGCTATCAAAACTGATAGGTAGGAAGACAAGCATCTGATACAGTGAGATAGAAACACTCAAAACATTTATAATTTACCTTGAACATCTTCAAACACTGCAGAGTGTTCTAAGGACTCTAAATTAGTTCCTAAGTCTTATCTAATTATCTTCCACTGTTTCACAGCCACTACCTGGATCCATGTCTCTATTACATTTTTTTTTAACCATACTAGGGATTGAATTCACAGGCACTTTATCACTGAGCCTTGAGCCTCATCACCATCCTTTTTTTTATTTTTTACTTCATGACAGGGTCTAAGTTGATGTGTCTGGCCTTGGACTTGTAATCCTCCTGCCTCAGTCTCTGAGTGTCTGGGATTACAGCTATATGACACCAAGTCCAGCTATGTTTCTGTTCCTTGATTGGAAATTTGAAATTGAGTTAATGAAAAGCAGTAGAATCAATAGAAATAAAAGAAAACCTAATTCCAATATGAAAAAAAAATTCTGAGATTATTTTTGTTAGTCAAAGTAACTGGATTTCCTATAAAAGATAATACTTCTCTTAAAACACCATGGCTCTTTTTATGTCATTATATATTCTTTCATTGTTAATGCCTCAGACAAGAGAGTCTTGGATGTTTACTGCACTTATAGGCAATTGAAAAAAATATCAGTGGCTTAACAAATTGGGAGTCTGTGTCTCACTCAAATTGTTTGCATGGCTATCAGTACTTTGTTCTCCTGATACACTACTGGTCACTGTGACAGAAAGCAGAAGGATTTAGTGAGCTATGGAACAATTTGTAAGACTCATGTCTAACTGCAAGGTTGTATGAATGCATAGCAGTACCAGAATATTGATAAGCAAGCTTCTGAGATCTACAGTTTGTTATTCTGGTCATCAGATAAATTCCTAGCACCTGAACACTCATTATAAATTATTCTTCATAATCTTTTGAATCTATTTTATGGGTAAGTAAAACAGAGTGATTAAACTAGGACCACCCAAAGGAGAAAAGCAAAATCTTTTCAAAATGTGCTTCCACAAGGGAGACAGTCCCTTTCATTTGCACTGGCAAACTCACTGACAAGCAGAGGGGAGCAGGACACATTTATACTGGATAGAGGGACAACAGGTGCGCCTGATGAGAGGCTATTGGCATGGAGAAACAGGATCTGCCTCAGTACAGGAATCTGTCCTAATTGATTGGCTAGGGAAGCAATTTGGCTTTCTCTGGTTTATGCTAAGTTGAAAAGGTGATACTACAGAGAAGTTCACAGTCATTGACCAAGTTCTGACCCTCTAGGCCTACTGTCTCACATATTGTGGTTGGGCTCCCTGGATCAGCTGCAGCAAAGATTATGGGTCAGATCTCTGTTGTAGAGCATGATCTGGTCTTTATGTGTTTTCATATTTGGTGTCACAGTACCTTGAACTCATTTTCATGAGTTCACAGGCCAGAGCAAGTCAGATTTTCTTCAATTGCTTCATAGTGGACAGTAACTTAAATGTTAACTCAAGACTATTACAGTCAGTGATTAGGATTCAGGAAGTTTTTGAACGCATAGTATATCTTTGTATAAATTTGATAATAGTTCAGACAGTTTTCGCAGTGACTTGCAAATGAACTTGATCAGTTTCTTGGCACAGACTAGTCTGTATACCTCCTTTTTTTTGTTTTTGGTATTGGGCATAGAAAATTTATTTTTCATATTCAGCATTTATTACCAAACCTCTTCACAAGCAATAATCTACAAATTTCTGCATGTTAAAAAATGTGTATGCATTCATATGTAATTATATATGCATCCATATGTATATGTTTATATATGAAAGTATGTTTGTGAATGTATATATGTATATGTGTATGCAATATACCAAAATTTATAAACACATACATACATATAAATACATAATTAGATCAAATAAAATTTACCATGTGGCTGCTGATAATTACCTATTATATCATTTTAGCCATAGAGCTTAAACCATCAGACAGATTCTCTGAAAAGAGTTCATACACATGGGATAGTCCATTCATAGTGAAGTGGCAATTTAACATGATGCAAAACTTATTCTTTGTAATGTAAATTTATTGTTCTCAGTAAAAATCAAAACACCCAGAGTCTGCTTTTTGCATTTATTTTATAAAGTCAATGAACCACACAGAAAATTTTTATATTTAATCTTTACTGAAAGTTAACAATGGTCCCATTATGCTATGTAAGCTACGTTATTTGAAACAAATCATAGATCAGTAAATTAGCAACAATTTTAATTTTCTTTAAAATTTTATTTAAAAAAAAATAAAAATTTTAAGAAACTTTCTAAAATATGAAATCATGATACAGCTAACTGTGCATAAACGTGTAATATTCACAGGGTGCTGATAACCTATCTCCAAGCATTTCTATGTTAATTTCTCCCTCATGAATATACCTGTTTTCTCTCAAAAGCTGTAGAAGTCAAGCACAGTGCTGTTCTATTGTCCTCACATTGGCCTCCTGGCTGCACGTAGCTCTGCTGACCATGCTTTCACTCCAATGGGCTCTTCCTGGCTACCTGCAGTCCTCAGCTCATAGCCCTAGACCCGGTCTTCTGCAGTCCTGGAGACACTGGTGCAACGCTCTACACCTCCCCAAGTAGGACATTTGATGACTCTAATGTTTTCTCTCCGTATTCATTCTCTCTCAGGAGGAATTCAACATTTTCTCTGCTTTTGACTCCAATACATTTAATAGCATAAGGATCACATTGGAAATTTGCTCTAAATGTGTACATGTTGGCCAGAAATGCTAATCAAGCATGCCTTGATTTAGAGCTTACCATTGTCAGGAGGCTCTACATACTCTTGTTCCTTCCTTTCTCTTCATCTCATTTCATTCCTCTTTTCCCTCCCTTCATTTTTTTCCACATGCCACGGTTTTTATCCATGTCTTGTTCAACCAGAAGTCTCTTGCTAGTACTGTTTCTTTCTTTCTGAAATCTTTTCACTTGGGATTTACCAGGCTCTTCTGAAATGGCACTTCCTCGAAGGCCTTTCCTTTTTGCCTGCTCTCTAATAAACTTCCTCTCTCTACCTACCACAGTTATTATTATCTCTTTATGTTAATGTTTCTGTTTGTTTACTTATTAATGTCTTCATGCTAATGACAGTAAACAAGCACTTGACAGCAGAGATCTTTTATTTGCTATCTACTTTATATCTAGGTCTTTAACAATGTTAGACAAATAGATTATAGTCAGTAGTGTCTGAATGCAGGAAGAGCAGAGAGGAGGAACGTGTTTTCAACATAAAATCCATCACCAAACCTTGTCCTCTATTTTAGCTTGTCTCTTTTCATTTTTTTTCCATGCTAATTTTATCCAGTCCCCTAGTAATTTAAACTTATGTAGGTAAAGAACTCGTTCAGGTACAAATCCTTTTTTGTTGTCTATGCAGAAATAGATGAAAGGAATTGGAAAGATTTTTTCATGCAAATAACTAGAGTCTTTAGAATTTTCAACTGCCTTGCCCCAGGGTTTGTGGTAGAATTAGTATCAGCTCCTGATTTAAATTCTACCTGAATGCAACTTTAACAGGCAGTTTGATGAAGCAAGATAGATTTCACATCAACCTGGTGGATGGAAATAAAGCCAAATTTAATTAAGCTCAGAATATGATGGCCTTTGTCCTTGAGTTTCACAGAAGAAATCTATATCTATTACCCTATATGACCAACTAAATTTTTAGAAGATCTTATTCATTCTAGCAATCACACATATTACACAACTAACAAAATAATAGTTGCCTGCATTGTCCAGTACTTTCCCAAGGGAAGAATATCTCAAGATGTCACAGAGGCTGTTCTGGACAGGAATCTAAGGCTTAGGGAGAGAAGGATAATCAGTGATGGGTTCTGTGTAATTTAGTGCCTCATTTTCTTCATCTCTAAAATGGGAATGATATTTATCTCATATAATTGCTATAATTTAAGGAGTTACTATACTTGTTAGCTTTCCATTACCCTAACAAATATCTGAGGTGATCAATGTTTTAAAAAAATGTTTATTTTGGCTCACAGTTTTGGAGGTTTCAGTCCATGATGGATTGGCCCAGTGCTCAAGTGCTCCTAGGACTGTGGTAAGGCAGCACATCATGGCATAAATGTGTGGCAGAGGAAAACCTCACTTCGTAGCCAGAAAACAAATGACATGGAGAAGAGTTGGGGTCCTAACATCTCTTTCAAAGTTTTACCCTCAATGGTCAGAAGTCCCTCCACTAGGCCTCACATAAAAGTTCCATCATCTTTTAATAGCATAGCGGGCTGGAGATCAAAGTTTTAACACATAGACCTTTGGGGGACACTTATCTAAAACCTAGCACTATATGAAAGTTGTTTAGGAAGTGATGATTACCTATTAGTTATCATAATTTAATTTGGAGTTCTTGGTTTTCTATATCTGGCTCTAACATACTTATTTTAAATTTTCTCTAATTATATAGCATTGATCTCTGTTATTACATATTATACTGCATCTTTTCCATTTTGAATAATAATTATTATGATGATTTTAATAATTGTAAAATGATAATTATATGTTAATAGCAAGTCATTCCTTTCTATACATCTCCTAAGGTCTTTTTACTAAAGAAGTCATAATGTTAATTATATGTGTTGATTACAACTTGCATTTATTGTCACTTTTATTCCTAATAAGTGTTTGCAGTAAACGAAGTCAGCTTTTAAAATTCTATTCTATCTAATTCGTCCCATTGCTACCTAACATGAGGTAGGGACTTTGGTGTCTTGTGACTTGGTCCTTCCAAACAAAGAAGACATACTAATAAGAAGAAAAATAAGAGATAAGGTCTCCCAAATGAATATTCTGCAAATGAATATTAGTTTAGTGAGATAAATATGACCTATAATTAATAATATTATTCAGCCTATATATGCATATATATATTGCTGTTTTAAACCATTTTGTATGACTATTTCCATAAACCTCATTTTATTCTTAGTGTTATTAGGACCTAACACATAGTCACTCATTCAGGAACCTTATTAAGAGGCTTCTGACATAATTCAGAGTAGTGTTTATAATTATCCATTCAATCTTTTCCTCCAATTTTGTTGAGTATATGACGCAGATGAGCCAAAACTATTTATTTCAGTTAAAATCATTTTTATCTTAGGAGAGATGAATATCAGATATTGATGATAAGGGTTTTCCAGAGATTTATATCACCATACCATATTTGGAAAGAGCTGAAGAAGTGTTCATCATGTGATTTAGAAGAGGCTATTGCAATAGAATTGGAGTTGGCTTTAAAAAGTCTCCTCTTATCCAAACCAAATTATAATTCCACATCTCATTGCATTTTAGCTTGCTTTTTCTTGATTCAACAATTACAGCATAAACAGACATTGCTTCCAGAGGGCCACAGCTAAATTAGAAATATATCACATAGAAATTGAGAATCATCTCTAGTTAATGGATAACCATTTCCTTTTAGTCAGTGTTATGTTGAGTTTTAAGATCAACTACCATGGAATGCAGAGAGAACTTAGGGAAATGGACCTCAAGATTCATTAATGTCCCTGAATCAAAAGAAAAGATCTGTATTAGAAGGTCAAGTCATTGGTACATCACTTGGCAATCCAAGTACAGGACAGATGTTTGACACCACAGAGATATAAAAGAGACGAGAGTGTGGTAAGGGGCAAAATTACCCAAAGTGAAGTGTATTGATACAATCTACTTGAGTATTAGGCAATCTACTCCTGAGTCCTTCTGATTTTTATTATACTACCATTTTCTCTTCATACCTATTACAATATAATGTATTCAGGTATTTGTGGAAAGGGTAAACTTATGTGGTGGTGGAATTGTTAATAAATTATGTTCACTCATGTCAATGAATGTTTGTACTGTCTTGTAGATAAATGCCATGGGTTTACCATGCGGGATATAAATGCCTTCTAAAAAGAGTGGTGATTGTGCCTATTGCCAATCTGAGAAATTGAAATTTGTATCTCTTTTCTCTGCAGCACATAACACTAGACAATATGATCACCTTGAAATTGTTTGAAAGCTGGCAAATAAAAAAAAAATCCATGGATGTTCAATGTGGAATGAGAACAATGGAGTACATCAACTAATCTTATTTCAGACTGAAGAGTTCCACAGCACAAATAAGCAGCAGCTACATTTGAATAAAGCAAATGTAGATCTTCATCTTTTTAAAGGCCTTAAATGAGTTTTATGTTCTACTCTCTATTCTTCTCAATGTAGCTCTTTAAAAAATGAGAAAAACCTGAAAATTATATGTTAATGTCTTTATTTTTATGAGATTAATTTTATTTTCCCCCACAAATGGCCCAGTCGGATCCCTTAAGATGATATGCTATTTTAAGAATGGTTTTTAAGCAGGGCGCAGTGGTGCAAGCCTGTAATCCCAGCACTTAGGGAGGCTGAGACAGGAGAATCGTGAGTTCAAAGCTAGCCTCAGCAACGGCGAGGTGTTAAGCAACTCAGTGAGACCCTGTCTCTACATAAAAAACACAAAATAGGGCTGGGGATGTGGCTCAGTGGTCGAGTACCCCTGAGTTCAATCTCCACTAGCCCCCCCCCAAAAAAAGGATGGTTTTTATTTTGTCAAAGTAAAATAAATGTTATAACTTGCAAGAATTTTTACAAAGATTGACATGAGTTTCTAGGATGTCAAGCTTATCAGGCTTCATTGATATTAGAGTTCAGTTTTCAGTATTTTAAAGCACTTGGGGACGTGGACCTCACAACTCAAAAATTTCCATGAATCGAGAAGCCTGGAGTGGTTCGTGCATCATTTGTCAATCATAGCACAGTATAGATGCTTTGCCCAAGTGTCCTTTATTTTCTCTATAGTTTTATATGACCTGTGCTTCATTAGTGTCTCAGTGATAGTTCCCATAGAAAATCATGTTGCTATACCCCTTCCCTGTTGTACTGAACAAGGGGTCTTCTTCAGAACCAACATAGTATTTGGAGCCCAGTGATTACAATTACTGTGTGTATTACAATTATTTGACGTAGGTGACATGTGAGGCCAAAGGATATGCTTTCGAACACACAGTGACTGCTACATAATAAGCATTCAGTGTCACATTGGTTAAAAGAATGGATGGATTGCTGTATTTCAAAGTTTCCCCAGCATGAATGAGAAGCACTTCCATTTGAAGAAACGACTGAATTTTACTGAACTAGTACAAAAAGGACTGATATCAACTTTTGAAAGAGCAATACAGTAAGCATGAATGGGATGATTTTTCTGCATAAATGGCTTTGAAAAGAAAACCAAGGAATAAGCATTATGATTTAGTGAATTTTGCTCTTATTCAGTCTTCCATATTCCTTGAAACAGAAAGTTGTCATAGAGAAGCAGATTCTATGCCCAGAATAAAGTCATGTGATCAGCTATTTGTATCTCTGCTGTTTTTCTATTTTCTGTATATATATTTTTTACTTTTGGTTAAAATAGTCAGTATAGTTAGGAATCCATGTAACATTGAAAGAAAATATGAGTTTTTAAAGTTAAAAAAGTTTTCAAAAAACTCACTTGAGCATTTTCCCTCTGACTGTCCAGGAAGCACATCAAAATATTTTCCATTCACATCCTAGCTCAAGAAGTAAAGAAGAAAAAAGGGTGCATTTGTGGTGTCTCCTTAATCATTACATGCTCCACTAATCTACTTGGCTATGTGTGCACTATCGTATAGGTGACACAAAAATTAATAAGACAGTTCTTTCTGCTGATATTTTAAAAATCATCTTTATTGATATATAATTTTTAAGGAATTAAATGGGTCCTTTTTAAAGGTGCAATAATATTTAACATGTCTTCTGTTAAAAAGTGAGGAAAAAAGTGTTCTTACTAGAACAAATCATGATACCCTGACCTTATCATTGCACATTGTACATGTATATTAAAATGTCAGCTTATACCTCTTAAATATGAGTAATATTTGACACCATTTTATGCTATATTTATTTATTTTGAGACAATGCCTCACTATCTTTCCCAGGCTGGTCTTGAAATCCAGGGCTTAAGCACTCTGCTTCAGCCTCCCAAGTGCTAGGACAACAGGAGGAGAATGTAGTAAATATTGGTGTAATATTAGTTACACCAATATTTACTATAAGTAAATATTGGCTTAATGTAGTAAATATTGGTGCATCTTCCATTGCAGTTAAAGGGGATATGGACTCTCCTGTGGCTGGTTGAGCACTCTACCAATGCCAATTAGCTCATTTAAGTTTATTTTTGTGAATGCTAATGTAGTCACTGGAACTCTGTTATTAGTGTAGCATGGTGTGTCTTTTCTATCCTTTTTATCTTGACCTACTTGGGTCATTATGTTGAAAGGGCATTTATTTTGATGGGATATGTTTGGATTTTGATTTTTTAAAATTAATTTTGATAATCTCTGGCTTTTAATTGGAGTTTTTAGATTGTTTACTGATCATACTTATAAAATTATGCTTCAGTTTACCATTTATTTTTTATTTGCCCCATTTATTCTTTGTTTATACTTTTATGTTATTTTTGATTAGTTAAATAGTTTTAGTGTCGCATTTGATCTCTCATTTAAATTATTCAGAAGACGTTTCTGGTTTATTGCTAGTTGTTATAGGATTTATCATATGGATCTATAACTTAGTACCTGTCAAATCATATCATGACACTTCACATATAGGAATGTTTCAACATTTTAATCTTTTCTCTCTTCCATTATAGTATTATTTTCATATATATTTTACTGCAATTGTTTTTATTAATACCACAACATAGTTGCTAATTTTTGCTTTGACCATTTATCTTTCAGAGAAATCTTTAAAAATGAGATAAATTGCATTTACCTATAAATTTCAACTTCTAACAGTTTTTTTTTCCTTGTAAGTGAATGCATTCATCTGGTTTCGTTTTCTTCAATGTGATGAAGTTTTTATAACTGTTTTCTGCAACATTTTTGCTGATGAAAGCTTTTCCCTAATTTTATTTTTAATTTGATTTTTTTTGCCTTCGTTTGTTTTCAATAGGATGTGGATTTCTTAGCTGATGATGAAAATAAGCCACAAATTTCAACTCCATACTAAAAATCAAGGCTGTGTGCCATCATTAACTCCACATTACCCTGACTTGACTGATTGCCAATGGGAAACTGAAGATTATGTGTGAATTCTGCATGATTGATTCTAATGAATTTTAATGGAAACAATTAAGTATGGATATGATAAAAAATAATGCTACACATATAGAAAAAAGAAATTAGTCTCTTTTTTGGAAATCTAGTTACTTAGCTATAAAATTTAAAAATATACACATTTTCTGTTGAGTGATATCTGTTGGTTCTAGAAACCATGGACAGACAGACACACACACACACACATATACATGCACATATGCACACATATTCATTTTGCCTACATGCAAGCATATAGGTGATCAAACAATTAATTGTTAAGTAATATGGTATTTATATCAGATCAACTTATCCTAAATATATATTCAATTTCACACAAAGAACATAAGTTTTCAAATATCCAATTTACTTGATTCAAGAAAATTTGGAGCCAAAGATAAAGGAAGAGAAAGTTTCTTTCCTTATCAGGATGGAAAAGAAAATATTCATACAAACCATTGTAAGAAACTTTTGGTACTCTGAGATTTTTTTTTCCCCACCAGCATGGTCTTCTTCTAGAATTGTTATAAAACTTCTCACTAGAACCAGGGTACCTTCCCATCCCCAGAGATCATAGCTTCAGTTACTGCCATTTACAAGGAGTAGACAGGGTTAAGTTTTGGTAGCTTTGTCTGTCTGTTTATCTGATGCTGCAGACTGAGCCTAGGACCTTGCACATGCTGAATAAATGCTCTGCTACTGAGCTAAACTATTAGTCAAAGTAAAGCTTCTTGGTAACTGATTTTACCCCTTTGAAAAAATCAACTTCCATCTTTATTTTTTCATCTTCGGGATTTTCCCCTTCCTACTGATGGTACTGAGAGTCAGGTTTCTTCTCTTATCAAATAAACATTAGACAAAAGAAAGAAATTAAAGGGATACGAATAGGGAAAGAAGAGGCAGAAGAGCAGAATTCCATTGGATTAGACAAACAGGGATGAAGGAAAGGGAGGAAGAATGGGAATAGGTAAGAGGGTAGAATGAATCAGACATAACATTCCTTTGCTCATAAATGAATACACGACCAATTAATTCCATATTATGTACAACCACAAGAATGGGATCCTAGTTGGAATGAGTTGTACTTCATGTATGTTTAATATGTCAAAATATTATACACTTTACTGTCATGTGTATCTAAAACAACAAACAAAAGTAAAAAAAACTGCAAACATTTCTATTTTAAAGCCTTATATACATTCCTGAAAACTTTAAGCATTCTACAAAAATCAGACATTAAAAATGATCAGTTTTAGTTAAGTATAGGAGTGGAGAAAACAGTAAAAACCCTTATGGAAACCTCATGAAATAGTAACAATCTTAATAAAAATATTAGCATAGTTATACAGCAATGGCAATTGCACATAGATTCGCAGTTTCCTACCTTTTCAATGCCTTTTGGGGACTCATGTTTTCTCCTTTAAGACACAGGTCTTTGAAGAAATTCTATATTAATTAAAGCCATTTTATCAAACTGAAAATTATAACATGCCAAACCTCTCCATTCGTCACTTTTATTAATGCATGGTACAATGTCTTTGCAACCTCTTTATCTGCACTTGTCGCTTCTGTGTAGAGCTTAACAGTGAAAGATGAAGATGTTCCCGAAAATACTACATCAGACACTCTGACACCAAAGGGAGACATTTGCCGGCTCTTCAGGGTCTGTTTAAAAGATCTGCATATATTGCTGCTGCACTTTCTTAGTAGTATGACAATTTTCTCCTTTCTACTTCAAAATTTTAGCATGCTCTACAGAACTGTGTGAACCTCTATGCATACCTTTATACTGATGTCACTTCTGTTTACTTGTCACTATTACATTCCAATTGTTGCTGACTGATTCCTAGTTTATCAAGCACCAACTACAGAGAACTTTCAAGAAAATGGAAAGATATCAAAACTATAACATTTATCTTACTTTCATACTCTTTAAGTCCATTTAAAAAGTAGGAAGAACAAAAACAGCTAAGCCAGCTATGCTAGGCTGCCTAGTGACTGTATACTATGGGCAGACATTCATAGTGAAGAGATCATCTGGTAGCAAATGGGCAAGAAGAATCCTTGGCCTGATACATAGAGTTCCAAGAGGTCCTCTTCTTACAATCTTTGTTCCCATTCCTATTGTCACCTTGCTTTCCCTTGACCTCTTCAATACCCCCCTTAGCATCCTCCCACATATTTGTTCCACTCTTCCTTTCTTCTTTATTTTTCTTCCTTACTTCATTCTTTTCCATTAAATTTTGAACCAGAAGAAACAAAACAAACAAACGAAGAAACAACTTTGATAATATTCATATTAAATTCTTGTTAATATTTCAAACTTTTACAATTAGGCTAAGTCCCATAATCCAAAATGTTTATCTTATTAATGTGCTCAATGTAAAATAATAATAATAATAATAATAATAAATTGCTAATAAAAAAATCCTGAAAGTTTTCTATAATTTGCAAAGACATACTTCTAGAATAATACCATACTAGTTACACATTTTTAAAAGTTTTTGTACATATTAAAGTAGTTCAGAAACTATGTAGATATTTTTCTTAATAAAGCAGTATGATTTTTACTACCACACAGAGAAAATGCAATAATTGTTATTTAGTAACAGAACTGATCTAAACACATATGTGTAACTATGGGAATGTATGGGTATTTTTTATTTCAAATAAATTATTTTTTCTAGTTGCTGCTTAAATTTTTAAAATAAAATATTGAGTACTGTATAAATCCTTGGATGATTTCTTGTTTTCTTCTCTATTTCATTTCTGAAAATGAATTAGGATGGATAAAGTTCAATAAATCTGTTTTTAATCTATTAAATCACACTTTTGTAAAAGCAGAATACTTATAATATTTTATGAAATGTGCTATTATTCCTGAAGTTCCCCTTTTCTTTCATGTTAAAAGACCTTCTTAACAGCAAAGAGAATTTCTTTAGTATTCTGGTTTCTCCTTCCTATTTCTTTGTTTCCATAGTGTTTTGACACATTGTGTTTTCTTAGTCCCCTTGATAGCTAAAAAAAAGCTCTGCTTTCAAAAGCTATAGAATATGGAATTATTTTAAACTTCATGCTCTCAGCTTTTTATGTCTTTTACAAGTGAGCTTTGTTGGCTGGGGAAATAAAACAGTCTGTCTCCACAGCCTTTCTCTCTTCCAGATACACATTTCTCAAACCCATTTTTGATACATAAACTGAATGCATGCATATTGTTTAGTGTCACTAATGAAGTAAAGTGGAGTGTACAGAATGGATTTTAATGTGATCATAAGACATATTTGGCACATGAATATAAACAGGCCTATCCTGAGGTGAAGCATTACTTCCTGTTTAGGTAAAAATAGATTAGAGAGACCTCTACAAAATCTTGATGGCTAGACTTGTAAATTATCGAAGAAATAATGTATTATCATCTATTCTTGATAAAAATGTAACTTTCAATTCAATTCTTATTAGGAATAGAGAATTTAGCTTTAAACCACATAATTCACTACCATTTGGCCACAAAGTTTATTTCCACCTACGGAGAGCTAATTCATTTATTCTGATGTGTTTCCATTTACTTCTTATTGAGCAAGGATTGAATTTCAAAGATGTCATGGTTATAACTTCTAAGAGGCAGGAAAGGGCATGAAGAGTTAGAGGACTACTACATACATTATACTATTTTCTGAGTATTTGACTTTCAACCACAAGCACTTACATAATGCACTTAATTTTGTGTAATATTTTCCTACATGAAAAAAATATTGTTTTTATTTACTGGGAAAAATTTATTATTCAGAAAAGTGCTTCAGAGCAACTAGCTAAATATTTGAAAAAATTATAACTGGGTTCTTAGCAAATGTCAACAACAAATATTTAAATTGTGTAAATTTCCAGGATATACAAAGAACTCAAAATACTTAACACCAAAAAACAAAACAAAACAAACAAATAAACAAACAAAAAAGCCAAATAGATAACCTAATCAATAAATGGGTAAAGAAACTGAACAGGTACTTCACAGAAGAAGAATTGTGAATGTCTGACAAATATATGAAAAATTGTTCAATGTTTCTAGTAATTAGAAATATGAAAATTAAAACTACACTGAGATTTGATCTCACTCTAGTCAGAATGGCAATTATTAAAAATACAAGTACCAAAGGGAGACCAGGGATTGCTACCTCTAGCCACTAGGGAGCACAAATTCAGGGCAAGAGTTGCTCCAGAGATACCAGCATGAGCCAACCCCAACCAAGGGTGGCCTGGGCCCAACTCAGTTCCACTCCAGAGTTCCTGTGGACTGGCAGGAGATGCAGAGGGCCCAGAGCCACCCTCAGGAACCTCCACGGGTGTCCAGCAAAAGAGAGACCAGGGACTGCTACCCTCTAGCCACTGGGGATTCCAAACTCATGGTAAGAGTCACTCCAGAGACCCCAGCAGAGGCAGCCCTGCCCAAGGGCAGCCTGGACCCACCGCAGTTCCACTCCAGAGTTCCTGTGGACAAGCAGGAGCCACACAGGGCACAGATCTACCCTCAGGAAACTCCAGGGGTATCCAGCCAATGGGAGACCAGAGGCTGCTGGCTGCTAGCCACAGAAAAAGGCATACCCAGAGTAAGAGTGGCCTGCAGAGAGATCCTAGCATGAAGAGGTCCCATCCAGGTACACTCTGGGTCCGCCTCAGTTTCGCTCCACAGTTCCTGTAGTCAGGCAAGACAGGAGGCCCAAAACCACCCTTAGGGAATGCCAGGGTTGCCCAGTTGAAGGCAGACCAGAGCCTGCTAGGCGTGAGCCACAGAGGAGCTCAAACTCACTGTAAGGGTCGCACACAGACTCTCCTGCTTGTGACCCTGCCTAAGTGAGACCTGGGCCCGCCTCCAGCCTCCAGTTCTGCTCCAGAGTTCCTGTTCACCAGCACGAGTGCAAGAGAGGGAAAAAACAGCCCTCAGGGACCACCTCAGGAGCCCAGCCAAGGCCACTCCCACCACCCTCTAGAGGTACATCCACCACCTCCGCCACCAACTTTAGTGGCCTTAGTACCCATCTGGGAACACTGGAGAAACAGAAGTAGCTCCAAGGTGAGACACAGGTAATCTGGAGTCTCAATACAAGATTATAGGATAGAAGCCACAATACCTCAGATTAGTAGTTCAAGAAAGAAAGATACACGATCAACATAAAAAAACAAGGGAAGAAAGAGCCCCAAATAAACCTGGATACCACTGTAACAGAATCCATTGACAACACAGTTGATGAAATGTTAGAGAAAGAATTTAGAATCTACAGGGAACTAAAGAATGACATAAGTGACCAATTACAGGCAAAAATTGATCAGTCCAACAAACACATAGGTGAGCAAATAAAGGCAAATATCCATCATTCTAACAAAGAGATAAGAGAGCAATTACAAGTAGCAAAAGATTACTTTAAGTAAGGGCTACAGACTGTGAAAAAAAAGAAACAATCAGAAATACTTGAAATGAAAGAAACAATAAACCAAATAAAAAACTCAATAGAAAGCATCATCAGCAGACTAGATCACCTGGAAGACAGAACCTCAGATACTGAAGACAAGATATACAATCTTGAAAATAAACTTGACCATACAGTGAAGATGGTAAAAAATCATGAACAGAATATACGAGAAATATGAGACAGCATCAAAAGACCAAATCTAAGATTTATTAGGATAGAAGCAGGCACAGAATTTCAAACCAAAGGAATGCACAATCTCCTCAATGAAATAAATCAGAAAATTTCCCAAATATAAAAAATGAAATGGAAAATCAAACACAAGAGGCTTACAGGACACCAAACATACAAAATTTCAACAGATCTACATCAAGGCATATTATAATGAAAATGCCCAAATACAGAATAAGAATAGAATTTTAAAGGCTGCAAGAGAGAGGAACCAGATTACATTCAAGGGGCGACCAATTCGTATCTCAGCAGATTTTTCAACCCAGACCCTATCAGCCAGGGGATCATGGAATAACATATTCCAAGCCCTGAAAGACAATGGATGCCAACCAAGAATCCTATATCCAGCAAAACTGAGGCCTTCAGATTTGATGATGAAATAAAAACCTTCCATGATAAACAAAAGTTAGAAGAATTTACAGCAAGAAAGCCTGCACTACACAGCATTCCTGGCAAAATATTCCACGAGGAGGAAATGATAACCAACAATGAAAATTTACAAAGAGAGAAACTACACTAAAGGAAAGACCATTCAAAAGAGAAAACAAGTCAAGATAAAAACCAAAAACAAACCAAAATGAGCAGAATTACAAATCATATCTCAGTAACCCTGAATGTAAATGGCCTAAATGCACCAATTAAAAGACATAGACTGACAGACTGGATTTAAAAAAAAAAACACTGAACAATATGCTGTCTTCAAGAGACTCATATCACAGGAAAAGACATCCACAAACTGAAAGTGAAAGGGTGAAAAAAAACATATCACTCACATGGATCCTGCAAACAAGCAGAAGTTTCCATCCTCATATCAAATAAAGTGGACTTCAAACCAAAGATGGTGAAAAGAGATAAAGGAGGTCATTTCATTCTTCTTAAGGGAATCATACATCAACAAGACATAACAATCATAAATATCTATGCCTTGAATAATGGAGCTGCTACGTATATCAAACAAATCCTTCTCAAATACAAG
>CM053400.1:109026259-109045820 GCA_028644305.1 Xerus rutilus
TAAATGTACAATATTCAATTAAGTGATAAACCCAATTTAATTTAAATATTCCTATAATCTACCTTTGATATCACTCCGGTTTTTATATGATATAAGAGTTCTATTTTTCCATATAAATAATGAATTCAGTAGCTTTTCATAAACTTTTAGTTTTATATTGATTTTTGATTTATAGAAAAGTTGAGATACTGTTTATAAAAGTTTTTATGTATCTCACATTTAAACCAATACTGATAAATTACTAAGTAAAGTCCATAATTTACTCAGATTTCCTTAGTTCTTACCCATTAATCTTTTCTTGATGCAGGATGCAATACTATATTTAGTCATCATGTCTTCTTAGACTGTTCCTGGTAGTATCAAATTTTCATACTCCTTTGTTTTTATTGACCTTGACAGTTTTGAGGCACCTTGGTCAAGTATCTCCATTGGGATTTATCTGTTTTTCCTGTTGTTAGATGGAGATTATGCAGTTTTGGATGGAAGACCACAGGTAACGTGCCATCTTCAACTCCTCATTTCAAGGGTACAGAGCGCCAATATGATTTATTACTACTGATGCTGACTTGAATACAAGTCTGAGATCATGTTTCTCAGATTTCTCCACTGCAAAGCTACTCTACTTTCTCTTTTTCTATACTGTGGCTCTTTGATCACCGTGTACAGCCTACACTGAAGGAGGGAAGTTGTTTTCTACCTTCTTATGGTGGAATATTTACATACATTATTTGGAGTCTTCTGCATTGGTGATTTCTCTTCTAACATATTTATTTACTTAATTATTATTTACATCAATATGGACACATAGATACTTTAGTTATAATCTCATATATTTAGTTTGCTAAAATTCTACCAGGTTTATCCTGGAGAGGTCTTTAGGTTGCCTCCTGTGTTTCTTTTACATAGCTCCATCTTTGATATGTGTGTGTGTGTGTGTGTGTGAGCACTTTTTTTTACTTTGTGGCTCTACCATATGTTATAGGTTTATCTTGTACATCTAGCACTCATTTATCCATAGAGCACATGTCCCTTGACCCACAGAGAATGCTTACAACCATAGAGAGTACTGAACCCTATGTCTACTTTTTTGATGTATATTCTGTAACATTGCAAGAGTTAGCTTGTTCTTCCATGTTTTATGTCCTGTGCTTCCTTTGCATCTTACTTTTGGCACTTGAATCCACTATTTAGTAAAATAGGAGTTACTTTAACAGAAGCCTTGAAATACTGAAGCAGGCCAGAGACCTCTTCACCCAGAAGACTCTTGCCATAATTAGGCCTATTTTCTAGTCAGAAAGATTTTAACAAAGCCTATGAGCAGGCAGGATTGCGCAGAAGGAATTGTGGTTTGAAGCTTCGTCTTTCTTGTGAATCCCAGGTGTGCACAGAAAAGGTATGATAGAGTCTGTAAGCTTGTTGTACAAAAAGATATTATCTCTGTTTTCTTTAGAGATTATAAGACCCTTATCTGGCCTAAAAAGCACTTTCTGAGAATTCAAAAGAGAAAAAAATATATTATGTATACCTCCAAACCCCTCCTCCTACTGGATATAAAATTCAAAGAATTTCTAGACTCTGGGTCTAAAGGAGAATTTCAGGCACAAGTCACACTTTGGACCTGGCTGCAGCCAATAAACCTGCTTCCTGCTAATTCCTCAGGTGTCCAGCCTCTTCTGTCCTACATCAATACCATGATCTGATAGCTACGAAGTTTGCTAAGTAACTCATGGGCTGGTAGTGTGTACAAGGTGGATAGACTGGACAAAGGGATAATTCACATCCCAAGCAGGACAAAACACTATAGCATGAGATTTCATTACATTACTCTCAACAACACATAATTTAAAATGTATAAATTGCTCATTACTAGAAATTTCCATTTGGTATTTTTAGACTTCATTGGATATTAGTAACTGAAACTTCAAAAACTGAAACCACACATAAGAGAGGACTATCTATTATATTTCCAGAAAAGGTAATGCCATAATGTATAGATTGTAAAGATTTTTTTTCAGTTCTGTACATATTTTTCTGAAGATTGAAACTACCTCAGATAGCCATAGCTTTAGAAATTTTCCTGAAATGTAGCCTCTCTTCTTCTCTCTCCCTTCTGATAGATCTGAGGAGCACAGGAGTTTTGCACTTCCCCTCTTGCGTTCTCCAAGCCTAAAGATTCTATATTTCATTACCAAGATTTTGAAAGTCAGTCTTGTGATAACAATGCATTGAGGATCACTCTTATTTTAGGTGAACCAATACCTTCCCCTATTAATATGTAGTGGTAAGCATTTGCCAAGTCTCACTCAGTAAGAACTGACTGGGCTCAGGAGGAGCCATATCTGAACACAGGATTTTGTAGCATCACTATTGACTGAGCACACACCGTGTCTCCTGCCTCCCCTATAGAACAACGTGCTAGCTGTTGGGCATTTAGAAGCATGCCATCTATACTAAGTAAAGCAAAACAGGTAACTGTCCTCTTTTAGATTCCCTTTGCCTGCACCCTAATAGGAAAGGAGACTGAAATAATTGCAAAGACCAAAGAGTAGACAAGTCTCCTGAAGGGACTAGTAACTGCTGTACATTCTTGGGTGAAGAGACATTGTGCTGCTCTTTTGTTTTTTTTTTTGGTATTTTGTTTGTTTGTTTTTTAATCCATGAAGGTCTATGACAAATGAACTGAGGGGTCTTGGCTCAGGAGTTCTGCTGAGACACTGAATGTTGGGATCAGATGTCTTTCTCATAATGACATCGCGAACATTGGGTCTGCTTATGCACTCAATCATATGCATCCAGAAACTCCAGTCCTAAATTTACAAAGTGAATTAAAAACTACTCACTAAAGAAATAATAAGTAACTAGTAAATAATGCTCTTTCTGAATCAATTATCTTAACTTCAAGATTTATGGAAGATCTATCCCATGATCCACAGAGACTGCCTGAAACCATCAATAGTACTAAACCCCATATGTACCTTTTTTTTCCTATATGCCCTATAACATTGCCACAATTACCAGCGTTAATTTGTTTTCTAATTTTATTTATTTTGTTTGTTCATTTTAGTTACATATAACATTAGGATTCATTTTGACATAATTATAAATGCACAGAATACAATTTGTTCTAATTCAGTTCCCAGTAGATGTTCTTCTCAGCCTAACCATAGAAAATACATATCTCATTAGTTCTTTATGGAGTTAAATAATAATGGTTAAATCAAATTATCAGATGTTTGAAGACTGATTTTTCTACCTGATATACAGCAGTTTTATTTTGGTTTCACCTACATCTATGAAATATGCTGGCTAACTTTTGTCACAGTACCTTGACAACCCCTGAGGACAGGACACAATCTATAAGCCTGCAACACCTCAGGGGTGAGGCTGCTAATTCTTCCCTGTATTTTATTGATGACACACGTATTGTTTATCAATCAGTACAACTGAAGCACACTCAGAGTATTTGCAGAAATTGTGCTGTTGTCAGGATAGATCACCATACTGAACTTGAAATTGTAATTATGTTTAATTAAATGCAGCTTTACTCTTTGTAATTTCCTTGTTTATACCCTTTCAGAATTAAAAGAATATGCATGTCCATATATAGCAACTTGATGAAGGAGTATTACTAATATAAGAAGGAAACCCAGTGGAATATACATGAGTTATACATTTAGTAGCAAGCATTAATGAATCTTCTGTTTAGAAAAATTAATACACAAATTACTTTATATTGAAAATGACACCTCTGGTTCAAAAAGTACCTACTCGAAAATAAAATGTATATTGTCAAATGTCATAGTGCAGACACCAAGTTAAACTCTATCACCTACTATTTAATTTAGAATGTGGTTGAACATCTAACCTTCTATGATAATCAATTCAGTTTTACCAGTTACAGAATATTTTATGCAAAAATAGATACTTTCATAATTCTAAAATTCTGAAATTAAATAAAAATCAAACTTTAAAATTATGTACTAACTGGTAGTACAGTGTGTTAATAATAGCATAGAAGATGAAGTACTCAGAAAACTGAAAGGTAAAATGTTGACTTTCCTTTAAAATAAATTTTAAATAAATGTACTCTGTCTAATTCAATTCATGACACATCTCCATTTAGAAGTCTGTGAAGAAAGCAGAATACTCAAGAGAAAGGAATAGTCTCCTTGTACTGAACAGAATATATACATTTCTTAAGTTTAGCTACTTTGTTCAGAACATATGTTTTGTACCATTCATAATAGCTTAGCAAAGATGCAACATGATGCAAAGCCCAGAATTGACCTACAGAGCTGCGACTCCAGCTGACCTGCTGGGGTCTGGGGACATTCAGTTACTCAGATAATATCACTGCACTTAATCTTACTCACATATTCAAGGGCAATAGCCAGGTCTTACACAGCTCATGAGAATGTGATCAAATCAAAATGTCTTTGAGACTTTTTTATTTCATAAGTATTTCCTGTGCTTACATGTTCTAACAGGGTCAACATGGAGAAACTAGCTCATATTCTTGTATATTGGTACTCAGGAGTGTTCTCAACATCAAATTAGAAGAAATGGTGTGTTTTCCATTTCTTCTAATTTGATGTTGAGAACATTCCTGAGTGGAGATCAATTTTACTAGTTAGGTAAAGAGGGAAGGTGGGGTTCTGCAGTGAGGTGCATGTGACAAGAATATATACACCTGAAGATTGAAGTTCTTTCTTACTGTTCTAAAATCTAGGTTTTTTTTTTTTTTTTGGTACCGGAGATTGAACTCAGGGGCACTCGACCACTGAGCCACATCCCCAGCCCTGTTTTTTTGTGTTTTATGTAGAGACAGGGTCTTACTGAGTTTCTTAGCACCTCGCCATTGCTGAGGCTGGCTTCAAACTCGCTATTCTCCTGTCTCAGCCTCCCTAAGTGCTGGGATTACAGGTTGCGCCACCGTGCCCGGCTCAAAATCTAGGTTTTTAAGACGCAATCAAGACTTTTTTTTTTCTCTTTTCTCTTTCTTTTTCTTTTTTAAATTAAGTTAACTTATTTATTTATTCACTCACATAATATCAATGAACCTCATCTTACTCACATATCACACAGTGCAAATGTCATGATTAGCATTTAGTAATTTAGCATTTTAGTAAATTACATTCTTAGCCAGGAAGTTTGTGAATTTGGATGATATATATATATATATCTGAAATATGAAATATATATATATTTGGATGAAATATATATATTTCAATAGCACTAACTTCTAATTGAAATTTAACATTTTTAAAACTGTGAATACAAAAATAAAAACAATGTTTGGCATGACAATAAAATTTGCAGATATTTTAAATACTTTAGTATATATATGTATATGTATATATGTACATATATTTACTACAAATATCATAAAATAATATTTCACTTATCACAATGATGATATTTATTAAATTAATTAGTCCTTATTAAATCATAGTCTTTATTAGTACCACTGTTAGGTCTTGTTTAATGTAGCTAATAAACACATTTTTTAAATTATCTTCAATATGTTTCATTTATTTTGTGATTAAATGTATTTTAATTACTTTTCTGAAAAAAGGGTTTGTGGATACATACTGCCAAATCAGAACAGGACAAGTTTAATAAGCTTTGCAACATTTTCAATGTTAGGACAGAAGCTGGAGACTGGTAGAGGGCAGCCTCCTTTTTATTTTAGGTTTGTGAAATTTTTGCACCTGTTCAGTTATTATCCTCAACAAAAGGAAATGAAGATGGAAACATAAGGCGAGAAGAAGTGACTGCCCCAAGCAGGGACCACATGTTATTACTGGTGTCCTCTAGGAGGTGTGCGGGCCCTCTAACTACTCTGGCCCACACAGTTCCTACAGGGAGACGGTACCCCAGCATTGGTTCTCTCAAAATATGTACAGATGACTCATCCAGTTGGACATTGGATGGTGGAACCCTTCCCTTCAAAGAACTGAGAGGACTTGGCCATAAATGTTGTTAATGATGACAGTGATCAGTGGAAACACACACCTTTGTTTTCTGAGCCACTGCAAAAACCCTTACCTCCCTCCACTGAGGATTGTTGAGTCTTAATGAGGGACAGATATTACAAAATAATGATAACTGGATTTACTGTCATCACAGCAAAATTAGCATGAAATCTGACTTATTTTTAGGCAAATGAAATAAACAAGTATTTCTTCTACACTGAAGTTTGTAAAGAATTAGCCACATTATTATTTTATTATACAATCGGCTTTTTATTATCATTTTGTGAAGTATAATGAATGTTATTTTAAGACCTGAGTTTTGGAGGAAATGGCAAGGTTTAACTTTTGCATAGTATTTAGAAAACTGTAGTCTCTAAGATATTTCTTGTAGACTATTTCACACCAAAAGAAGACATGATAAATAATACTAATGACCTTTAAAATAAGATCATATGAGTATCAGCTTTCATATTTCATTTATAAAAATTAATAATGTATCTACTATAGAATGTCTGGGACTTCGATGCAGCAAAACTGCAGCCATGAACAAGAGTCATAGGTGCTAAATCTGATTTTATATTCTAACAGAAGGAAGAGAGTTAGGTGAATGATAACACCTTTAACTGATTATAACTGCTATGGAAGGAGATGATGTGGGTTATGGTAATAAGATTGGTGAGCGGTGAGGACTATTTTTGTCAGGTGGTGAGGAAAGGCTCTTTGTGAATTTGGCATGTGTTCCAACAGATTGATATGAAGGAGCTAAATCGCACTAAGGCTGGAAGAAAAACTCCAGAATGCAGAGGTTCCTGGGAATTAGTGTGGTTGTACTGAGAACAGAAAGAAGGGCTACATATCTGAATTTACTGGATAAGAATAAAGTGAGTCGAGATGGACCATAGCAAAAAGTCTGGTTTTCCTCTGTGCAATAGGATCTTTTCAGGAAAGAACATTACATTTGAAAAAGATTACTTTAGATGCTGCTTTCAGAATGGGTGACTAAGAAATAAGATTCAATGCAGAGTGCATGGTAGATGGCAGTAGTCCAAGTTCAAGGGGACAGAGACTTGAGCTATGTTGGTGACAAATGGGGAGGAAAGAGGGTACAATTAAGAGATACATTTTGTAGGTCGCTTTCACAGAGCTTGCTAGAAAATCAATTTAAGGGAGTCTAGGGTAATTGTATCACTTACTCTCCAAACCATGACACTTTTAAGATAAAATGAGGTGATTATTATTATGCCAAGATTAGAGGTGTAAATCAGGGCTGTCCTGAGCAGATCAGGACATATATTTGCCCCAGATTTAAGGAAAAAGAGGAAACAAGGCTGAGACTGAGGTTTTGGCTTCATTAGCTAGGCAGATGGTGACATGCTTACTGGGAGAGCCAGCAAAGCCCATGGCAGGACATAGTTGGGAAAAGAAATCATGTACCCTTTCAGATGTTCAATCTGAAATCATTAGGACCCAAGTATGAAGTAAGGAGTTAGAATGGTTTTTATAGTAACGTGTTTTGCCAACTTTTGCTATAATTTTGCTCATTCATTTTCTAAAACAATTAGGTAGCACTTAATAATTTCATATTCCAAGTTTGCTGAAAAAATCAGTAAACAAATTTATTTCAGAAGAAGTTTGAAGAAGCTGACATTATCATTAAATATGCCAAATCTGTTTCCTTTGCATTATTCTTCTCCTTCATAATTGTGTTTACATAGGTCTGGCTCATCATTTCAAAATTAGAATAATGAAGGATAAGTATGATGACTCTTAAGGTTGATTTTCTTTTTTCTGAGACTCCTGTGATACTTGTAAACTATGTCAAATTAGCATTTTGAATATAATTGCATTTGAATATAATCTTTTGAATATAATTGGGAATACTTACTCTTTGAGGGATAGGTATAGAATTGATAAAAAATATGTTAAATAAAATATTATTCTTTGTTAAAACACTACATTATAATTTTAAGACACCCATTCTAGATGAATACCATGCAAGTAAAATAATAATTTTTAAATTAGGGATGCATACCCAAATATACAGAAAATGGTTTTGTGTTATATGAAATTAATTACATGTATATTCATTTTATATAATTTCTTAAAATTTCATTTTTATGCATTTTTTATTAGCATAATGTACTGATAAAATAGTACATGTGTAACATATATATATATATATACATTTTATATTTATGGTCCCTTTTGTGCTAATGATAGGAGAACTTATTTTTACATTTTGAACTTTTTCGTAATGGAGTAGGCTCAGAGTCTTTCAGCATATTCACATCATGCCTACTGGCCAATTTGTCATAAAACTGAAACAAATTGTTTCAGCTTTTGGAATCTCCATCACCTTATCTATAAACCCAGAAAACTTGGATTAATGGCTCATTCAATTAAACTGAGAACAAATAAATGATGACCAAAAGAATGAAAGATCTTATTTAGATACATAATGTAATTTTACTCTTTCCCTGAAATAGAAGAAATCATAATCTTATCTTTAATGATATCACAATGTGATTCTGCAAGTTTCATGCTTTCCTTGAAAATACATATGCAGACCTATGCACTTATTTAACAGTAAACTGTAACACCATCTCTAAGCATAGAGTAGCACATACAGATGGGGAAAAAGTAAACAGTAATAGGCACTATGTGATAAAGTTATTTTCTTCTTCCAATATTTATGAGAGATGGGTAGCAGAGATAAATTTAACTAATTTATTAGAAGTACAGATTCACAGGAAGAATAATAATTACAAGAAAAAAACACTGGAAAATTTTACTCAGTGGATTTCAGTATAATGTTGTAGAAATGTCAGAAACCAGATACTTGCAAACCTTCTGGGATTACCTCTAAATTAAAAGATTTGGGAAAATAATTAGAAATGTAATAAATTCAACCTTATCTTGTTGTATAACATCAAAACTAATATATCAAGTAAATGAGTAAAGCACTGGAACCATAAATTTTAATAGAAGAGTCTTCAGAAAAATAATAATGTCTCCCAAAAATGTGTTTACAAAGCATGATTGCAACTGCATTTACATAACATAATTTATGCAATCATAATGAAGAACATACTTTATAACATGGTTATAAAACTAACTAGGGAGGCATTACTCTATTTTATGGAAAATAAAGTAATTTAAATGAACTTCAATTTCATTTCAAATGTCATAATTCTTTCTGTGATTTGTTAAAAATGTCATCTTTCTGTTTCTGTGATTTGTTAAAAATGTCATCTTCCTGTCTCAAGTAATTCTGCAAAACTATATTTCTTTGCCAAATATTATCATTTTTAAAAAGCTCAAAGGACCACTTTACATTGAAAAATCTCCTTACTATATAATATTTGTGTCACAAACCTAACACTTGATGAAATCTATGCATTTCGGTATGGCATGTACAAACAACTTACCCAGGTAAAGCTTGTAAAATGTCTTTCATCACTCAGATATGGACTACATTATCTTCAACGCTATCATCACAACCATAATCATCCCACTGTCATCATTATTATCAATCATAATTAATACAGCACACACCAGGATGGTTTCTTATTGTATCCTTGAAATCTTTGTATTCTGGTATTTCTCCTTTACCTAGACCTTTGATTGACTTTGTCATTCAAAATCACATCAGCAGAGAAATCCTAGAATATCAGATGGGAGAACACTTAACACTCTATAATATTGTTGCCAGATTGGGATGAGTCAGAAAAAAATTGCTTATAGTATAAGACTCTTTTTAGTGTATAGTTGGTTTGAGAGGTAACATTGATAAAATTTAAATTGAATTGAAGTTCTGTTATTGGGGGGAGGGTATTTCTGGGATTGAACCCAGGGGCACTTTACCACTGAGCCACATCCCCAGCCCTTTTATTTTGAGACAGGGTCTCATTAAGTGGCTTAGGGCCTTTCTAAGTTGCTGAAGCTAGTCTTGAACATTGACCCTCCTACTTCAACTTCCAAAATTGCTGGGATTAAAGGCGTGTGCCACCACCTGGCTTAAACTGAGTTTTTGATAGGAAGTGGTTTTCATGTTAAGATCAGGTAAGAAATTTCAAAGAGAAAACAAGTTAAAAAGTTAATTAGAATATTCTGCTGAAAAGGAAGATAATATCACAAGTTTTGCTCAGAGCTCATAAACCAGGAATAATTATAGTTGGTCAGTCCTAGGGGGCATGAAAATCTTCCAAATTCTCCATTGATACTTTTAGTGCTGTTTTGAAAAAGCAGAGATCTGAAGATATAAAGAATAATAATCATAATAATAGGTATCTTTTAGTGTCAAACTTAGATCTTCAGCTTCTAGAAAATGTTTCTCATTATTTGTCAAGCAATTCCTGGTCAATGGAACCAACTAGACAAATTCTAAAGGGTGTTCTTCACAGCATATATACTAAATTTGATCCTCGGGACCTTTTGAAGATTGTCTAAGCAACAAAGCATTCTTTAATAAGTCCCTTTTCTGCTTAAATCAGTTAGTTGTGCTACTGTTTATAGAATAACTATGTCTGATGAGAATCCTATGGAGACATACATGTGAAGAGATTGAAAGCCGTTCAGATAATTGAATCTAGGTCATGAAATGTTTCTGCTGAATAGCAATAGGATGAGCTAATGTAGTTCTTGCAATCCCCTTGCTTTATCACCATTTTCATACGAAGCATATGCAAAGAAGTTCATGTGCCCACTGTGGAAAGAACAGACAGAGGCACAGAGGCACATGAGCCCTGCCAGGCTGCAGGTGTCCACCTGTTGGTGCACAGACAGCATCATTAGTTATGCCTGTGGCTACTCTGGCCCCTTCTCCATGACACATCCAACCTCACCTATTGACAAAACAAGAAACCATACTGCTATGGTTTGGATCTTAAATGGTCCCAAAAGGTCACATGTTGAAGGCTTGGTCCCTAGCTGTGTGCTGTTGGGAATCCATGGAACCTTTAGAAGATAGGGCTACTGTAGATAAATTGAATCACTGGGATTGTGTCTTTGAGGGGAATATTAGAACCCAGTATCTTCCTCTCTATCTTTGATTCACAATTGCTGTGATGTAAATAGACTTCCTCTACCATGTATTCCTGTCATGATTCTTTGCCATGGCACAGGCTAAAGGCAGTGTGGACAACTGATCACTGGACTGAAACCTCTAAAACTATGAGATGAGACAAAATAAACCTTTTTCCATTTATATTGATTTTTCTTAGGTATTTTGTAACAGCAATGTAAAACTGACTAACATAACTATATAACTCATCCACTTACGCTCTATGTGCTAGATGCTGTGGCTAGATGGTTCCAACAGTACCAGAAAGCAGTTCTATCCCAGCCACTACCACCAAAATCTGCATCGGGCTCCCTGAGGGTGAGAGTGAGAGCCATAGCCAGAGAGTTTAGTTCCCTAAGTGGTTCCCTAAGATACAAAGAATAAAAAGATGCTCAAAAAGGAAACTATATTTTGCAAGAGAATTCCCCCTCTTTAGTTCCCTAAGTGGTTCCCTAAGATACAAAGAATAAAAAGATGCTCAAAAAGGAAACTATATTTTGCAAGAGAATGAAGAGGTGGCATTATATGAAAAGGAAATAATATTACATAGGGATCTAAGTTTCCCATATATTGTAGAAAATTTTCAGGATGATTATTCTTCCTGGAATTAGAGAACAAAACACTCTGCTTAGGGAAATTAATTATTATCTCTATACACTGAATTAGAGTCCTTATGAGCCTGGGTATTTTATGTGGAAAATTAGGATATGTGTTTATTCCCAGACATAGTACAGTTAGTTTCAGGCTAGTTTTCATCAAATACTTAAATTTAGAGTAGCCTGGATTTGATTTTAGTCACACATTTAAGGTATTGTCAGATCCTTTTGATGACCAAAGATGAGGGGAAATGCAGGGAATTCTCTCTGTAGTTTAAGAGACTAGAAGGTTAACCATAGGACTCACTACCTTTAAATAAACACTAACGATAATGATAAGAATGAAAATAAATGCTTTTGAGATCTTACTATGTACTAGCACTATTCAATATATTGCTATATGCCCAAAGTATTTTAATGTTAGTAGAAATCCTATAATGCAAATTCTATATTTTTTTATCTATTCATCAGAAGAATTGAGGCCCAAGGTCACATAGCTCTGACACAATGGGGCCAATGTTCTGATGCAGAACACCTCACTCCAAAGCCTGGGATTTGATCTATTAGGGCATTGTGAGGTATGTCAGACATGAGAGTACACTAAAGCATACAGGCTATTTGGAAGAGCTGTTGTCATTAGATAATATAATTATGTAAGAATGATTGTGACAGTTCAAGAAGGAAGTTCTTAGGTTCTAGGCTATTTGAGGAGGTGAATTAAAACTGTCCCTTGACAAAAAATGAAGTTGAGGGACATGTGATTTATAAATAGGAAGAAAGATCACAGATTGAGAAAATAGTTCAGCACAGTAACTTTCATCACAATAACTCTCTTAAAACTTTTTTAAAAATTCAAGAGAAAAAAAGAATGAAGGTCATTTATGAAATCCAGTCATTCAACATGAAGAAATAACCACAACCCTCATCACAGTAGTGACCTTCATAGGACTCTATCCACAATGAGGGGACCTGGGATAGCCCTGGTATTAACAGAGATCAGAAACAAATGGCTGCTCTATTTGCAAGTTGTGAGGTGGAGTCACGGAAAGATGGTCATTTTAATGTAGGGGATTGGCCAGTCAGAGCTCTTAGGCAGAAAATTGAACCTAACAATTCTTTTATTGTTGGTGCCAGTTTAGAACAGCAACCTCCACTTAATCAGGACAGGAGTTGGAAGCAGAAACCTTTGGCATTCACAGTTTTTCTACTTGTGGAGTTGTTTTTATTGCATTAATAAAATAGCAAATAGTGCTGAAGCAAACTAGCAGCGATATAATTAAGTAGGTATTTCAAGTGTATTTTCAGTTGAGAACCGGGACCCAATTTCTTACTATTGCAGGAAAAATGACAGCAGCTCTATTAAAGTAACATTACAGCCTCCATATATACCAGGCTGGTCTTTGATTGTGGTGGCCTTACCTCAGACAACTGACAGCAAATCCAGAAAAAAACTATGGCTATCCAGGACAGAAAAGAGAATGGCTTCCAAATGGGGTCAAATCTGTGACAGGCTTAGCAGCATGGAGCTAGCCAGAGGATGTGCATACTTTTTTGTAATATATTGGAGGAATAAATTGTTGAAAAGCAAAACCAAGGAAAGTATTAAAATTAGTTTAAAATGTCAATAAATCTATTACATTTCAATATATTTTCTTAAAACTTTTAAACCACAATAGTTTGCCAATTGTTCAATTAAAATATCCTGCATCCATGGTTATCCTCAAGATTCTGAATGCAATTTAAAATGGTTTTAAGATGTGGCATCTTAACTTTAGTTCTATCTAGGTCCATTAAAGTGCACTTTAAATGCATTTAAAATCCAGATGTGATGGTACACAACTGTAATCCCGGTAGCTTGAGAGGCTAAGACAGCAGGATTGCAAGTTCAAAGCCAGCCTCAGCAACTGAGCGAAGCTGTAAGCAAGGCTTAGATCTCACCTTACTGAGACCCCATTTCAAAATAACAAATAAATAAGGATGGGGATGTGGCTCATTGGTAAAAGCATATTCAATCCTTGGTATTTAAAAAAAAGAAAAAAATAAACAAATAATAAAACAAGTATCAGCAATTTGTGGACGTTTTTCTTGGTTGAATATTAACATATATACTTTGCTAACTTAACAACAGATGTACCATAAGCACCTTCCATAAAATAGGAGAATGCCCATTGATTATCCTTTATAAAAGATTTGGTTTTATTTTGAAACAACTATTATTAACCAGTGGCCAACTTAGGAGATGTATAACAATAGATAATTTTTATTTCATAAGAGGAGGAGTTGTTCTTTAAAATAAGTAGTTGGGGAGCTAAAGAAACAAATAATATTTCCCTTCAGTCTCATATATGCCAAACTTGATTTTAGAGCCAGGTGAAGAAATTAGTGGGAAATGTGTTTCTGGCAGTACATGTTATTTAAATGCTGAAGAATATTCTGGAACATTGCCCTCATGGGTGGAACTACTCACAGGGCATGACAAGAAAAATGTTTTGAGACACAGATCATTCTATTAAGTACTTGAGGATTCCTATTATAAAAATATAAAATTTGAAATACTTCAAAATCAGAAAATGTTGAGTATGGAAATCCTTCTACAAGTGGAAATTTCCACACCTGACTTCATGTGGTGGGTCTCAGCATAAATGCAGGCACTCTAAAAACATTGTATAAAATTATCTTCACACTCTGTATATAAGATATATATGAAACATAAAAAAATCCATGCTTAGACTTGGGTCTTGTTTCCAAAATGTCTCTTTATATATATGCAAATATTCCATAATCTGAAAAAAATTCAAAAGTCTGAAACATTTCTTTTCCAAAGCATTTTGGAATAAGAATGCTGAACCTATATCTGTGAGAGCACTTATAGGCTTAGTGGATCAAATGAAGAGTCTGGAGGTGGATTAGAAGGAACTGAAGGAGTATTATAAGGTTATTTCTTCTGAAATATCAAAATTGTAGCTAAATCAAAAAGAATCAGCTCAACCAGAAGTAGGCAAAGAAATGGAACTCAGATCACATATTATTAAACTAATATTTTAACTTTAAGGTAGAAAGGGGAAAGAATTTAACTGAAAATATTTAGAGTTTGGGGATGGATCATCATGGCAGGCATTCCAGTTTATATCTGACACCAGTTGTCCCTTGGTTACCTGTAGGGTGTACTTGAGAGGACAATTCTATAGTAAATGGAAATAAAATGTGATTAAGTGGATAATGTCATAAAGAGGGATGGGGAGAATGAGGGAGTTTATCCAAATTCTACTCAGTTGACAAAGTGCCTCTAGAGAACTTCAGTTGTGCTTTTACACCAAATGGACAATAGAGAAGCTACAAGTAAATTTAGGGGGAAAAAAAGAGGTCATGATGGTTCATCTCTGGGAAGTCTCCTAGTTCAGTTAGTATAAAGCCCCTGGCTTCATCCCTCCCTAGGACAAAAACTTGTAGCGAGAATTCCATTTGGTCAAATTTTTTGAGGCACTGAAAGTTTTCTTTTGCTGCTTCTTAAAATACTGTTGCAATTGTATAACTAGCAAATCTGTAATGAAAGACACTGGAAATTCTCCAAATACTGATTTCCTCGTGTGAAGAAAAGACCTAGGAGAGAGACATCTTGAAGACTTCAGTCCAAATAGCACAATGAGCTTATGCTTCAACAACAAAGTTTACAAACAACTTCATTCAGCAGATATTAAATCAAAGTGGCAAACACTAAATGCAGATAAAACTGCAAGATACTGGGTTAGAGAGCTGAATGTGGGTACTAAGGAAATCTAATAAAGAAAAAGGCACTCCATGCAAAAGTCTAGATGGAATCCATCCATGCAGATTGCAGTCAGTTTTCTGCAGAGTTGCCCAGCTCCTGAGCTGAGAACATGAGGATGGCATGAGATTAACAACTACTGTGAGCCAGGAATCTGGATGTCCCAGAGGCAGCCCTGTCTCTAGAGAAGGAGGAGCTGAACCAATCATAGTGACTGGGTCACTCCTTTCCCCAAACTTCATGTTTCACAGAATGCTTAAGCAGAGGAATACTTAGGCAAAAATATCTGTGTTCAAATCCTAACTCTAGCATTTATCATCTTATGCCATTTAGAATATTATTTAAATTTTCCATCACTCATTTGTGAAGTGGGAATAAAATTGGTGCCTACATCAGAGAGTTAAATTTAAAAATAAAGTGAGTTAATATAGATAAATCACTTATTGGAAGCACATAGTAAATGTTACTTGTTTTTGTTATCACTGTCTGTGGGTCAGAAGTCCCAAACCATCATTCTAAGAATCAACTATCAAGGAGAAAGAATCAAACAAGAAGTTACTAGAGAGGTATGTACAAACTCACAGTAAATGCACAAAGAAAAATATCACTCTCTGAGCATGAGGCTAAAAACACAGTCCCAAATCAATAAAAATAAAAATTATTGCCAAAACCGCAATTGACAAAATACATAACAGATACAAAAAAATTGTTCAATGGAGTAGTCTAAGAATAATTTAAACTAAGTATAGCTAACATGTCAAAGAGAATTAATTTATAAATAATACCTATCAAAAATAAACGAGGAATTCTCACCTTAAAATTTGTAGAAGTGAAACCACCAAAACACTTCTTTAAAAGAAATAGTCAGGAATTCTTGAAATGAAAAAAATATAGTCATGATTTTTTTTTTAAAGTAAGCTGGTGTGTTAGCCAAAAGTTTATACTGGTCTTAGTGAAAGAAAATTTTAATTTGTTGTATTATAACATGGACCTGAGACATTACCCAGAACGAAACAAAGAAATGCAGTCATAAAATGAATTTAAGGGTAATTAAGAAATATAGAAAATAGATTGAGACACTCTAGTTTGTGTCTACTCAGATTACCAGGTGAAGAAAATGGAGAAAAGGAAAGACATAGCTAAGATTTCCTAGACATAAAGATGTCTTCTAATAAAAATAATAAGAAAAAGCTTTCTGATTTTCAATAAAGATAAATATAAGTGCAAGCTTAGGAACATCAGAGTGGAAAGTCAGCAAATTTTACTGTATACTCTATACATTTAGGATCTAAAAGACTACGTATTGGTTATTTACTAGCTATATATATGCTGAAATTCAAAGGATTACTGTTTTCCAAGAGTGCTGAGAAAAACCAATAAATTTAGAAATTTATACCAAATAAACCATTGCACAAGAGGGAGGGCAAAGTTGGAATATTTATAAATAGTGGCAAAGATAATCCATCATACTCAGCTACAAGTAACAATACACCCTTAGAAAAAGAAAGTTTAAGACTTAGAGCTTAATGAATACTTTAAGTAGGTGGTTAAATCACTTTCAGTTTCATATATTCTGCAGGAAGATGATTGCTGTCAATCTGCAATTTGTTTACAAATAATATATAGTTTATGTAAAATCCAAATGTAACCATTAAAGGACTAGAAGTACATCCTGTACTTTGTAGTTAAAACCTGGGAAGAGCCCTCTTTCCACTTTGCTCAAGCCTCAGGCCTTATCTCATAAGACTGTCTTTAAGTAATAAAATTAAATTCTAGAAACTGCAAGTCAGGAAGCATCATCCACCTGGATCCCAGACTGTTACAGCATCAGCTCTTGTGCTCATTGCTCCAGCCCTCAGCTCTGTCTTCAGTTCCAGATGCTAGAGATACATTTTTCATTTCCACTTCTGGGGAAGACCTTTTTGTGCTACATCAGGCATCTTCTCAACACTGCTTTATGTTTGTAAGAGGGTACTTCCTTCTTGTTGATGAAAGCATGGTCGCATTATTTAGGTTTTAATGATCAAAACAATATTATAAATATTTACATTAATTTTAAAGCGATTTTCATTTTCATATATTTTTGTTAACTTTCTGGGTCTGTGAATTAAGTCATCCTATGATCCTTTCTCTAATACCACTTAATCTGGTTTAAATTGCTGCATTTCATGAAGCCTACAGCTAACGGAAGTCAAAGTTCTGTCAGAAAAAACTTCAGTATTATAAATAGCTGTGTCACTGGTTGTGGTCTGAAGTTTTTAGTTACCTTTAGAAACAAAAAGGTAAAAGATCTGCTTTGCCAAATTACTCTGGATGTTTGGACATGAAGTTTTTCTATTTAGAATTTTGGGCAGCTAATATTTGGATTCTGTGCATTTGTGTTCTAATTTATAAGCAATGCCACAATATCTGCTCAAATAGAAGAGAAGAAAAAAGACAAAGGGAAAGAGTAATACAACATTATAACATTATTTACATGGATATATTCAGGTATTGGAATGTGTGGGCTCTCTAAAAGATTTAAACAAGACAAAATATATGATTAGTGACCACATATATTACATATGGAAACATCTGAAGTTCTCTGATTTTAATTTACACATATCATTTGGTGTCTCATTGATAAAGGTCCACGGTGCCTAACAACATAGCTGTCAAGTGATTTTTCATGAGATTTGACATACATTTAAAGTTTATTATATTTTCATAGTGTCATATGGAGATTTTAAGGAGTCACATCCATTTACAAATATTCTTCACAAAAGTATCATAAATTTAATTTTAAAAATGATAATAACTTGTGAAAAGTGACCATGTATTGCTTAAATCATGTTTGTGTGCTAGGGATAACCTCATTTTTCAACTCAGTTTGTATATTTTTAATGGAGACTATATAATTGATAGATTGAGTCACTCATCTGGTTCTTTACTACACTGAATATAGACCTTTTTCCATCTACTTTTGAAGTTCTTTTCAATAAAATGAAAGACTTTTCCTAACTCCTTGAGACTTTCTATGGATAGATGAACATTTCTGTGGCATAAGTAACATGAACAAAAGCTTGAAATACCCCCAGAATGTTCTGCTTCTGCCAGAAGACTAACTTAATCCAGTAGCCCACTGACCTTGTAGGTCTTTGGAAGATAAAGATAGAGAGAGCTTTCCAGATCAACCTGAAGTTCAGAGGTAGGCCCAGTGTCTCATCTACAAACCAATGAACAAGAATAAATATCACGGGGCTGGGATTGTAGCTCAGGGGGCTGGGATTGTAGCTCAGGGGTAGAGCACTTGCCTTGCATTCGTGAGGTCCTGGGTTCGATCCTCAGCACCACGTACAAAGCAATAAAATAAAGACATTGTGTCCATCTACAACTGAAAAAAAAAATTAAAAAAAAAAAAGAATAAATATCACAGTAAGACACACTTATGTGCAAGTTCTTTAGTCAAAATCATTGTGTGTATAGTAATAAATGTATAAGAAAAAATACATAATAATTTTGTTTTGATGTCACTTGAATTTACGATTCTATCATGTATTTTTAATGACTTTTCAAGATCAGAGAACTTGGCTTTTTGAGAGACCTTTTTTATTATTCAATAATACAGGATAGGGCACTGAAGCTAATAGATCCTGAAACTAGACAGACCAGATAATATCTAATTTAAAAGCTACTCTAAATCTTAAAATGGGTGAGTAGGAATTTATTCTAGCTATGGGAGATTAAATAATTCAGACCTATCCTTTCACTAAAGACAATGAAAAATGTTACATGAAATTCACAGATAAAACCTTATTAAATGCTTCTTAAGGCTTCCCCAAAGCTAACAAGCTGGTAAGAAATTATAAAGCCAAAGTCTATGGTAAGGACAAATTCCCTAAAGACCAGCGTTCAAAATTGCTTTTGCCCTGAGAGCATTTGCTTAAAAAAAATCCATATCAAAACAGACAACTGTTTAACAAATAGGTATCTTTAAGATAAATACAATTCATAGTTCTTATCATATGAGGAAAATTACTTGAATATAAAGACCTAAATGTGACAATCCAAAAGTTAAAATTAATTAGGGAGAATATTTTTCTGTCCTAGCAGATAAAAGACTTGAAGAATTACATAACAAAAGAATGACCAAAATGGGAAATGACGGTAGCAAAAAGGGCAG
>CM053400.1:109046320-109086676 GCA_028644305.1 Xerus rutilus
ACATACCATGCTGTCACCTCAAGGTTTCTTATTGCTTTGTCTTCTTTCCTTTCATTACCATCTCTGGAATGGACTGACTTCTTGACAGTCTGTCACTTGCGGGTAAAAACACAAAATTCTTGCATAGTATTTTAAACATAGTCAATCAAAACAACACAAAATAATTCTCTAACAAGTACCGTTTGAAAAAGTATTCCGGGCTGGAGATATAGCTTGGTTGGTAGAATGCTTGCCTCACATGCACAAGGCCCTGGGTTCAATCCCCAGAACCACGTTAAAAAAAATTCTGTTTTATTTACTGGATGTAACATTTAAGTAATAATTCCAAGAATGTGATATCTAAAGCAAAATAGGGCCCTTTCATTGACTTCTGTGTGGCTGGCTGACTTGGTTTCCCTTACAGATTCTTTTGAAATACAGTAATATCCTTTAACACAAATGTTTGCTTTGTTTGGGGGCAATTTGCATGCTGGCATCCCTGCTTTCTGTGACTTTGGAAGTTGATATTTGCATAAATTTCTTCTTTTTGCCTTCAACTCTAAGTTTAACTTAAAATATGTCTAGTATAAATTCAACAGAAAATATACTGCTTGTTATACACTCCTGACTCCTAAGTTTCAAAAAAAATATAAACATATACTTTATTTACCAGCTCTCTTTGCCCTAGCTGCATAAGGTTTTGTAAGCATACCTCTCTTGTCTAAAGCTATTCTAAAATCCCAACGTGCCTCCACAACCTGATGAATGACAAGACATAGACGTATATTTTGAAACATCATTTTAGACTATCATCAATTTTCCCCATTTTGCAGTTTCCACTTGTAATTTTTACCTCTTACTTAAAAAGGACTTCATCTAAGACAGATAAGGGCTATGATCCAGCTTAGTGCAGACAGATCCATGGAGAATTCTTGGCAAAAAGTTTTTTTTCAGCTTTAGAATGACCCACTTCAGAGCTCTGAGGAACAACACTTGTGGCACAATTGAAACTTCACTTTTTAAAAATCTTGTTCTCACAGCAGGTGGGCCCAACAAAGAACTGTGTTCCCTCTGAACACAGTGATTTATATGAAAATGATGTGATCATTAAAATGCAGATGGAGCAGTGTTATCATTCATCACAGTAGATTTAAATATAGCAAAGAGTCACCTTTACCTTTTCTGGAAATTATGACCTACAGGGATGCCTCACATAATTATCACATTGTTTTTGTCAAACGCAATGTCATCTCTGACATATTTCGGAAATTAAAATGAGAAACAGGGTGAACTAGTGAAGTCCTGAGGGACTATTGGGATATCAACTTCCATCACATCTGCACATTTACTTCCAGAAAAGAGCAGCCTGCTCCTACACTATAGCTCTTCTTCCTTCTTTGCTGAGCTTTCCAAGAGTGTTAAAATGTTAAAGTTGGATATAAAGATAGGCAAGTGTGTATGTGTGTGTGTTTTATATCTATGCATATATATGTGTGCATGTGTATATACATACAGTTATGTAATAGACACATACATCCATATATGTATATATATGCCTATTTAGAATATTCTGTATTTTCTATGACCTGTGTATACCTGCATATGTATAAATATATAAACACACATATATATCACTGATCAATAGTACCAACATCTGGAATTTTTCTGCTTTTCTCTAATTGTAGGTGGATATTGCCTTTAGGGTATCAGTGTTAATGTTTCTTTTTGTACTTTATTGTAATATAAACCCCATTCTGTCTTTGGGCAACTTGTTGGTTTTTTTAATCTCAGAATTTCAACAATTCTACAAAACCATTTTCATAGTGAGAATGTAAGTGAAGTGATTTAGTATTTTTATGATATTACAATCTTCAGTCATCTTGTTACAATTTATTTTTTCATTAAAACCATTAGAAACTAGTTCTCTGTGAACTACTATCAACTTTATATACACACAAACATACACATATCACATTTATATACCACAGATACATGTGTACACATATGTGTCATTACATTTCAGTATGAAATGAAGACAGGCAGTAGAGCAGATGTCACAGCCTGCATAGAACCTGTGAGCATAAGCCTAGAGCTTGTGCACTTTTCTCTTAGCTAAGATATTGAAAGCACATAGAATAATTTTGCTGTTCCCACCATGGTCACACAGACTCCCCAGGAATGACATAAATAACAAGGCAGCTGGTCTGGTAAACAGACTTACACAGCAGGGAGGGGGTCACCTAGACCACATAATGACTTGAGATTGAGGTTTGACCACTCAAGAGTACAGCCACACCTCACTCACATCAGACTGGATTTTCCTTGAGTTAGAGGGTCCTCTGGTTTGTGTTCCGGCATGGGACAGAGAAGCAGCTTGGGTAGGAAGGAGGTTGCAGATGTTTTAGAGTGAGAGCAAGGGTGGGGCTCACATTCATAGGACAAGTCCACATGTCAAAGAGAAAGAGAATGGGACACAGATAAAGGCAGTTTTATTCAGCTCTACTGTTGTAAGCGAAAGATCTCATGACTAAGCTCCACTGGCCAAAACAAAAGTTAGCGTGGAAGCAACTAAATCCTGTAGTGTGCCACAGGACTAGATTAAGGCAGGTTAGGGATGTGACCAGGCCATCTGTGTTTATCAGCCAGTCATCACTGGCCTTACTTAGGCCCCTACATATCCCCAGAGACTGGGACTCAGGGTCCTCACCTTCTTGATTACATTGCAAATGAATGTTGTAAAAGATACATGTACATTTAAAAAAGACAGAGGTATTATCTACAATTTAAGTTTTCTTAAGTAAATCTCTGAGAAAGGAAAAGACAGGAACCTATCATACATTTTGACTTCAACAACCAGTAAATTCTTTAAACAGCCTTGGATATAAGGGGGAGGGGTAGCCCCATAGACACCACTAGCCTTAGGAGCTATGCTGGGGTTGGTCTAATCCCTTAATGCTCAGGTTGGATAGAAACTTACTGCTAGGAGTTTTTGTAGTTCCCAAAGGTAAGGTCAAATCCTTATCAAGGAACCGCTTTTAGATTTAAATAGCAGAAGAGGAATAAGCCAGAGCTGCTAGCACTTTGTGACCCCATGCCACACTGAAAAGGACAACACTGAATCAAAGGGAGTCCTTCAGAGCATCTAGGTGCAGACTACATTGAAGTCTGAGCCCCAGGTTCTTCAGAATCAGCAGGATTGAGAAACTGTCTAAAAAAGACCTTCCAGAGGAGAGAGCAAGGCAACGGAGATAATGCAAATCATCCAGACAGGCCCTTCCTGGAGTCAGCAAGCTGCTTTCAGCCTTTGCCAGCTTGCATGGTTGGGTGTAGGCACTTAGTATCCAGGGGACCCCACCTGCAGCTGACAGCACCTTCCAACATCAAGCCCTTGGATATTTATATTGTCTCCAAGTTTACATTATTATAATAAACAGCTTGTATGTTGATCTTTATCTTATGATATACAGTCATCCCTTTGTATACCTGGGGGATTGTTTCCCAGGACCTCCTTGCTTACTAAAATCCAAGATTTTCAAATACCTATGTAAAATAAAGCAGTATTTGTATGTTTTCTATTTTTCTTCTATATATGTTAAATCATTTCTTGATTACTTATAAAACATAATACAATGAAAATAATAGTTATATGTTTAGGACATGACAAGAAAATCTGTGGATTTTTATTACTTTTTAAAATAAGGCCACCATCCAGAGTTTTTCTGTTTTCCTCTACTTAAAACTGGATATTGCTTCAGTTTTGGGTGTCAGTGTTTAATATTTCTTTTTTTACCAAAACTGTCATTTTGATTTTTATGTTTTACACTCACTAGTGGTTTTGTAACATGAACCTTATTCTGTCTTTGAGCAACTTCAGATTGATCTTGTCTCAGAATTTCACCAACTCTGCAAAACCACGTGCATAATGTGGAGGTAAGTGAAGCTATCTGCAATATTTAGTTACCTTGTTGTAGTCTCCAGTCTAGGGCCCTTTTTTTTTCCACTAAGAAACCATTAAAAGCTGCCTATTTGTGAACTATGGTCAATTTTTAACATCATCAATTTCCTTAAAGACAAGTAACCACTTTTGATATCATAGAACAATAGATATTTTTCTTACACTTAGCATAACTAAATCAAAATTTTTTGTTCAAAAATATGAATAATTCACTTAAGGTAAATCATTGGAGTAATAACTTGATAAAACTAGTTCACTGTATAATTTTAAGTGTCTTGTTAAATTTCATAAAATTATGAATAGACTTTCATTAATTAAAATGCCACTCATATAATTTGTACAAGTACTGGCTAGTGACCCCAGTATCTTTAAAGTCACGCTTTTCATTGTGCAATTGTACCCAAAAGGTTTCAGATGTACATAGCATTTGATTAGATATAACAATTCAATTTCTTTAATTTCTTTCTTTTTTTTTTGTAGTTGTAGTTGGACAGTATGCCTTTATTTGTTTGTTTTTAATATGGTGCTAAGGATTGAACCTAATGCCTCACACATGCTAGGCAAGTGCTCTTCCACTGAGCTGCAGCACCAGCACCAGTTTCCCTTCATATATATATTTCCTTCATATATATCTGTAAATTCAACCAGCTGCAGATCAAATTATTAAAGGAAAACATCAATGGGTATATGAAAAATTTTCAGCATTACTATATTATCAGTGACATGCAAATCAAAATCACAAGGAAACATCACTTTATTCAATTTGAATGGTTATGATCAAAAAGAAAAAAATGTGAATGTGGAGAAAGGGAAACACTTTACATTGCTAACAAAGGTAAATTAGTACAGTCATTATGGAAAATAATAAGTTAGTTCCTCAAAAAATTAGAACAAATGTATATTTCAACCATATGTCCAGCAATCACACTGCTGATTATATACCCAAAGGAAATAAAATCAGTGTGTCAAAGGGATATCTATACTCCTGTGATTGCAGCACTATTGACAATAGCCAAGAAATGGAATCAATAGAAATTTCCATCAGTGGATAAATGGATAAAGAAAATGTGGTGTGTATATATATTTACATATATATATACACATACACACACTATATATATGTGTATATATACATATATACATATATATATACACATACACACACAATAGAATTCTGGTCAGCTATAAAACTATAAAATGGATGAAATTCTATCATTTGTAGAAACACAGATGATGTTCCTGGAAGGCATTATGTTAAGTGAAATAAGCCAGGCACAGAAAGACAAATACCATGTAATCCCAATTATATTTATAATCTACAGAAAATGATCTCATAAAAGCACAGAATAAAAGAATGGTAACCAGAGGCTAGACACAGAATGTGAATGTGGTTTTGGTTTATATTCTTTAAAGGTTAGTGATGTTGAACATCTTTATATTCTTTGTCATTCATGAGAAATTTGTACATATTCTTTGGAGAAATATATAGTCAAAACTCTTGCAGATTTTTTTTATCAAGTGGTTTGTTTTTGTTGTTTTTGAGTTGGAGAAATTCTTTATATATTCTGTATACTAGCCTCTGATCACATATATTTGCAAATATTTTCTCCATTCTGTGGATTACTTTCCATTCTGTTGAAAGTTCCCTTTGAAATCAAATATTTTTTGTCAAATGTGGAGACTAGATAAAAATAATGAAAAGAAATTCAGAGAGTATCCAATGAAAATAGAAGGGAGATCAGTGGAGGAGAGTAAGGGGATTGAGGGGAAGGGAAGAGGAACTGGAAAAGAATGGAATGGTGGAATGATATGGACAAAATTATGCTATGTACATGTATAAATATACCACAATGAATTTTCAATTTATGTATATAGAGAGAGTACTAATTTTAAAAATTATAGATAAATAGAAGGAAGACCAGTGGAGTAATGGAAGCGGAACATGGGGAAGGAAGGGGAGAGAAAGAGGAAGTATTAGGGATTAAAGTGGAGCAAACTATATTACATGCATCTGTGATTATGTCAAAATGAATCCCAATATTATGTATAAGGCACTAATAAAATCTTAAAAAGAACAAGTGCCATTTGATACAAAAAGATTTTAATTTTATGTGGTCCAACTTATGTATCCTTTTTTTTCTTTTGTTTCCTGTGCTTCTGATATAATAGTTAAGAAATCACTGCTAAGTCTAATGTCATGATATTTCCCCTATAACCTCTTGTAACACCTTCACTGTTTTAGCTTTTGTGGTTAAATTTTTGATCCATTTGACTTAACTTTCTTTTTTCTTATCTTTTCTTTTCTTTTTTTTTTTTTTTTGAGACAGGGTCTGGCTAAGTTGCTTAGTACCTCACCAAGTTGCTGAAGCTGGCCTTGAACTTGTAATCCACCTGTCTCATCCTCCCAAGGCACTGGAATTATAAGGATGTGCCACTGTGCCTGGCTTGAAATTGACTTTTTGTATGGCATAAACCTCATTCTTTGGCATGGTAATATATCTTTCTCAAGACCAGTTTTTGAGATGACTTTCTATTTCCCTTCTACACCCTTGATACACTTAACTCTGTTTTAGATGGACAGATTTTGTTAACCAGAGCTTAAAAAATAAGTCTATGGTATACATACACCATATTTACATTTAGGGAAACTGCCCAAAATGAATACATGGGTCAGTAGGCTCTTGTCTTTGTCCTAGGGGGATAAAGCATCTCCCTTCCACTTGGTTTGTTGTTCATCCCTGGCATATAGCTTAATTTTGCCTGCTGGTGGACAAATTGTAGGCACTTCTTACGTGGCTCAAAAAAGGAGAAAAAATACCTATCCAAGATTCATGTCCATTGCCTTATGATGCCAGCCAATATGACTCCTACATAGTTCTCACTTGTCTTCAATGAGGAAGGTAAGTTTATGAAACATGCTGTGCACCCAGCCATCCTTCCACACCAGAGGAATGGGGAATGTGTTCAGGTAGGCAGCCAGCAATCAGTGTCCACTATAGTGACACCATATGGCCCAAAGACAAGAGTGCATCCCCTTTTGCTACACTAGAGTCAACTCATGAACACAAGGGTGATGACCTCAGTCCCAACCAGTTACAGCATCCAGCTGATGTCTAGGACACCTAGCTGGTGTTTTGCCCTTCAAAGATGTCTCATGACCCAATGAACTATAAGTGCAAAACATTTATCTTGACCCTCAACTGGAAAAAACAATGTTGAACCAGCTTAGCCAAGGAGAAGCTCATTTGGAAAATGAAACAATAGGAAATATACAGCAATTCATTGGTCTGAACTGTCATTATCCTGTAATGTAGGAATTTCTTCAAGTGTATAAAATATGATACCCTGAAGAAAAAGGAAAATAAGTAAGGCAGGATTAAGGATTTATTTTTGGTCTTCCTATTTTGCTCCATTGATCTATATACCTCTCTTTATTCAAATGCCACAGTTTTGGTTTGATAGTTTATTGAAACTAGAAATCAGCTAGTTTTATTTCTCCCACTTTGTTCTTTTTCAAAATTGGCTGTTTGGGATCCTCTGCACTTGCATATAAATTTTACGATTAGCTTGTCAACTTCTACAAAAATCTTTCTAAAGTTTTGATACAGATTATGCTGAATCTATAGGTCAATTTCAGAGATAACTGTCATCTTACTAACATTGTCTTCTAATCCATGAGTATCAAATGCCTCACTTATTTTAGATCTTGTTTAAATTCTCTTAGAAATGTGTTATAATTTTCAGTATTCAATTACTACATTTCTTTTTAAACTATTTATGTGTAATTAATTTTTGTTTATAATTATATAAATAGAAATTTTCCCTAAAATTAATTTTCTGATTATTCTTTGAAAGACAATTTTTATATATTGATTTTTAATTTTTATATTAAAATGACTTAAAATTCTATCCATATCAAATTATATTTTTTTGAAAGCTAGGGTACTTATCCATCTTCTTTTCCAAACTATTTGCCTTCAGTTTTATTTATGTGTTTTTTTGCTTATTCAATCATCCATTTCAATGTCAAATAGCAATGGCAAGACTATTTTTGCTTAGTTCCCAATTTTAACAGGGAAAGAACTGTGCCTCCATTAATTATTATGTTTGCCATAAAGTTCTCCTACATATCATTAATCTTGTAGAATAAGTTCTCTCATATTCATATCTAGTGTGAGTTTTCATGATGAATCAGTACTGAATTTGTCAAATGCATTCTCTGTAACTGTTGAGATCATTATTGGGTTTCTGTTCCTTATTTTGTTCCTATGCTGTATTACATTAAATGACCTTGAGTTTACATCAGTTTTGCTTTTTTCATTTGATAATATCATATAGTATATTAATGCATGGCAGAATTTTATTTGCTGATAAGTTGATAAGGATTTTGCATCAATATTCATAAAGAATGTTAGTTGAGGTTTTCTTGTTGTGTCTGTGTGGTTTCCATTTCAGAATAATCCTGGCCTGAGAGAATGAGTTGGGAAGGGATTTTTCTCTATTTCCTGAAAAAATCTGTAGAATACTCATATTATTTCTGTTTTTTAAAAATATTTTTTAGTTATAGATGGACTCAATATCTTTATTTGGTTTTATTTTATTTTTATGTGGTGCTGAGGATCGAATCCAGTACCTCACATGTGCAAGGCAAGCACTCTGCCACTGAGCCACAACCACAACCCCTTATAGATTATTTCTTAACATTTTTGCAGAATTCAAAGTGAAGCATTCCAAACCTGAGCCTCCCTTCCAGAGAAGAATCTCAATTACTAATTTAATTTCTTTACCTGTTACAAATCTATTCAACTATTTTTTTAGTTATTTTTAGCAAATTATGTCTTTCTTAAATTTAAGTTCCCAAATTTGCTGCTGAAGAAAAGGCTGTTAATAATTTTCTGCTACTCTTCTTAATTTTTCTGTAGTCAATAATTATGTTCACCCTTCCAGATTTTGGTAGTTTGTGTCTTCTATAGTTTCTTAGGGTCAGTGTAGCTAAGGATTTATCAGTTGTATTTTTATAGCTTCAAATTTTAACTTTTAGTTTTTTTTTTGATATTTTTACTTTCAATTTTATTTTTGTAGACATAATATCTTTCATTTGCTTGCTTCTGTTTGCTTTGAGTTTAAATGTAATCTATTTCTAGCTTCCGAAGGTATAAGTTTATATATTTGATTTGCAAAATCTTTACTTTCATAATTGAAGTGTCTAAAGTCATAAAATTTCCTCTAGTTTCTGCATTTACTGTATTCCCTAAATTGTTATGCTACATTTAATGTGTGTGTGTAAATATATGGCTTAATTTTGAAAGTTTCCTGAATATATTTCTGTTGTTGCTTTCTAATTCAATTATGTTTTGGTCAGAGAACAGACTGGACTTTTTCCTCAGAACCACTGAGCTACATCCCCAGCCATTTTTATCTTTATTTTGAGACAAGGTCATGCTAAGGTGGTTGAGCCCTTGGTAAGCTGCTGAGTCTGGCTTTGAATTTGGGATCCTCCTGCCTCAGCTTCTGAAGCCAAGGGGGTTACAGGCATGTACCACTGTGCCCAGCCAGATTGGATGATTTTAATCCTTTACATTGTGTGAGATTTGACTTATAGTATATTGTATACTACAGTAGAAAATATGGGTGTGAACTTCAAATAAATATGCTGTGTGTTTTACTATTATTGGATGAACTGTTCTATAATGCCAACTCCAATTGAGCTGTTTAATAGTGCTCAAGTCTTCCATGTAACTGCTAATTTTCTGACATATTGTTGAACAACTATTGAAAATAGGAATTTTTTATTTGTTGTTTTTAGATATACATGATAATAGTGTATATTTTGACGTATTATACACACATAGAGTACAACCCATTCCAATTGGGATCCCATTCTTGTGGTTGTACATGGTGTGGAGTTACACTGGTTGTGTATTCATATATAAGCAAAGGAGCATTACATCTGATTCATTCTACTGTCCTTTTTATTCACATTCCCCTTCACTTCCCTTCATTCCCCTTTGTCTAACCCAATGAACTTCTATTCTTCTTCTCTCCATCCTCTCTTTGATTTGTTTGTTTCTATTATTAATTATGTCATAATTTTCTGCATGAACAGTGGGATTTTGCTAGTAGGTTGTTATACCTTTATAATTATTATGCCTTCCTGGTATCTTCTGAATGGGCTGACTTTATTATTATGCAATGTTCTTTCACTCTAGAAGTATTTCTTACTTTCAAGTATATTTGATCTGGTATTAAAATTGTCTCCAGCTCCATGTGATTATGGTTTGCCACATGTGTATTCTACCATCATTTTATTTTTAATTTATGTGTATTTTAAAATTTGTACACAGTGTAAGGTAGAATCATGGTTTTCGTTTAATTATTTTTATTTTTTTATTCAGCCTGACAACCACTGCATTTTGACTGAAATGTTTATTCATGTTCAATGCATTTATTATTATGATTGGATTAGTTTGGGGATTTTTAAATTGTTTTCTACTTACCTTATTTTTGTTTTTCTGTTCCTCTTGCTTTTCTTTTGTGTTAAGTGAACATTTTTTGGTGAACAAATTTAATTCTTCTGTTGATTTCTTAACTGTTTTTAAATTTCTTCTTTAGTAGTTGCTTTCAGAATTAAATGTGCAACTTAACCTTATAACAATCTATTTTTGGTAAATACTGACATAATTTTACTAAAATGTACCAGCTTTGTTCAAATATAGCTCCATCTCCCCCTTCACATTTGTGCTGCTATAGTCATATCTATCACACTTATATAAGCTATAATACCAATAAAAGAAGAAACAATATATTTAAGTAGACCTTTAATGCACATTTTCAGAGCTCTGCATTTCTTCCTATGAATCTGAGTTGCTGTCTGGTGATCTTTTTATCCTGACAGAGTTCCCATGGTATTCCTACAAGGCAGGTATACTTAGCAATACATTTTTCTCAATTTTTGCTTCTCTTGAAAAGTCATTATTTTGCCTTTATTTCAGAAGTATATCTTGGTAGATATTCATTTTGACAGGCTTCTTTTTTTTTCTTTCTTCTTTTAGTACTTTGAATATCCTTCCTCTGTCTTCTCTTTCATAAGCAGTCAAGTGTCGATTATATTCTGTTCTCCTACACAAATCATTTTTTTGATACTTTTAAGACTCTCTTTTTTTTTCTGACATTAAATAATTTGATGATGGTGCATCTAGGAGTTGAGTTATTAAATTTTCCCACTGGGGTTAATTTAAATCAACCATTTGGATGTATAGATTCACATTTTTCATAAGATTTGAAATCTTTCTGTTGTTGCTTCTTTACATTTTTTTTCCTTTCCCTTTTTCTCTCTCTTCTACTTGAAAGGTTATTACATATATGTTCATATAATTATTATTTCCCACAGGACAATGAGATTGTATATTTTTCTTTATTATTTTCATTTCTGTTCCTCAGATTTTATAGTTTTTATTGATATAATTTCAAGGTCACTGATTTTTTTCTTCTAATGCCTCACATGTAGTATTGCACATATTCTGTGAATTTTATAGAGTTTGTTCTTTCCGCTAGAATTTCCATTTGATCAATTCATATTTTGTATTCCTTTATTGGAATCATTTGCAGTATTTTTATCATATTTTACTAAAGTTTTATAGTGAGTAAAAGGTGGCTTATACATGCCATAAAGTGCACTGCTTTAGAAGGCAAATTTAGCAGTTTATTACATTCAGAATTTTGCAACCAATGCTACAATGAAATTTTAGAATGTTTTCATCACTCTAATATAAATCTTATACACAGCAGAGAAATTGCTTATTCAACCATTAATCTACTTTTTCATTTCAATGTATTTGCTAAATCTGAACATTTAATATAATTATATAAAAACCATCATATATGATGAGCTTTTGTGTCTACTTCCTTCTTATAGCATAATATTTTCAAAGTTTATGCATGTAATAATATATGGCATTGTTTCATTATTTTTTATGGCTAAATGCTATTTTATTATGTGGTTATATTGAGTGCCTTTTATCCATTCACCAGTTGATGAAAAATTAGTGTTGTTTTTACTTTGGGGGTATTAAGAATAATGTTGTTACAAACATTCATGTGCAAGTTTATGTAAAAACATTTTCAAAACTTTTGGGTATATACCTAAAGGATGGAATTGCTGAGTCTTATATAAACTCTCTATTTCACAGTGTTTGGAACTGCCACAATGTTTCCCAAAGTAACCATATCATTTTAATTCCTAGTGCAAATGTATTAAGGTTCCATGATGACCTACACTTATAACTGTCTCTCATTATTACAGGCATCCTAATGAATGTGAAGTGACATTTTATTGTACTTTTTATTTTCATGTACCTAATAAATAATCATGTTCAGCATGTTTTTATTTTATTGGCTCTTTTTATATCTTCTTTAGGAAAGTGCATATTCATATTTTCTATTAATTTTAAAATAGCGTTACACATTATTGTTGACTTGCAAGTTGCTTTTAATATGTGTTCTGGATACTACAATTTCATATATTTGAATTGCAAATGTTGTCTACAATTCTATGTGTTTGTATTTTCACTTCCTTTGATGTGTTCTTTGGTACACAAAGTTCTAGAGTTCTATGAAGCCTGATTTATTTATTTGTAAAATGCTTTTGGCGTATATTTAAGAAACCATCACCTAATCCAAGTTATTGCAGATTCATACCTATAGTTTCTTTTACATATTTGATAGGTTTACCTCTCTTTCTTAGGTTCTTTATCCATTTTCAGTTAAATTTTGTATGTGGTATGAGGTAGAGGCACAAAATCATTCTAGGAATATTTATTGAAGAGACATTTCTGTATCGAATGGTCTTGGCAGAGTTGTTAAAAATCAATTGACCGTAAATGTGTGGGTTTATTTCTAGTTTTTAAATTCCATTTCATTGATTTATGTGCTTATCCTTATGCTATTACCACACAAGGCAGCTTAATATTAAATTTTTGAATTGAGATATATAAATTATCAAACTGTGTTTGTCTGTGTAAGATTGTTTTGGTTATGTTAGCATCCTTACCTTTTCACAAAAATTTTAAGATAAACTGGAAAATTGTTTTCTTAAAATGCGGCTGGAATTTTAACATAAATTTTATTGAATCTGTGAAAAAATATTCAGGGTATTGCATCTTAACAATATTAAGTTTTCCAAGTTTCATGAACATGAGAGGTCTTTCTACTTACTTAAGTCCTCCTTAATTTATTTCATGTTTTGTGTGTTTATCAGTGTATAAACCTAGCACTTTTTTATTAAATTTATTCCAATAAATATTTTATTATATTTCTGCTTTTGTCATAATTGATTTTCTTAATTTAATTTTTGGATTATTCATTACAAAAATCTATGTGATTTATATTGGTTTTATATCCTAAAATATAATTAGCTCTAGTAGTTTTGTTTTTCTTTATTTCTTAGAATATTTTAAAATATACAATTACTAATAGACAGTGTTGCTACTTTTTGATCTGAATTTTTTTTTCTTTTTGTGTAGTATACTGTGAATATAAGAAACAACAGTGGATATCCTCTTTGTTCTTGATGTTGAGAGGGAATATTTAACATTTTAATCATAGACTTGTGGGACAGAGGAGGCTGGACACCAAGCAATTAGCAAGAAACAGGTTTATTGGTTGCAGTCAGGTTCAGAAGGGGGGCCTTTAGCCACAGTCCATCAATCCCTCTGAACTCCAAATTTAGAAAGTTTTAGAACTTAATATTTAGTGCGTAGGGAGAGGAGCTCAGAGGCTTACAATCTGCAGAAGTCCACACAAAAGTATTTAACTACTGACCATTTTTTGTTCAATGCTCCATTCTGGGCATTGAACCCAGGCCTGGATATAAAAATGCAAACGCCTCTGGTGAATCTTTGGGTTAGTCGTCATCACATCCTGCTTCTGCAACACACCTCCTGCCTGAAAACTCTGTTGCAGAAATTCTTGCTGATAGTCTAAGAACAGTTATGGTGCGGGTCTCTAGAGAAACTTAATTAAGATTCTCTATAACGGAGGGGGTGCCACTACAAGAGTATCATGTCACCTGTGAGTTTTTCATAGATGCCCTTTATCAGATGAAGAAGTTCCGTTTCTGTGTATGTTTATTGATCATGTGTTTTTTGTTTTTTGTCCTTATTCTACAGATATGGTTCTTTGTACTGATTGATTTTTATGAGATGATCATAGTTTTTTTTCCTAGAACGAATTTCACTATGTCATGATATGTAATTTTTTGCATGTTGCTAAATGAATTTCTTTACTAGGTTTTCAAGATAATTTGTATATATATATTGATAAAAGGTGTTTATCTTAAAGTTTACTTTACATGTAATATCTTTGTCTTTGCTAATTCTGGCCTCACAGTATGAGTTTTGAAGGACTGGCTTCTCTATTTTGGAAGATTGTGGAGAAAATGGGGCACCAATTTTTTAAACTTTTGACTTTATTGGATAATGAACTTAACTGTTTCTGTGCTTTCTTTTTTATTATTCTTTTGATAATGAGTTATTTATGCTTGTCATTGGTCCATTTTTTTTTAACAGAATCTTGATAAGTTGCTCATGCTGGCCTTGAATTTGTGATCCACATGTCTCAGCCTCCTAAGTAGCTGGGGTTACAGGTGTGTGCCAGGTGTCCAGCTCATTTGCGTTTTATATTTCTCTGCTTATATTCTCTCTTATATTCTCTGCTTATATTTCTCTGGGATGTATTCTTTATATCATCTAGGCTCTCTTATATGTTAGCATACAACTCTTTATTGTCATCCCTTATAATTATTTTTTCTATAAGGTCAGTAGTTAAGTATTTCCTGCATTCATAATTTTAGAAATGGAGTCATCTACTTTTTTTCTTAATAAATCTAACTAGGTGTTTATTGTCTATTTACTATCTCCAAAAAAGTACATTAGTTTACATGCTATTCTCTTCACTGTTCATTTTCTCTTGTTCCTAGTTTAATATTCATCTCTTTTTTCTTCTGCTTGCCTTCATTCTAGTTTGCTGTTGTATCTCCAGTTTTAAGGTAGAAATTGAGATTATTTATTTAACACCTTTCTACTTCTAAATATAAAGGTTTACTGTCATAAATTTTTCTCTAAGCACTGCATTAGCTTTATGTCATATTTTGATATGGCACCTTTTAATATTTTCCTCAGATTATTTTCTAAATTTCTTTGGAATTTCATCTCTGATTTCTGATTACTAAGTAGTACCTGGATGAATTAGCATATACTTGGAATTTTTTTGTTACTTACTTCTAATTCTTTTTCTATTGTATTCAGAAAAAACTAGATGATCTCAATTCTAATTTTCTCGCTTTTGTTTTATCTTTCCTATTGTTTAGGAAGCTCCTTAGACACTTCTTGCATAAAAGCTGAGATGTGCAGTTTTGGAGTTCTGATCTCTTGGAACCTTACTGAAGTAATGGTAGTAGGGTAGAGGGGTGGCTGCCACAACCTCCATGCTGGAACCCTAGAAACCCACGAGGGGCATAGGGCATTAAGAAAGACATACAAACACTTACAGAAAGAAAACTGGGATCAGATGGAACATGAACTTCTCATGGAGGAATAATGACCCAGAGTTAGCTTAACACGTTTATTATATGGGGTCTCACAATCAGGAATTTAGTGCACATTATTGTTTGTGCACTAAAAAGTTATACAACTAGAACTGTTTTTGTAGCTATTCTACTGTTGCAGTGCTAGGAACATCCTATGATTTTTCTGCTGTACCCAGGAAGCCCATTGTCCAGAGTTTCTGCAAAGGAGGCAAGCTTGAAGTTTGCAATGCTTGAAAGATATTGTGATTATCTTGTTATGCTCAGTCTGGACACAAGGTCAAAACTGTTACTTTTCTGTACCTTTGCACAAAACTGCCTCAGGCAGGGCTTTACTATAGCTCCCGGGCACTCTCATCCTGTACCTTTGCACAGAAAGTTCCCAGGGCAAACTGTAGCCACAGCTCTGAGGCAGACAAAGATCATAATCCAAATCACCATCCAAATCACGTCCTAGCTAGAAACAGATTTTTTGTTGTTACTTGGATTTTTTTTTCTTTTAATCTTCACTGTGAGAATCAAGTAAGGGTTCATCAGATAAAGCTAACAAAAGTTGTGCTGAAAAAAGAAAATTACAAGTATAATGAAAGTCAAACACATATACATTGCAAGTTTAATAATAGAGAATAAATATCTGAAGTAGACTCAAATATGCTGGAGATTTTTTAATTATCAAACTAAAATCTTATAATATCTATGATTAATGTACCAAGGGATCTAATGGAAAAATGGATGAAAAGCAAGAATGGACTTGTAATATAAGCAGAGTGATGAAAACTTGAGGAAATAATCAAAGCTAATGGCTAGAAGTCAGAAATATTTTAATATTACGAATGCATTGGAAGGGCTCTTTTCTTAAGAAAATGTCAATATAAAACTACTAAAACTGAAATGCAAACAGAAAATAAATGAAAAACACAGGACAGAACATCTAAGAATTGTGAAACTATTAAAAAGATAAATATGCACAATGAGAATATCAAAAAAAAAGGAAAGGGAAAAAATGTTTAAAGCAATAATGATTGAGAGTTCCCCAAATGAATGATAGTGACAAACCAAGAACCAGGGAACTCAGAGTATACGGAGCAAGGTAAATACAAAACAAATACACTTGAGTATATCATTCAAACTATCATAAACTGAAGGAAAGACAAAAAACACAAAGAAAAGTTTGAAAGATATTGGAGGGGTAAACATTTTACCTATAGAGGGGCAAGTATATGAATAACAACAAACTTCTCTTTAGAAATCGTTCAAATAAGAGGAGAGCAAAATTAAACATTTAAAATGCTAAAGAAAAAAAAAACAAAAAGTTAGAATTCAGGATCCAGTTTAAAAAAAAAAAAACTTTGACAAATGTTGAAGAAAAAGACAAGGAATAGAAAACAATAAATACTAACATCAGAAGTCAATGTGGGAACATTACTACTACTGGCCTTATGAAAATCCAAAGGATTATAGAAGAATATTATGAACAATTTTATACCAACAAACAAAACAGTTTGGATGAAAACCACATCTCCCTACAAACACACAAATTACCTATACTGACTTAAAAAGAAATAGAAGTTCTCACTAGAACTATAACAAATGAAAAGTTTGAACCAATAGAGAAGGCTAGGACCAAATGGCTTCACTGGTGAGTTCTATTAAGCATTTAAGGAATTAATACCAGTCCTTCTTATCCTCTTCCAAAAAACAGAGAAGTGTGCATTTCTTCACCTATCCCATGGTGCAAGAAGATCAATCAAGGTAAGATACATCATTGATAGAATTTAGGAAACAAACCATATGATTATTGATTATATCAGTAGACTCAGTAAAGGCATTTGACAAAAAAAAAAGTCTAACAACTTCTCGTAAGAAAAATCCTCAGAAAACTAGGGGGGAAGAAAGGATTTCCTCAATATAATGAAGACATTCACAAAAAGCTAACCAAATGCTCAGTGGAGAAGTTCTGAAAGCTTTTCTTTTTCTTTTCTTTTTTTTTTTTTTGGTACCTAGGATTGAACTCAGGGGTACTTGACCACTGAAACACATTCCCAGTCCTGTTTTGTATTTTATTTAGAGATAGGGTCTCACTGAGTTGCTTAGCGTCTCACTTTTGCTGAAGCTGGCTTTGAACTCCTGATTCTCCTGCCTTAGCTTCCCCAGCCGCTGGGATTACAGGCATGAGCCACCCACCACACCCAGCTGAGAAGTACTGAAAGTTTTTTCCACTAAAGCCAAGAAAAGGACAGGAGTATCTATTTCCCTACTACTACTTAACATTGTAATGTAGGTTCTAGTCCAACAAGTAGGTGAGAAAAAGAAATTTAAATTACATAATTTGGAAAGGAGAAATTGACAGTTCCATGGACCTTAGGGATAAAGACAATAGTATAGAAATTGGTACAATATTGGTACGGTTGTACAATATTGTGAATGCAATCCTTGCAAAAAATTTTTAAATTTTTAGATGCAAAAAAGGTAAACTTTATGTTAAATACTTTGCCACAATAATCATTAAGCCTTTTTAGAAAATAACTTAATGGCAGTGATGGAGTATAGCTTAGTGTGTTCAAGGGGCAATAAGTTCACTGAGAATGAAATGAAATGATGATGCAAGCAGCTGAGCAGCCAGTTTGAAAACGAAGGCACAGGTAAGATCCTGAATGGCTGTAAGGCCAGAGTACAGGGTTTGCATTTTATTGCAAATGAAAAGAACAGAAATGAAGAGTTTCCAGTGACTGAACTATTTTAATCTCTTTTATGATTTAATTCCTTGTCTCAAGTTTTTAATTCTGTGACTATTTTAACAAAATTGACAGAACTGTGTTAAAATAGGTTGGAAATAATAACTAGAACTTTCATACTATTTTGATATTAGTTAATAGTATCATTTTAAATATTATATTGTTATATAATTTCATTATGTTATGCTATTATATATACACATATGTGTGTGTGTGTGTGTGTGTGTATATATATATATATATATATATATATATATATATATATTATATTCCACATCTGGGACAATGGGACAAAATGGGCAAATGGAGGGAGCAATGAACTGTAATGAAAACATGTAATATAAAGATTGTACAGTCATGTTCATAAGAAAATTTTTCATAATAGTTCTGAAGTAGAAATAACTCAAATGTTCACCAAAAGATGTGTCAATATTTATACAACAGATTATTACTCAACCATAAAGAGTAATGATTTCTGTGAATGAACCTCAAAAACATTACAGTAACTAAAAGAAGTCTATCATAAAATTCTACATTCTCTTTCTCCTCTCATGGTACGTTCATGATTTGCATGTTGCTGTGTTTGATGGTACCTAACAGGTCTATGAGATCCAGGTCATTTGTTTTTCCTGTTTCTCAAATTGGATGATATCAATTTATCTGTCTTTAAGTTTACAGATTCTTTCTTCTGTATGCTCACATATGCTAATGATTCCTTCAGTGAAATTTTCATTTTGATTGTTGTATTTTCAACTCCAGGAATTATATCTGATTCTTTCTTATGATTTTTGCCTTTTTGTTGTTGTAGTCATATTTTCTTTCAGTTCATCAAATATGGTTCCCATTAGCTCTTTGAACAATTTTTAAATGTGTGATTTAAAATTTATATTTACTAATTGTCACATGGGCTTTCTCAGAGACAGCTTCCGTTGTTTTATTTTCCTATCTATGGGTTAATCTTTCTTATCTTTTGTATGTGTCATATTTTTATGTCAAAACTAGGGCACTTTAAATAATAATTGACAACTCTGTAAGTCATAATGGAGGATATGTGTCTATTCTTTGTCCTTAGATCCTGGAAAAGAACTTCAAAATCGTAGAATTTCTGTAATGATAAGAAATGATTTTGTTATAATTATTAGCATAATTTGTTACACTAATGAGGTGATTCAGAGTGAGCCTCTTCAGAGATTTTGGTTGGTCATCAGAGATACTAATCATGTCAATAGAGAGTTGGAATTGAACTATCCCAATCTCCTGGAAGTGGTGGAGGGTGTCTGGATATTGAGTTTAAACCACATGGACCTTGATTTTATTAATCATGTTGTCATGAAACTCCAATAAAAACTCAAGTCATGAGGGCTCTGTGGAACCTCCTAGTTAGTGAACACACTAATATGTAGGGTGGATGATGTATCTTGATTTTTGTTGAAAGGGCATGGCTGTTCTTCATCTAAGACTCTTCCAGAACTTACCCTATGTGTCTCTCTTATTTGTTGATTCTTGTGCTGTGTGATGGAAGATAAAAGTACAATAATAAATATAGCATTTTAAGTTAGTAATTTGAGTTGTTCTTGTGAATTATTAAACCTGATGATATAAATTTGTGAATCTCTTAAATGTTTAGCCGGTTGTTCAGAAGTACAGGTTGTCCCTGAATTTTGTAAATAGCATTTGAAGTGAGGATCCTCTTGTGAAGGATATTTCTGTTTGTTGTGCTAACACTGAGTAAGTTGGTGTCAGAACTGAATAGTTATTGGAGGACAGCAAGTTGGTCAGAAAATACACCTGGGACAGCAGGTTATTTTTAATGGTCTTTATGTTTTTTTGCTGTTGTTGTTGTTTAAGTTTTATGGAGTTGCTTTTCTGCAGTAATTCTGCAAAGTCTATAATCTTTGTTTTGTATGGTCACTTGAGTCTCTTCCTGGCTAACTCACCTAATAGTAACTAATTTAAACATATGCATTTAAAAATATCTGTAAATCTCTCCCTCCTTTTTTAAAATGAAGTGGCTCTTTGTGTGTTTTGAGATCTATTTTCAACACAAAGACAGTTGAAAACTCTGCCCTATCCTTCACATCCTGCTGTACGGAACCACAAGGTCTCATCCTTTCTCTTATCAATTCCTGAATGAGTGCACAGCCCTTGGCATGCACACACTCTTGTGTATGTACATGCCTTTACAGGTTTCCAGAGTCTCTTTCCAAAGACCCAATGGATTTCCTGCTGCCCAGCTTTTCTCACCAACTTTTAGTTTATTGTTTTTCCCTGTATTTTACAATGTTATTCACTCTCTCAGGCACCCACAAAGTTAAAAAATTGTTTATACTAGTGTTCAACAATTATCTTTGAAAAAAAAACATTTAGTGTTGAAAATGGTTCAAATAAACTTAAATATTAATCATCTGGTAACAGAGATCCTTCCAGGAAGGATCAGATAAGTCAAACATAGAATATTTGTGGGGAGGAGGCTTTGAAAGAGTTCCAATCCTGCTTTGCCCTCTCTAGCTGCCAGGCTGCTGGTTCCAGCTGTGAATGCAGTTTAATTTCAGAGCTATTCTGGAATTGAGGAGTGGAGCATAGGATGAAGTTATATTAAAGACTAACCAAAGTTTATTCTGAGTGTCAACATTTTTTCTTAAATAAACTCTTCCTTGATTGCTGCAAGAACTTGGTTAATTCCTAGAGTTTTAAAAATATTTCATTATAACATTTTTCTATTTTCTTATTGTTCTCATGAAAAAGAAAGTTTCATGATGTCCTTGCTCTGTCATTTTCACTGACATCCTGACATTTCAATTTTTTGCATATTTATGTTTAAAAATTCTTTTACTAAACATATAGAAATTTTAAAGTCTATTTTATGAATCTAATTCTAGGTTTACTCATTAGGCAATAACATTGTTTTATTTTTGGATATGGTTCACACTTTCCTGTTTCATTGTATGTTTTCATAGTACTTTGCTGAAAAATGAAAACTAAAAACTGAAAATTCTATATGTTTTATGGTAAAACTCTTGGTTTTGATTTTGATGTTTTCCCTTGTATGCTGATGTTTCTGGGATTTTTTTGTTTGTTTTGTACCGAGGATTGAATGCAGGGGTGCTTAACCAATGAGCTACATCTCCAGCCTTTTTAATTATGTTTTGTTTTGTTTTGTTTTGTTTTTTGAGACAGAATCTTGCTAAGATGCTTAGATCCTTGCTAAATTGCTAAGGCTGGCTTGGAACTTGCAGTCTTCCTCCCTAAGCCTCCTAAATTGCTAGTACTACAGCCACACCTAACTGTGTCTGGGATTTTTAAAATTTTACATTTTATAATTATTTGTTTATTGGGGGTTTTGTTTGTTGTTTATTTACTTTTTAATATGTAACTGATTTAATGTGAGAAATCCTCTGCACAGCGTTGTGTAGCATCTAATGTCTCTTTTTATTCTCTAATTTTTTAATCTGCTTTTTTAAGGTTTAATCCTTATTCTATACAGGTCAGTGATAAGTCAAGTGCTGTCAGAGATTGAGTTCAGATGGCTCCATAAAGTGAGGTTTCCACTTGCTCATGATAGATCTTTGTGTAATTTGGGGGAAACATTCAATATTCTGGAAAGTTCCAAGATTGCTTTAGCTTTTACTTTCTGCCTGTTCCTTCTGGGGCAGGTGTGATTCAAGTCTCTCCTTCCAAATAAGCATATAACCTGCCAATCAGCAAAAGAGAAATATGGGGGCATATATTCCTTCCATGGCTTTCCATGATTAAAGGCTCTTCTTGTTTATTTACTAATAAGATTGTTAGTACTAATGATAATGGCAATGGGCATAAATTTATCTTCTCTGTTTCAGGGGAATGGGTATAGTAAAGATGGTTGATAAAAATATATATATGTATATATATATATATATATATATATATACTGTTCATTGAAAGTGCATATAAAGGTGTTTAATATGAAGCATTTAATCTGCTTATAATTTTGTGCAAAGTTAGAAAAATTATGATTGTAACATTTTTTTCTATTTGCCTCAACAAATGTTTTCAGTGAACAGTGTGTACAGCTTCTGAAAATTTGTTTTTTTTCTGTTATGTTTGATAACATGTATTAAAATGCAATTTTTGAGAAAAAAGAATGTTTAAAAATAAATAAATAAATAAATAAATAAATATTTTAAAAAAAAAGAAAGAAAAAAAGAAGCTATCGATTTTCATGGCTAGTGTCCCTGTTAATGCTACTGAGCTTGTGAGTGAAGGAGAGGGGCAATGGTAGGAGCAGTTCCACAAGAAGACACAGCAGACTCTTGCTGCTGTCATTCAAATTTCAGCAATTTCACATGATTAAATGTTTCTTTATCTTTGGCCAATTTCTGGACTCTGAAAAAAATAAGGTGGTTTGTGACAATTTTGTCCCTTTCTGTAGTTAATTTTTTTTTTTTCTCATTGGTTTGACAGGGGAGTGAGGATTTTCTACTTCTTGACCTCTTTACCCATTATTGTTAGAAGTGCTTTCTGTCCTTTTCTCCTTGCCCTGGTCTGGTTAATTTCTATTTGTCCTTCCATATCAACTTCTCTGATTGCTTCCCTGACACCATCCAGCCTAAGACGGACGGACGTCCTTCCTGTTTCCAAGCTATTTTGTGTGTTGCTTTATTTAGACTTTATTAGTTTATATTAAGAGTTCCTGTTGACACATTTGTCTCTAACACTGGCTGAGAACTCCCTGAGGGAAGGAACTGTGTCTCCTTTCTCTACTTGCCTGCAATGTAAAAAGCACAATGCCTGGCATTGAATAAGAGGCATACAAAGATTTATGAAATTGCTATAAATACTACAATATAATATAATATTCTATTATATATTAATATAATAAAATTTTTTTTACCTTTTTTGTGTAAACTGTTTCTTCAACTAGACTTCAAACTGTTAGCAAAAGCCAGTTTTCACTGTTTTTACTTTTTTCACGGATATTTGCAAGATGCTATCTACCCAGTGTTAAATTACAGTATTTTAAATGAATAGCTGAAGATTTATGCTACACTAATTACTTCATTCTAAAATGTCATGAGGGTGCCCAGCTTATTGTCTTTGCACATTAATTAATGAACTCATTTATCTGTGCCTGGATTAACCATGCCACCTTCCTTGAGGGGTCAACTCCTCATCCCTGAAATCTCAAAGATCAATAGATACAGGAATCATTTTCTAATGCATTCCTGCTCCATTTTCAGCTAGGCTAATTGCTATCCCTGCAAATTTCCTCTCACCTATGTCTCTAGGAATGCATTATCATATCCTATCAAAATTACTCTTTACTTTATGCCAGGAAAGTAAATTTACCTTTATATCTTCAGCATCAAATACAATGATTAATATAGACTAAGCAATTAGATTTGAAATGAACTGATTAAAGTGTATTAATTAAAAGTTTATAAAATATCTAAAATATTAATAAATTTGCCCAATACCTTATTTTTTAAGACAGAGGCTTAGCTCTTACATTTATATCTTTCTTCACTTAGTAGTAGGTGAGGTAATTGAGTATTTTCATATTGACCCAGATTACTTTTTTTATGTCTAGAGATTTTATTAATAACACTTTCTGAGAAGTTGTGCTTCATTTGTGTACAATAAGTTGAAATGCTTTCTGCTATCATGTATAACTAATTAGAACAAATTTTTAAAAATTTCAAAAAAGAAAATAAAAAAATAACACTTTCTAATATCCGCCCAAGTGTCCTCATATATGTAGATGTAGAAAGAGTATAATTCATGTGAAAATAGGACATGATTTTAGCCATTACAATTTTATCATCTTGCTCAAAATTAGTATTTTTCAACTATTTTGTATGTATGTGTTTGAGATCAACCCTAAAAAGTGGCATCTGTTGGATATTAGTCCAAGAATATATTAACAATCTTCAGAATAAAAGTAGTACAAGTCAAAATGTGTAGTTTGATATTGCCATTAAAATAACATAGATCTTGAGGAAAAAGTTATTGTATGGGAGGCTTAATAGGAGGAAATTAGAAGAAGAAAGGAGGTATCAATACTTGTATGTCCTGCTGTTTCTGAACAGTCCTATTCAACAGATTAGGTTTAAATAATGACTACTTACTAGTTGCATGATCTTTGGCAAGAAAATAAACTGTCCCTTTTTGAACCTCAGTCTTGGCATGAGTAAAAAGGGGATAATAGAACTTGGACAGGAATGCTTGGTACTTAGGAAACCCCAACAGATGTTGACTATTATTATTATGATGATGATCATTATTATTATTATTGTAATTTTATTATCATTATTTTCAATTTTTTGCCCAAGGACTAAGAAAGTGGAAATGTTTCACATAAAGAAAACTTAGAGCAATTTAGACACTTTCAGGTAAACTATGTCTCAAAAAAATGATTCTCATACATTAGAAATATAGACTGCTTCTCTCTGAGCTAAATAAATTCAAGCATGCCAATCCAATAAAGGTACTGAGCATAATGCTAAAGAGAATAAACACACATCTGAAAAGCAATAAACGTTTTCAATTCACTGAATTTCAATGTCAGTTAAATTACTACACAGTGTACTTTTTACAGAGACATGCTGCCTAAAAGATAATTAAAAGTATTTAAATATGGATGAAGTAGTTTCTCCTTCCCTAAGTAATTTACGCTATATTAACTTGCATATCAGCAAGCTGCAAGGAGACAACGTGGTATCCTCTTATAGCTCTTTGAAGTTCAAAAATCCCAAGGTAGTTTGTCATAAGTCTCTGCATGCCTCTTTCTCTCTCTTTCTGTGCCCCTCTCTAAATCATCCTCTCTTCTGTCTTTTATAGTAACATGTTCACTAACAGGCATAATGCTCTTGATAAACAGATGGCATTCATGTGTTCTCTGGTACCATTCACAGCTCCCAGGACCTGTGAGTCTCCTTCCTCAGCATCACAAGACACTGTTTTAACAAGCTCCTACCTCAGTTATGGGAAACACTTTTTTATTTGTTTCTTGGAACTGAGGATTGAACCCAGGAGTACTTTATCACTGATCTACATCACCAGTCCCTGCCCTCCCCCTTTCTTTTGAGATAGGGTCTCCCTAAGTTGCTGAGACTGGACTCAAACTTGTGATCCTCCCACCTCAGCTTCCTGAGGATTACAGGTGTAGGCCACTCACTGGAAATCACTTTTGAAGAGCTGTATCAAGATTGCTTAGCCTTTTAAGTTCTCTCCCCTTTTCCTCAGAAAAGTCCTTCTTAATGGAGGTGTTTTACATACAATAATAATATTGTGAAAGGCAAAAATATGTTTATCAAGAGCTATTTAGAAAAGAGATTCAGTGTATATATTGGGGGTATAATAATGGCTCTTGTATTGTTTCCTAGAAGTCACTGATCTATAAATGACAACAACAATGTAGAGATGACATGTCCACATAATATTCTAGTCTTTTACATTTGGGAAAATCGCCTGCTTCTCATATTCTAAATAACTTACTGGATGTACTTAATGGCCATTCGTAGAACACAGACTTCCTGAAAAACATATTTCAAGCTGAATAACATATTTCATTCCCTTAGTGGTATGAATACTTCAGCAACTTATAAGAACTGTGGGCATTTTTATGCAGAAAAAAAATGCATACATTTTATCCAACAATTTAGCATGTGGATCACATGGTTCATTGGGATTCCAAAGTCCAAATGATTCAAAAACCTAACTGGCATATATGTTTGTGTAAGGCATATAAATGTGCCTATATTTAATTTAATGAAAACAGACCAAATTAAAAATAATGTTTATAAAATATTTTCAGTGAACAGTGTATACAGCTTCTGAAAATTTGTTTTTTTCTGTTATGTTTGATAACATGTATTAAAATGCAACTTTTGAGAAAAAATTTAAAAAAAAAATAATGTTGATATTTGCTTGGCAGTCTTTTCATCAAAGGGAATAACTAAACAGAATGGAAAGCATAGGTTAAACTGTTACTTCAGGGTACTGAATAATCATTCCTTGACCACTTGCTTAGCTTAATGTTGAAATTAGAAAAGTAATTGTGACTGCCCTGAGACTAGGCCAGAGAAGAGTATCATAAGCTCCTGCAATGATACAATTTCACATCATGTCTTAGCTACACAGTATACATCTACATAGTAAGTAGTTATAATTTTCCTTGAAATCAAGCCATTACAATTCTGTGTCTTTCCCTACTATCTATATTCTCCATTTTCTAATACTTTCTCTTTGTTTTATTCCTTGAAAAGACACAATTCAAACATATGAAGTTTAGCCAAAGTCACTGGTGAGAAATAATAGAAAAAAAGGATTTCTTTTTTTTTAAAATAATAAAACGATATGAGTATATATTTGGGGAAAGAAAGATAATTTGGGCTGGGACATATGCAATTGAAATACTGAAAAATGATAAAAAAATAGTTTATCTTTCTCTTTAAAGTTTATGTAAAGGCACCATAGAATAAAAATAATAACTTATAGAGTATGAGAGATAGAAAATGTGGAAGTTTATGAAACCTCCGCAGTAGGAGGCCAAATAGACAAAAAGTAATCTTTTTTAATTGAATGCTTGTTTCACTCTTTTCTATTTTGGCAAAATGTACACATGATCTACCATCGAAACCATTTTTAAATGTACAGTTCAGTGGCTTTAGGTATATTCATCTTGTTATATGAAAATCACTACTGTCTCCAGAAATTTCTCATTATCTCAACCTGAAACTCTTCTCTGTTAAATTAAAAAAAAAATTCTATTTCTCATCTCTTCTGTTCTCTTCATGATTTTCTTTTCTTTCACCAGTAATGATGAACTGTCAATTTAAGATATCTGCATAAATGACTGGTTGCTTAGGCTTTGGAGGATAAGATGCTTTCATAAGTGTATATTTAGAATATATGTTAGTTTACAGCAATCTTGGGTCTATTTATATGGGAACTCACTTTATTCTTTCTCAAGCTTATTCATATAATAATGTTTTTAATAAATCATTTCCAAAGCAAAATGTGCAGTCTAGTTTATTTAATTCCATATTTTGAATGTTAAAATGCAGGTTTATAGTGTAAAATTTCTTCATTATTTTTTAAACTTATTTAAATAACCAGGTTAGACAAGAGGATAAATACATTATCAAAATGTTTTTCCTATGATATAATTAAAATCTGTGTAAAACAAGATGTTGAGATGGTTAAGTATATCTTTTTCCTTTAAACAAAGACAAAAAAAATTTGTGTTAACTACAAATGCCAATATCATAACTCAAAATCCATAAATCTAGTCAATTCATAGAGCTATGTTGTTTAATTCTCTTTGGTGTCTTCATATTTGAAGATTTCACTGCCACATTTAAAAATCATTGAGTAGTGATTAATTTAGCTAAACTTTCTATAGTTTTGCAGGTAAGAACTTACTGGCTAAGCTCAGATGGTTGAAAATTCTGTAAGTAATCATTAATTAATAACCCCACTGGCTTTCCTCTGAAGTTTGTCTTAATATGTGTTTAAAAATGAAAGTTTGACTCCTAAATTATTTTCTAGGATGGGTTCTAAAACACTAGCTGTTATGTTTATTTTGCCTCTCACTGGGGTTGAAATAAATTGATAGCTAAAACTATGGAAAAACAGCGCTGCCTGTTTCAACTCTATCACCCAAGTAAGATCCCATCTTCCCAGGTCTCGCAGTGCTGTTTCTTCAACATCTTCTCTCATCTCTGATGTCAAGCACTGTGAAGGGGTATAGATTTTGCCTTACTAGAAGTCAGCAAATTATCCCACCACAGCTTAATACATGCTGGCATAGGATGCAAGAATTAAGGTTCTGAGACAAAGGACTTTACTGCTCATGACACAGTGAACAGAATGAGCTTCATGTTTGAATCAATTTTTCATGTCCTCTAAGTGATACTGGGGTGAATAGAGGTAGACTGAGGCTGTTGATGTGTATATACATAGTGGTTTTGTATCACTATTGCATTACACTGAGTTTAAAAAACCCTTAATTTTGTAGCGGCTTCAAGCAAACCTGTTCAACTTTTGCCCCATTAGGAAAGAAATGAAGACATCCCAGGATATTGTTCCTTGCCTGTGTAGGATATTCAGAACTTCATGCAAATAATGAATTCTCAGAGTTCCTCATGTAGAAACAGAAATTAGACTCATTCTACCACATTGCTACATTAAGTTGGTTCTCTAAGTTGTTTGCAGTCTCTATATCTTTTATAGGGAGGGATCTCATAAAATGATATAACATTTCTAATGTCAATTTTTTTTTAATATCTGAACTACTTATTTATCCTTTATTTATCCACAAATTTACATCTCCTATTACCCTCCTATTCCTGGATATATTTCACAGGTCAAACTCATTGGAACTCACTGAGGTGTGATGTTGTTTTGCCACTTAAGCCATATCTACTGCTGTGTTCAAAGCCCCAGGGCTGTGTGCCTGTTATTACTGCATGGTGGCTCACTAACACTGGGACAGGTTTTTTTCTGCGCAGTCTCACTAAGTGCCTAGCAAGGAGTCCTTCCCAAAGTGCTTAGGAAGATGGTCTGCAGTAGTGTTTTGACCTAAATAAAATCATCCTTGGGCTAATAAGTATTGCATTCCCAGGAAAACACAGATTCAAATAGTCTTGAAAATGTTCTCTGAGACTTCCCAAAATGACGACTGTACTTGTAGTTGTAAACTATAGGGATTTGGAAATTACATCACTCCCTAGTCAGGGATTGCTATTGGTGATGGCAGAAGTTAAATTGCTTTGCAAGAAAGGAATTGGGTATGGTCTACGTCTCTGAGTAATTTGGGAAAGGTATCCATTAATTGTGTAGATGGTCAGCAGAGATTAATAAATGTTGCAAAGGTCAACTTGCACACAAGGGACATTCTGCAGCTCAGTTCACAAGGTTAGTTATGGACTAGCAATGGCCTCCCAACTACAATTTAAAAACCTCAAATCCATGTTACTTCATTTTGAGCTTTGTTTTTATTGCAAGTAGCTATCCCCAAACATTTCCTAAATAAGTGTTGAATAAAAAGGTTGAAGGAACAAAATAATTGATTGACACACAGAATTTTTTTCAGACAAATAGAGTTTCAGATGACACTGAGGCCATTTCAATACAACAGCACACCCATAATACAGACTTAAGCTTAGTTATAAAGACCTTTGTACATATGTTGCTATTACCACAGCTTCAGAGAACATGAGAAGTCACAGAATAATTTTGCTGTGCATGTATATATTTCCACTGGTTATAAAAATCTTTGGATTTCCTGTGAAAGGAAGAAAATATAATTTCTTCTTTCAATCCCCATAGGTTATTAGCTGGGACATATTACTATTAACAAAAGAGAGATTAACAAAGAAAAATAAGCAATTTTAATAACACATGCATATCTACCACTGGAGAGACAAACAATTCTCTCTGGAAAATAACTCTCTCAAAGCAATGGCTTGGCACTCTCTCTTAAAAAGTATTTTAACAAAGAATAATAAATCCCACAATGATGAGACAAAGAAAGAAGAAGTTCCAGGTTTAGAAGGAAGGTGGTAAAGTCTGTTCTCAGATTCCTCTGCCCTGCTGGCAAAGACTCCAAGCTAATAAGCAGCTGTCTCCACTAAGGAAGGATTTAAATCTCTGGCTTTAGGCAGGAAGGAGAGGGGCATACATAAATGGTTTCTCTCTGAATCGCTGTCCTTTCATCAGGCAAACTGAGAGAAACCAAGGAGGTCCCTCTGCATTTTTAACTGTTTTTAGCATAACAATCATTTTTTTTCTCTTTTGTAGTGTTAAGGACCAAATCCAGGTCTTTCATGTGCTAGGCAAGTACTATTCCAGTGGGTTACATCTCCAGCCCAAAAATGCTTAATATTTTATGGAGAAATATTTTTATTTCATTTACATATTTCTACAGTTTTCCCATATAGGTAATAAGATAAAAAGGAGAGAAAAGAATGAAAAAAAGAAGAAAAAGAAATAATAATCATCATTAGAGCATAAGAAAGAAAAGTAGAAGGAGTGGAAGTAGAAATGAAAGAGGAAAGAAAAATAAGATTAAAGAGTAAATTTTGAAAAGTATAAATATAACTAAACCTGGTCAGAGATTTCATACAGCATTCCTTGTCTAACTCTAGAAATTCAGGACTATAGAAACATGAACATTTATTTAAAGAGTCATAATTGCTTTATAGTAATATATTTCTCCATGGTTCCATATATGCATATGTTATGTCTATGTATATTGTTGGTATAAAGAAACTATAATATTTAATTCACACACTGTAAAGTAAGTGTTACTGCAACATTAAAACATACATCTGGTCTTCATTTGTGAGGTTTTTCAGTGCAAGAAAATGTTTCTGGAGGGAATTCTTCCATTTCTTTGTAGGATAAGGTTTTTTTTTTTTTTTGCAGATGAGATTGTGTATATTTTATATACCTTAGGTGAGAAAAAGGATGGCAGAACACTGACATTAACTAGAGGTAGCATGAGGTCTTTGAGGTTAAAAGTATGGAGTTGAAATGTATTAAGCATGCGGATGTTTCAGGGGAATAGCAATAAAGAGGCATTCATGCACTAAATTTTGTTGAGTCCATGTGTTCAGTACTTGAGCTACAATGTTCATTAGATTGTAGACTTGTCCTTCTATCATTCACTTCTTAGTGAGTCAGATATATGAACAACTAATATTTTTCACAGAAGATTAACTAATTGAAATCTGGAGCTATCTATGTTCATTTTTTTCCATTAAACATTTGGGATGATTAGCCAACTTATAGAAGGGCAGGAAAAAAAATAATGGCAATGTCCATACCATAGGCTGAGGTTCTGAGATCCAAAGTCTTTTGAATCTAATATCTGGGAGTCTCATTTAAAAGAGTCAATACATTACACTATTTTGATTTTTTAAATGTCAAAATGATAGCTAAAGTAATTATAATTTGGTTCGAAATATGCAATAAACTCATATTGATACTGCTGGTTATCAGTGATAAGTTCTGCTTCTTCACATGTTGAAGTTTGAACATTAGAGAAGCACACCAAGACAAGCATATAAAGCACAATTTATTTAAAAAGGGGTAACATAGATTTCTCCTGGGAGGGAGAAGGTGGCTATAACTGGTATCCTGGTATCCCAAGAAGCACAGATGTTTTGCCTTTTTATGTCCTAGGCTTCCTGTGTTCTGCTATCTTCCCCTTATCTCTCTCCTTCCTGTGTATGTGACTAAGCCCAGGAGATGCTCAGTGGGATGGCCAAAAGGTGAAAAGCAGATGGACAGGCAGAATGGCCCAGGTGAAGTGATTTGGGCAGGAAGGGAGCATAATTAACAACTCCCTGTAGCCGGGGAACAATCTCTGGGACAGTTTACCTTAGCAAGAGGTTGGAGCTGGGGCAGGTTATCTTGATAAGTGTGGAGGAAGGGCTCTGAAAGCATTAGCATTTCAATCCCTCTCCAACTTTCCAGACCCAAATTGGCTTCCTTGATCCAACCTGATCTCCTTGATCCAACTTATCTCACTGACTGCCTGTCTAATTCTGGCTTCATTATATTGAGATTATTTCCACCATCCCCCTTATTCCATTTGATTTTAACATAGTATAAAGGAGGAAGGGAGGCAGGAAGGAAGGTAGGAAGGAAGGAACTACCAAATGCTATAAGATCAGAGAGTAGAATATGTCCAGCTCAACCATGTTGTTTGTAAAAATATTCATGGGAAATAATGGCATTTGAAGTCTAAATAAGAGTTGTTAGAGCAGTAAGGTACTACCTTGAAACTAACTCCTCCAAACACACGAGTTTCAATCATCTGATCTCAGGAGGGCATACACATGTCTCTAGTAAACTGAGATGACCGAGGAATAGCCAGTCTTGTAGAGTGTCAGATCAGAGGACTTAGCTCTGCTCTTTATCATTTATTATCATTTGACAGTGGGAAGAAGAGGTTCACAAGAGAGCTAACCATTCAAAGACCCTTGATGCCCTGTCTTGGGATCAAGACAACATCACTCTTGCCACACTGATTAAAGGCAAATCTAAAGGCTACTCTGCATCAAGAGGTAAAGAATTGTATGGAAACTGCAAAGTGTCATTGCAGAATGTAGAGAGTCAAGTTATTAATTAAGTTTATTATTTCAATCAGTCCATTAATTAGGTAGATACATAGATAGATTTCACATGTGTGTATCTGAGTAATAAATGATTACATGATTTATTATATAGATATATTAAAACATAACATATAGTTGCATCCTGCCAGAGGTTTTTTTACCTGCAGAGTTTATAAATTAGTATTAAAAACAGCAATATTTTGCTGGGTGTGGTGGTGCATGCCTATAATTCCAGTGGCTCAGGAGGATGAAACAGAATTATCACAAGTTCAAAGCCAGCCACAGCAACTTAGTGAGATCCTAAGCAATTTAGTGAGACCCTGTCTCAAAATGAAAAAAAAAAAAAAAAAATAGAACGCGCTGGGGATGTAGCTCACTGATTAAGTACTCCAGGTTTAATCCTTAGTACAAAAAAAGCAACATTTATGTTGTGTGTAATCTATGGTTGGTTATCATATTTATATTTTCATGTATTACCTTTTGGAACATGTTTGGTTCCAGTGTTTTGAGGGAAAAAAAGCATATGTAAGTATAAAAAGCAAGAAATGAAAAATTTCTGTTTAATTTTTAAAACATTTGTCTCTTATTAAAACTTGAATAAATTTGTTTGGGATGAACTTAAAGTACATGTGTTATCTGAAATTTACATAGAATAACACTGGAGAGAGTGTCAAGATAATAAGTGGCTATTGCCCCAAAAAGCTTGACTGTGAATGTATTTTGACCACAGTTGAGTGACATTTTTTAGGTGGTTTGATGAAAGTAGTGTTCTGAAAAGCAGATACTCAACCTCCTGAGAGGTCGAAAATCTAATATTACCAAAGGAATGTGATATTGACCCACATGTTAAGAAACTATGAAAAAAGTAAATGATGAATAGGAGTTGTAAGTATAAGCCCATAGAGAGAGTCACCAAGAAAGCTTTGCACATATTAATTTGAAATCAGGCTATGTATGATGCATCCTGGAGAAAATCACAGCAACTAGAAGAGCACCCATTTACTATGTATATGTGGTAATTAGTTCCTGCTTCTCCTTAGCAGGATATTCCAATTAATTTTCTCTCTTGGATGACTGGAAAATTGTGGACTAGAGGCATTCAGCATGGACCAGCTGCTCCCCAAGATTGAATCAAATCAAGAGGCATGTGGCTGCATGATGAGGCAAAGAGGCAGTAAGAAAGCACTGGAATGGAAGTCAAGAGAGTCAGTGACCAAGTAAAATCCCAAAATATTGGTTTTTAGAATGATAAAAAAAATTAATAAAAGAAAAAGATGATACCAGCACATAGTGTGGAGGCTCAGTGGGGGAGGGGAATCTTCCCTTCTGCTGGCTGAAAGAATAGCAGCAATCTCAAGATATGCAGACTCTATCTCACAAATATGCATTCTGAGCAGAGAACAGATTTGGGTTTTATGTAGAAGACCTGGGCCAGAGAAGAGTTTCACTGCACTTTCATGCAGATTTAGACAATGCTAAGACTAGGATTCATCTAAAGAGGGACTCCATTGTCTGAGTTTACTGAGTGGAAAATCATAAACCAGGCATTTTAAAAAAAATCTCCAATACACAACAGCCACTCTTTTCACTATGCAGTTAGGTGCCCACCCCAAGTCAGCATGGTTTCAGGAACTACCCTGTAACATAAACCCATTAAAAACTCTAGACAACAGATTTGCTGGTCTGCTGGTCTACAGACTCAAAGAGAAGTAGAGGGCATATAGAATTAGTAGTTAGAGTGACGGGAAGCTTGTGCAGCTATATAAGGATTTATGAGTGAGGTGGGGCTGGGAATGCTTTAGTTGGGTTCCATGGAAAGCTTAGAGCCTGTAACTGCCCTCCCCAAAACATCCCTTCAGACCTAGCTGCCCCTCCTATACCCAGAGACAATCTGTCATTGGAGGATTCACCACAGTTGCAGCAGTCTGCCAGCATTTTTTTCCATCTCCTTTTCCTTCTCCATATCCTCAACATCTTTCTTTTCCTTCTCATTTCCTGGGTTGGCAGTTACCACTCAGAGACACAGTCTGGGTCCAGAAAAGAGTCTATGGCATGAATCCTTTGAAAGCTCTAGGCAGTGGGAGATGCTGACTGCTGGTCTGTTGAGCAGACAGAACTTTCATTTGAAGTTGGTGGTTTGAGGTTCTTACATCGACAACAGAGCTTCCAGACTTACTTTAGCAGCACTAGAGCTGGACAAGGTAAATACTGTATAGATAGGCTCCATAGCATAAGTTCTTCACAGTGCTTTGAAGCAGGATGCTGATCTAGATGTGGAGAAAATAATACAAAACATCACACAAGCCAGTTCATTCATTCACAGCCTCCATGCCCAGAGATATTCTGAGGACACTATGTCAAGGCTTGAACATTTACCATGCCCCCAATTCCTGGAAGTTTCTGGAAGTTTATAAAATAAGTCTGTCTGCCTGAAATACCACATCACGGAGGAATTTTTCATCTTTAAATGTTAGTTTTTCATTTTGTTTCAGTTGTTTTCTGTATTGGTTTCTTTTAATCCCCTCTTATTTGTTTTTGCATATTTTTATACAATTTCACATATTTATTCCTTAATTTGTTAAATGGATTTATTCTCTTTTCTCTTTCATTTTTGTATTATCCCCTTATATTTTGTCTTTCTCTTCTTATTTTTTATCTCCTTTTTTCCTTTATTTTGTCTTTTGTGTTTTTATTCTTTCTCTTTTCTATTTGTTTGACATAGTTTCAAATTAATGTAACTTAATCATTCAATCTATTCAATAAATTATAGAACAATAATGTGCAAACAACACACCTCAATAACATTTTCTTCTTTTTTGTTAGTAAGGTTACAGAGAAAATTTTCAAAAACTTTTGACTATGTTAGTAAATGATTTGGTTTCAAGTTGTCACTGCTACTGGTGGTTATTTTCTCCTCTCAAAGTGTTCTATGCATTTGTCATAGCACTTTGAACATGTATCATGAGTACATTGATGCAGAGATAACCTCCTAGCCCCAGAATCATTACAAAGAGAAAGCAACTCATTGAAAAGATGCTCAGTAACAGTGGAAGGGACATTCATCCAAAAGATACACAATTCTCAATATAGAAACACAGGAAACATGACAAAACACCTCTAAATTGTATAGCTCCCCACTTAACTGAATCCAAAGATACTGAAGTTGAAGAAATGCCAAGACAAAGAATTCAAAAAGTCAATTATTAAAATGGTCCATGAATTAAAAAAAAACCTGAAGAATTAGCTAAGAAAGACAATATAGGATATGAAAGAGTGTTTCTATAAAGAGACAGAAAAAAAGAATCAAGCAGACATTTTGGAAATGAAAAAAAGGAGTCAAATAAAAAATTCAGTGGAAAGTTTTACCAAAAGACTAGATCAAGCAGAAGCAAAAATATCAGGCTCAAAGACAGCTTGGATAAATTTGAGCATTCAGTAATATGATAATAAAGAAAATAAGAAACTATGAACTGAATATATATTAATATTAGGACAACATTAAAAGGACAAACTGAAGACTCATAGATCTTTGGGAAGGAGTGTAAACATAGGCCAATGGTGTAGAAAGTTTATTCAGTGAAACAGAAAATTTCTTCAAATTTTGGAAATGGATTGAATATAAAGGTACTGGGGTTGTTTGAACTCCAAATAGACAAAGCCAGAACAGAACTTCTCCAGAACATTTTGTAGTTAAAATGCCAAGAATTTAGAACAAAGAAAAAACTTTAAAATATGTAAGAGAAAAATGCCAAGTCACTTATAAAGGCAAGCTGATCAGAATAAGGACAGAGTTCTCAGCATAAACTCTAGGGGCCAGTAGGTCATTGAATAATGTATTTCAGGTTCTGAAAGAAAATAAATGCTAAGCTTGATTACTATATCCCCAAATCTTGAAGGATAGATAAAAATCTTCCATGAAAAGCATAAACTGACAGAATTCATGAGCAGTAGGTAAGCATTTCAGAAGATACTTAAAGGAAGCATATGCACAGAAGAAGTAAAAAAAAAAAAAGCATGAGAGCACAAAAAAAAATGTAACTCATTAGAAAAGTAGACAAGAAAATTTCAACTTAGGAGTTAATCAAATGTTAGAATAAAAGAAAATGACAGGAAGTAATATGTGCCTCTCTATAGTATCATGAATATAGATGGTCTTAAATCTCAAAAGAAATAAACCAGAAGACTGGATCAAAAATAAGACCTTATTCTTGTTGTCTGCAAGTAGGACAAGAAGCTCAATGGCAAAGATACTCACAGACTAAAAGTGAAAGTGTTGTAGGGACAGACAAGGCAAGACACTGGATAGGGAACAGGAAGCAGGTTTATTTGACTGCAGTCGGTTCAAGGGTACAGCTTTCGCTGTAATCAGTTAATTCCCCTGAACCCTGAGTTCAGGCAGTTTCAGAACTTTATACTCTGCGTGTAAGAGGAGGGGCTCAGAAGTTCACAATCTGCAGAAGTTCACACAAAAGCAGCTTTTCCTTTTACTGTTCTGGGCAAGTTAACCCTTCAAGGACAGCACCTGAGAAGGGGAAACCTGCTTTCTTCTCTTTCCTCCCCATCAGCTGTTACCATGAAGCCCAATTAGTAATATCTTTTATCTCTGAAATGTAAATGTCTCCGTGAAGCTCAGGCCCAAGGCCAGAGGCCTTGTTAAAGGACCTGTCCTTTTTATTACACTTTGCATTAACAAACCTGCTTTCCATCAAAAAAACTTTTATAAACCATTATATCGTTACTACACTAGATAGTTCAAAAATATTTCTTTTGAAAAACTAGTAAGGGGGCAAACAGCACCAAGAGTGCTGATTTCTTTCAGGCCAGTGGCCAAGCAAGACAGAGCAACAAGAAATAAGAACTTTAACTACATTGAATTCTTCAGTAGAGACTCTTTTGCTGATAGTCCTAAAATCAATTATGGTGAAGATTTCTGGAGAAGCTTAATTAAGTCGTTCTGTGGAGGAGGGGGTGCCATTACAAAAGAATGGAAAATTGTATTGCCGTTGCATGAAGTAGCTATCCTCTTAATGATTAAAGGACACTTCAAGTCAAATTTAGGTCAAATTTAGTCAGAATAGACAAAGAAAGTCATTACATATTGCTAAAGGGACCAATACAAGAAGAAGATATAATGATTGTAAATATTTATACATTAAACATTGGTGTATCCAATTTCATAAAACAAACAAAACCCAAATAAAGGGAAAAGCAGTCACCAAAACAGTAATAGAGGGTGAATGCCATATACCAGTATCATTAATTAATAGTTCATCCAGGCAAAAAAATCAACAAAGATACTATAGAGTTAAACCATATATTATATAAAAAGGATATTAGACATCCACAGGATATAATACCTAACAACATTTGAAATCCATTCTTTAAGTTGCTTATGGAAATTTCTCCAAAAAAGATCATGTATTTGCTTAGCAAATATACAAAAAGGGAATAATATCTGTATTTTATCAAATCATAGCATTTTATCGGCAGCAAGCAAAACTACAGAAACCATACAAACACATGGAGATTAAATAATATTCTTTTGAATGATGAGCAAGGGATAAATTAAAAATTTATGAAAGTTGGGGATAAATTTAAAATAAAAACAATTAGAATCAAGTGAGAATAGAAACACAATATACCAGAATCTGTAATACAGCAAAAGCAGTTCTAAGAAGAAAGTTTATAGCTATGAATACCAACAATAAAAATATCAGGAAAATCTCAAACAAAAAAAAATGATGAAAGGTGTTAGAAAAACAAGAAGAAACTAATTTCAAACCCAGTGGAAGAAAGGAAATAATAAAGTCCAGAACCAAAATTAAAGAAATAATGAATAATAATAAAAAAGTAAAAGGATCAATGAAAGAAAGAGTAGATTCTTTGAAAAGATAGAAAAGATTGATAATCACTTAGCCAAACTAACCAAAAGAAAGAGAAGCTTTAGAGATCAAAGGGGATATTTTAACAGGCATCACTGAAATACAGAGGAAAATCAGGGATTATTTTAGATATTTTATTTCAATAAATAGAAAATTTAGAAGCAATGAATAAATTTCTAAATACATATGACCTACCAAAATTGAACCAAGATGATATAGAAAACATAAACAGACTTCTAAACAATGATATTAAAACAATAATAAAAATCCTCCTAACAGACCAAATTGATTCAAAATGGAATATTACAAGTCATTTAAAAATCTAAAACCAATCCTCTTCAAATTGTTAAAGAAATAGAAAGGGAAGGAATGCTTTCAAAGTCATTATTTGAAGTCATTATCACCATGAGTACAAAACCAGAAAAGACATTTAGAAAAGATATTAAAGATCAATAACTTTTATGAACATAAATTCAAAAAGAATTTAATATGATACTTACAAAAAAAAATTGAGCACTACATTCAGATATCATGAACTGTGATGAAGTTGGTTTTATTCCAGGTATACCAGGATGGTTCAACATCACAAATCAATAAATGTAATATATCACACAAGTAGAATGAATAACAACAACAACAACAAAATGATTATCTCAACAGAGTCAGGAAAAGACTGACAAGATTCAACATTACTTCATGATAAAAACCCTAAAAGAAACTTGGAATAGAATGAATTTATCTTGATATATTAAAGGCTATATATGACAAAAGCTAACATCATACTGAATGGGGAAAAACTGAAAACATTCCTTCTAAAATCAAGAATAAAGTAACAATGTCAACTCTCACCACTCCTATTCAATATTGCACTTGATATTTTAGTCTGAGCAATTAGGTAAAGAAAAGAAATAAAAGGTATACAAATGGGAAAGGAAGAAGTCAAATTGTCCCTCTTTGCAGATGATATGATCTTGCTGAGAAGACCCTAAAATCTCTACCAGAAGACTTTGAGAACTGATAAATTAATTCAACAAAGTAGAAAGCACAACATTAACAAAAATCAATGGCTTTTCTGTCAATGAATAATGAACACACCGAGAGAGAGAAATCAGAACAATAATTTTGTACATAATAGCTTCAAACAAGAGCAAAAACAAAACTAACAATAAACATAAGCCAGAATGAATACCTTTCCAAGAAAAGTTATATTCTATTGAAAAAATAAACAGAAGACACTAGATGGAATGACCCCTCATTACAAATCATATCTCAGTAATAACCCTGAATGTAAATGGCCTAAATGCACCAATTAAAAGACATAGACTGACAAACTGGATTTTAAAAAAAGACCCAACAATATGCTGTCTTCAAGAGACTCATATCACAGGAAAAGACATCCACAAACTGAAAGTGAAAGGGTGGGAAAAAACATATCATTCACATGGATCCCGCAAATAAGCAGAAGTTTCCATCCTCATATCAAATAAAGTGGACTTCAAACCAAAGATGGTGAGAAGAGATAAAGAAGGTCATTTCATACTTCTTAAGGGAATCATACATCAACAAGACATAACAATTATAAATGTCTATGTCTCAAATAATAGAGCTTCTATGTATATCAAACAAATCCTTCTCAAATACAAGAATCAGATAGACCACAACACAATAATACTTGGAGACTTTAATACAGCTCTCTCACCATTGAATAGATCGTCCAAACAAAAACTTAATAAAGAAACCATAGATCTCAATGAAACTATAAATAATTTAGACTTAACAGACATATATAAAGTGTTCCATCCATCAATGAATGAATACACTTTTTTCTTAGCAGTACATGGATCCTTTTCCAAAATAGATCATATGTTATGTCACAAAGCCAGTCTTAGCAAATACTAAAAAATAGAGATTCTACCCTGCATCCTATCTGACCACAATGGAATAAAATTACAAATCAATGATAGATTTAAAAACAAAAACTACTCCATCACCTGGAAACTAAATACTATGCTATTGAATGATGCATGGATAACAGAAGACATCAGGGAAGAGATAAAAAAATTCTTAGAGGCAAATGAAAACTCTGATACAACATATCAAAATCTATGGGATGCTATGA
>CM053400.1:109087176-109228979 GCA_028644305.1 Xerus rutilus
ATCCTATCTGACCACAATGGAATAAAATTACAAATCAATGATAGATTTAAAAACAAAAACTACTCCATCACCTGGAAACTAAATACTATGCTATTGAATGATGCATGGATAACAGAAGACATCAGGGAAGAGATAAAAAAATTCTTAGAGGCAAATGAAAACTCTGATACAACATATCAAAATCTATGGGATGCTATGAGTCCAGTGCTAAGAGGAAAGTTCACAGCACTAAGCTCATTCATTAGAAGAAGTAAAAGTCAACAAATAAATGAATTGACTCTTCGTCTCAAAGCCATAGAAAAGGAAGAACAAATTAACACCCAAAGAAGTAGAAGACAGGAAATAATCAAAATTACATCTGAAATCAATGAAATTGAAACAAAAGAAACAATTCAAAAAACTGACAAAACAAAAAGCTGGTTCTTTGAAAATTAAACAAAATTGACAAACCCTTAGCTACCCTAAAGAAAAGAAGGAGGAAGAAAACTCAAATTACTAAAATTCATGTTGAAAAAGGAAATATAATGACAGACACTACTGAAATACACAGAATAATTAGAAACTATTTTGAAAATTTATACTCCAGTAAAATAGAAAACCCTGAAGACACCAACAAATTTCTAGAGGCATATGACCTATCCAACCTGAACCAAGAGGACATACATAACTTAAAAAGATCAATTTCAAGCAAGGACATAGAAGATGCTATCAAGAGCCTTCCAAGCAAGAAAAGCCCCGGTCCAGATGCATTCTCAGCTGAGTTCTACAAGACCTTCAAAGAAGAATTAATACCAATTCTCCTCAAACTATTTCATGAATTAGAAAAGGAGGGTACCGTTCCAAACTCATTCTATGAGGCAAGTATCACCCTGATTCCAAAACTAGACAGAGACACATCAAAGAAAGAAAACTTCAGACCAATATCCCTGATGAACAAAGATGCAAAAATTCTCAATAAAATTCTGGTAAATTGCATACAAAAAGATATCAAAAAAATAGTGCACTGTGATCAAGTGGGGTTCATTCCAGGGATGCAAGGCTGGTTCAACATGGAAATCAATGAACGTAATACAGCACATCAATAGACTTATTGCAACATTGAAAATATACCTTCGATTGTTCCAAAATTGATGAGTATATTTTTAAAAAGCCATTATTATAGCACGAAACCATGCTATTAAGGCCCTTATGCCTATAAATAATAGATATTTCCTAGTTTTGAAGAGCAAAGACAATATATTTTTCAGTTTATTACTCTCAGCAAGTATCACAGAAGTTCACTTGTAATTGTTTGATTACCAACAATTTTCTAAGTATCTGCTATATGCTGGGGCATTGTTTTAGTGCAGGAGACATCCAAGTTACACAAGGTGATTGCTTTTGTGCAATTTGTATTATAGAAGAAGAGGAAAAATAATGAGAAAAATCACAGATCAATAATTTTTGCTTGTATGTGGAATTTCTACACATTTTGTACACAAACTCTATTCTTCACATTGCTGTTTTTTGAATAAGCCAGTGTTTCCTGCACAGTGTTCCTGTTAGAAAGGATTGGAGAGATGCCATAGGATCTTCTTATCCTATGTGGAACATTCTATGTGTAAGGTCTGGATCTAGGTGCTGTAATTAACTCTACATAATAGGTTTTTTTTTTAAATGAAGAAATAGACTCAAAAGTTTAAGAAATTTATCCAAGTGACAGAAAATAGCATTTGTTTTTTCAAGTGAGTCAGTCCTCAATTTCAGAGTTTTTCTCAAGAGAGGAAATAATTTAAAAAGAAAGTATTCAGGGAGTCTTTGTCTAAAATGAAATATTCCTAGTTAGCATTTGTAAACATAAGCAATTTCCTAAATTTCTCAGACTGCCCCTTGTTACCCTCTACTTGAAAAGAAAAACAAACAAATCTAACTGGTGGATTTTTGTACTTCAGTTAGGACAATGGAGTTCTCACTTTCCATCCACCTTTCCCTATAACTAGTCAACTGAGCTCTGTTGACACAAACACAAACACACATGAAGTTTTCCAGAATTACCTGGTGATGATTCAGCAAATTCAAACACCTTAGCTGAATAAAAGCATGGGATTAAGTCTTTTTACTTACAAAAGGGACAAAAGAATATGCAACTCAGTAACTTATTAGAAACCCACAGAAGGATATTTTTCCAATATTTCTGAATATTCCAATTCAAAAATATTGGTAATAGACAAGCAATATTTGGTTGTACTTGATCACGATGGGAAACTTCAGCTTAAAACTATTCTGAAGATATTGAGACCATGAATTAAAAATGATTCAGATATAGATTGTGGAATTATATGGCCTCATTTTAAAATATGAAACATGAAATGAAGCACAGAATTGATTAGGAATATGTTAATCAAAAAAAAAAAAGAAACCTCTAAATTACCTATCCATTTTTATAACTAAAGCATAGTAATGAGCACCGAGGCTACTATTTTATAGATGATGATATCAATTTTTGTAGAAACATATAAATTATATTGTTTTCCATATATTTTTTCTCATATATGACAATTCAGTGAGGTTAGTAGAAATTGTATTATCACTATTTTATATATAGTAACAAGATGAATTCAACAAGTTAGGAGGCTTATGGAAGTTTTATAGTCAATATCCAGGTTTTGATTTGCACTGAGAACTCCCTTTCCCAAAGTACTTCAAATTGTTTCAAAATGTGCCCAGAACTAATGTTTTCTAAGATTCCTACACTGTGAAAGGTGGACTGGGTGATGATTCTATTTTAGTTTTATAAACCTAGAGGAACTGAAAGATCTGGTTTGGACTCATAGGTTATTAGAGTTTCTTGTACTGATTCATATATTGCTTTGATGATTCACATTCATCTTCTACTATGCTTACTTTTTTTTTCTTTTTTTGTGGTGCTGGAGTTTGAACCCAGAGCCTATGTATGTGAGGCAAGCACTCTACCAACTGAACTATATTCCCAGCTCTATGCCTACATTTTTAAACCATGGTAACTTAAGAATAAAATTATATTTTAGATGAATTTTTACAAATCTAATCCAAAGGTAAAAATTTTTAAAATATTTCTTCAATTCATCTTTGTTTTTCTGTCCCCTTGTTTTGTTATACTTCATTTATATTCAATTGTAGGATCAGATGTTAGACCGCATTTGAAGTTCATCATCTTAATTTCCATAACTAGTTAACACACAACTTGATGAGGAAAAATATGGAGTGGATTTGCTTCTTCAAGAAAAGACATCAAACTAACATAATCTGTTAGTCCTGACAGCTCAAGTTAATCAACTGTTTCTTTCTTTCTTTCTTTTTTTTTTTCTTTTCCTAGCAGGAGAGGGACAGGGAGGGGGGGAGAGAGATGGGATGCATTAGCATCAATCAGTGCTCAGAAAGAAGGAAAAATCTGTTTCCCTAGGTCTGAATAATCAAATGCATATGTTTTTAATTAGAAACATCTTTGTACTCTGTGCCTCATTTAAATGAATTTCTTTTATTTGGTACGTTAATTTCCTGTGATTATTCCTGTTCCTACATGTCCAGAGAAAATAATTTAAACAATCAATTAAATCAAACTGAAATAACCATAGAATTCAATACATTAGAGCAAAGCCTCTTTGCTGACAGGGAATAATGACATCAGAAGAGTTTTTTTCTCCAATAAAAACTGGGTAATTTCTGAAACTTATTTGTACAGATGACACATACTGGTTCATGCAGATACAAAAAGCACATGTTTGTCTGAGTTTGTGGAAGGAAAGGGGAAACTTTATTTTCTATAATCTTGGGCAATTTCTTTTCACAGGAAGTGGAAAACAAAACATCCCCTTCAAAATCAGCCTCCAGTACCAAATAGCCTGTTTTTGGTTTGTATTTCTCATTGAGGTTATAAGTCTTTACTAGATGTGATTTTAGAGATTCACTCATATCTTTTAATAATGCCCCTGTTCAAAAGGATTGTTAGGAAAAGTTAATCAGGGGATTCCTTTCACTGTGAGCATTTCCTGCGTGTGCAGCTCCACACAGCGTCTGTGGCCTGAAATGAGTCCAACACTGACTATGGCCTCTTCCAGCCTGAGCCTGGGAGTGAGCAGTGATGACCCCAGGCAAATAAAGACATTGTTGCTGCAGGAACTAGATCAAAGTCCAGCGAAAACATGGATTCTTCCTGGGAGTACATAAACTGCCGGTTTGGTTTTCCTTCTTGAATGAATTCCAACTTAACGTTTCTCTTCAAAAGAACCACCTTGAACTCGCCTGGCTGCTGCGGACTTCCGCTGTTCCCCTCACTCCTTTCTTGCTCCTCAGGTACCTTGGAGAGGGAACTGCCTCCAAGAGGGGAAGATCAGCCCACTCAGAAAGGACAGTTCCAGACCAGCCCTCGCACGCTCTAATCCTTGATAGAAACATGGGAGGAAAGCACCTCATCTACGACTTCCCCTCCACTGTCAGGGTCTGAGGAAGAGCAATTTAAGAAATTGCTTGGGGAGGGAGGCCAGGAGCAGACATTAGCCTCATCCTACTGCCCAAGAAACATAAGTGTCGCCTCCCCTATCCACCCACTTACTTGCCCCTAGTCAGTCAGCCTTTCCCAATTTCCTCTCAAGTCTATTAACAACCTCTTGGTGCAGAAACCTGCACTGCACAAGTTCCGTGTCTGAAGAAGAGGTCTGGACTTCCCTTCCTGCTAGTCTTCCCTCTTTAACGTACATAGTTTGAGGGTCAGCGTGGACGTGATTTTTTAAACAATTTTCCGACAGTTTCAACGTCGTGTATTTCAATCTCCCATCTCACTCCACTCGTGTATGTACCCTTTGCCAAGTGTGGATGGCAGAGCCCTTAGAAATCGCCTTCGCCTTCGGGACACCCCACCCAAATCTGTCTATATGCTCAGTGTCAACTGGTTGCCAAGCGCAAGGGGAGAGGACAGAAGTGTGCCAAGCAGGAGAGAAGAGCCTGTGAGGACTGAGCAGAGCTCAGATTCCGGAGTGGGGAGGCAAAAGGGCAGCGTAAGAAAAAGAAGAGAAATGGGCTGAAAACCCAGGCAAAGGGCCCAGTATGTTCGGCGTTTTCCTGGTTTTAAAAAGGCAGGCATGGTCCAGCCCTCCTGCTGACTTTATGCATTTCTCTTATCCCATCCTTTGTGCAATAAGCCGCTTCCGCCCCGCTGCAGGAGCCTGGGCTGTGGGCGGCTGCTAGCACTGCCCTGGGAATGCAGCCTCCGGAGGCTCCCCGCTTTCTCGCCCAGCCTAGCGCTGACACTCACAGGAACCTCGTCCGCAGGATCTTCTTAGCTGCTCTACCACGATTCTGAACCAATATTCGGCAGCGTTTTTAAAAGGTAGCAAAGCCGAGAAGCCTTTCTTTTTCCTTCTTTCGTCCTCTGTCTTTTTATTTTCTAACAATAACCTGTCGTTTCTCTGTGTAGGATCTAAGAATCTTTACTGTGCATAACCTAGGAATTTCAAATAGGCTTCCCAAATTTTAAATATGCCCCTCTTAAATTGGTAAGCAAGATTTCAGAGTCTTCCAAAATAGTCCCTTTCATCTTATGTAATTAAAGACCCACGAGCTTTCCAAAGAAGCTCTGGATTTTCTACAGTACACAATCTCTCTCTCTCTCTCTCTCTCTCTCTCTCTCTCTCTCTCTCTCTTTCTCTCTCTCTCTCTCGTGCGCGTGTGTGCGCGCGCGTGTTCGTGCGTTCTCTTTCATTCCTACCATTAGGAAACTCGTTCAGGGCCACTGAAAAGTCAGGAGAGGCTTAAATCTTATTTACCATGGATTCTTGCCTTTCCAGAATCGCTGCCATCAAATAAGTATGAAGGTGTTATTTTGGGGAAACAATTACTCCCCTATCAAAAAATAAAGCACCAGAGGAAAAAAGGCGAGGCTGGAAGACGCAGCAGCAGCTTGGGTTCGCTGGTGGAGGAAAGTGCGATCTGGGATCACGCTGGGGGGATCCAGTCCCTTACTTCAGCACCGGAGGGGATGGACAGCGTCTCCGGACTGGGCTGCAGCCACAGAGACCGAACTGCGCTGCTGCCTCCGCCGCCGCTGCTGTCCTTGCCACCACTGTCGTCGCCACCGGCAGCTGAGCACCCTGCTCCTCGTAGCTAAAAGGCGGTGCCTCCTAATACCCCCTGCCTCCCTGTCCCTTTCCTTAATGGACGGAAAAATAACCCTCCCTACTCTACTGGTACACCTAGGGACAGGGTTCTGAGGAGTACTTTTGCTCCACAGTTAAACTCTCAGCAGCAACTTCAAGAATAATTTTTCTATAGGGGAGCTAGGAGGAATGCAGGCTGAAGAGTGAAGTTGAAGTTCTTAGAAACACTGAGAAATCATGGGCGCTGCAGTAGGGGTTGTAATACTCAAAGACCCACAGTTCATGAAATAAGCAGAATGTTCCTAAGTGGATTGTAACTCTTTTGGAAATAGCTTTGTGAGAAGAGGTTGGAGATCTACTCAATACCCCACGTTAGAGAAACTGAAAATACATCTATTTCCTTTACTTAGCAGGTAAGTGGTAATACTATTATTTATGACTTTTTATTACTGTAATGACTTTTCCCAGGTTTAACAGAAAGAACAAAAACATCATTTTTCTTGTGAATTAAGAAAAAGATAAATAACTATGTTCCATTGTAAGCTATTATTCCTTGATCACAATATTAGAAAATCTCTCGCTTAATAAAATAGTTAGATGTTTTACCTCTTTAAACTCTCTCATGTGACAATAGTAAAAATATTACATAGTTGGCTAACATTATTAAAGTAAACTTTTAGTTAGATACTTTTCTTATTGCTTATCTAATATCTGCTTGTATCTGTGTATATATTGCTCATTTTTTCCTTCAACACTAGTGTAAACTGGTGTCTTGCAGGAGAATGTTTCTGGTCTTTTGCATGCACTTAAAAGTAATTCTGCCTGTGTTGCATAGTGTGCGAGACTCAAAAAGTTGAAGTAGAGATGGTTTAGCTACCCCTTCTAATATATTTTATATGGTCATAATTTGCCAAACCATTTACAGACACAAAAACATGTATGCAGAAGTATCTGATCCCTCTCTGTATCCAAACCCAGAAGCACACCTACACCTGTAGAATTTTACCTAAGGAAACACACATGTATTTGCTCAGCATCCTCTCCAGTCTTTTAAATCTCAAAACTGCTTGCTCAAACCAGACTCAATAGAAAGCAGGAAATGAGAAGCTTTATTGTGTCTCTTTAGAAGAGCTAGGTTTTGAGAATTCTGACTTGTGAGTTCTATAAAATACATTTGTTCCTGAAATCCAGAAAGTGAATAGGTTCTTAACAAACCATAAACTTTAAAATGCTAATTAAATCTGTTTTCTCTTGGTTCTTATTTCTAGAATCTTCTTTTGAAGCTTTAAAGTGACAATTTTCTACAGTGACCTTGATAAGCATTCTGCTTTACTAAAAAGGGCTCACTGGGTAAAAGCAGTTATACAAATTTATAGTCCATGCCTGACATTTCAGAAGGAACTCGATTAATTCCAATGAACATGTTCAGTTCAGTGCCCAGAGTTGACTTACAAGGATGGACTTTTACAATCATGTAAATACATGTAACAGTATATGCATAACCAAGCGTGTGGAAAGAGTTTGCCCCTTTGAAAAACTGTAAGAGTTCTGAAGGTTTTTCTTTTAATTTTATAGGCCTTATAAGACTGATAATAAAATATTTCTCTAATGCATTCATAAACTTACTCTTTCTCAGTTTTAACACAAATGTCCTGTAAGACAGTTAAGATGATATTTGTGGGTGGACTGATGGGCCCTTGTTTTGCATTGGCTTAGAGTAACAATTACACTCTGAGGAAAAATCATTCTTGACTGTCACTTACCACTTACCATGAACTTGCTTGCTTAGCAGAAAGGGAGCAGAGGCATTTATGTCACTGAGCTCCTTGGGGGCTCTTTTGCCCTAGATAGGTCGGAAATGATTATCTGAGGAGCAGAAAGATGTATCATTGATTTGGATTTCTACAATGTGCTCCTAACACAATCCAATTTTTCTTTTCAATCTGAGAGATGTGGAAGTGAAATTATCACATGGAAGACTTAATCACATTTTTAGAAGTTACAGCATGTGGTTAGACTATTATTTTGGTTGTCAATTAATTATCAGAGTCAGACTCCCCTGGTCAGTGGAGCATAAAATGAAATCAGGGAATGTGTTCCAGAATGCATGCCTGTGGGTATATGGACGCAGTTCCCTTCTAAGTTGTTGAGGGGGCAGACTTTCTCTATGTGTAGCGGAAACTGTGTGAAGCAAAACTTACCTTTCCCTGATCCCTTTGGAGATTTATTCACTGAAATAAATAACTCTAATTCACTCGTCCTAACTCATGAAAGTGTGTAGAAGCCTGTCACTCCTTATCTCTGTGAAAATGCTGTTACATTGAGATAGAGTTTTGTAAAACAACTTAATGTCCATCTAAATGCAAATCTCTAATTGTAAAAATAAATAAAAGAGTGAGGGGGAGTGGAAACCAACCTTCATTTTTATTTCACTTGTGTCTAAAGTGAAATCAGCATTTTATTCGGGAGCATCTACACCCAATTCATTAAAGCAATTCTTTTGCCTTGATGATTATTTTGTCTTGTTATTAAAAGAGGATGCATGAGGTCTTAGGAGTACCAAACACAATAATTCATAATTCAAAATCCCAGTCTGGCCCATGTCCCCTAAAAGTTTTGATGGGTATGGCTAAGTGTTGTTGAATTTTGCTTTCATTTGGAACTCTAAAAGCTAAAGGGAAATAGGACTACGTGATTGGAAAAATGTGAAATATTTACAGGAGCAGAGGATAATTAAAATGAGCTCTGTACTCAGCTGAGTTACCTTTCTTCCTTCAACAAGAAATGGAGTATGGAGGGCTGGGGTTGTGGCTCCATGGAAGAGCACTTGCCTAGCGTGTGTGAGGCACTGAATTCAATTCTCAGCAACACATATAAATAAATAAAGTAAAGGTTCATCCACAACTAAAACTATTTTTAAAAAAGAAGTGGAATATTGAGAGGTAAGAGGAAATCCTAGCTGGAATCTTTAAATTATAAAATATTATAAAACACTGCTGTGTCAATATTTTGTGCATGCCATCTAAATATAACTAAATATTCTAAGGTACTTATTGGTAACCATTGATAATCTTGGATTTGAATGCCTATAGATTGTCTTCAGAGTTATTTACTTGAGTTTGAACCAGTTTCAAAATTCATAAAAAAATGTAACAGCAGAACATGATTATTACTGAGATTAAAGAAAGTCTCTTGATAATTGGCCTTTCCCATTGTTTAAAAGCTGCAAATTCCAGGCAACTAATCTGTTCATTTATTCCATTCTATCACTTCTGCTGGAGCAAAAGTTACTACTGAGGAAAATTATATTTTAAGCCAGAAATGACTTCTATAGTAATCTCACTACTCTGAAACCTCTATTATGATTCATAGAATAGGACTCAAATGTAGAAACACCCCTTATTTGCTATTTTCTCCCTGTTTGGCTTAACAGATTGAGCTATACATGATATGCATTGAGAGAAACAACTTGCTGCAGTATAGAACATGTTATGCATCATGATGTAGAAGACAAGTACTGCTTGAAAGTCAAAAGAGATCAGGAATCTGTTCCCCTGTGGTAGCACCCCTCAATAATCCTAGCAGTTTTGGAAGCTGAGACAGGAGGATTACAAATTCAAAGCCAACCTCTCAAAATAAAAATAAAAAGGGCTGGAGATGTGGCTCAGTGGTTAAGCACCCCTGGGTTCAATTCCTGGTACAAAAAAAAAAAAAAAAGAGGAGGAGGATATTAAGAATCTTGATCTATTGGTTATCAGATCTCATACAAGTTACTCAACCCAGTGAAACATTTTGTTTTTTACCTGAAATGTGGAAACTTTATCATCTTATTAAAATGCAAACCTTCATATGCAGATGAACTTACATATTTATGAAAAGAATGAATGATACCTACTTTGGGTACTATCAGGAAATCTAAATATGCCGCTTTTGATAATATTTTGGAAACATAAGTGCCAATTTGTAACATATAAGAAATTGCCTTTAGCATTTATTCATTCAGGGGAAAATTCCCTCCTAATTACTCTATGGCAGACACACCTCTTATTATTAAGAACTCTCAGTGTAGAGAAAATAATATGTTCCTAATAATTCTGCAATAATTTTATTTACATATTTTAATGCTATAAACATGTCAAAAGAAGCAGAATGTGGTCTAAAATATTTAGTACTTAAAATTGATATGATATTCTATACCCATTATTCAAACGTACGTCACTATGGCCCAAGTTCATTCTAACAACTTTAATTTTGGCCTGTGAAGAATCCATCAGTGTCGTTGTATCATAATTTTCTAGTCTAGGAGAAGAGGATTAATATTTATCATTAGTAACACTGACAAGGAAGCTCATAGGACTAAATAGAATTTTAAACCCACTATCTGGAAAAAACATCCAGAAACCTTTTTTAGTTTGATTTCTGGCTAGAGGGGATGGAGTAAAATGTGGACACTGTGGGCATTGATCTTATAGGAACAACCTGGAAATGCTTTAATGATATAATATTGATTTAGCACAAAGCCTGGGTTCTATTTATATATCTGCTCTGGAAATCTCAAGTTACATCTCATTCAGCAGATGGAACTTTAGAATTAACTATGATTGTTTTTCAATGTACTTTACTCACATTGTCTTGGTATAGATTTCTGAACTATCACTAAAAATATACTGATGGTATGTTTAAGAAATATAAATTATTGTTTGTTGCTTCAATCAATTCTGGTATGGTTTTGTAGTTAAAATATTTGACTATGCTAGATAAAAATTATATAATATGTAGTAATACGTTTTTTAATTTTGGGTTTTTTTTGTTTGTCTTTGCTTATTTTAAAAAGAAACCATAGATAAAGGATAATGGAAGAGATTATATTGAGAGAAATCATGAAAACAATTTCTTGAGGCTGAGAACTTCATCATTATGAATCTTGTGCAGCACAGTGTACACATGCAGAATGTCAGGAGATCATTTTAGTCTTCATGAATTTGGTCTTCAATTTGTCAGCAAAGCTAAAGTAATCGTGTTTATTTGCCAAATAATAAACAAATCTTTAAATCCATTCATTTGAATACTTGCTAATTATCACTTCGTCAAAATTAATGTACATAATGCATACACTTTTAAAATTAAAATTTGTGAAGTAATTAAAACTGCATTTGTACTTAGCAAATACATTACTATTTTCTTAGACTTAGCTGAATAATTAATATTTTAAAGGAGCAAATGCTTACTTGGTAAGTAAAATAAATTAACAGAAGACAAGTGTCTTTTAGAAATCATAGCAGAATTTTAATAATCCATTTATTTTCTTGGTCCTATACATAAATCTTTACTGTGTCCATTAGAAATTAAACAAAAACTCATAGCTTTAGTTGATCTTTTCTTCCACTTCTCTCATGACATTCTTCTTATGTTCTCACATTCTCCTGGTGGAAAGTAGATGGGAATTAGGAACTAGTTTATAAATTAACACTAAATTTCAATAGGCATGGCTATGTTCAGATGTTCAAGTAATGTGTACATGCCTCAGTGCTGTCTTCATTTGTTTTTCCAGTAGAACTTTTATTTATTGTTATTTATTAAACGGCTTTTTATTAATAGTGAATATTTTTTAGTTGATGGTAGATATTTTAATTGTTCTCATGCTTGTATAAATAAAACAAAATGGATTCTGCTGTCTACATTTTTAATCAGGATTTGTTTATATGATCAATTTGCCTCCAACTGCCTTTCTTTGTCATCTTTCCATTTGTTTCTCCCTCTCTCTCTCTCTCTCATTATCTTTCTTTTTTTCACATAACCTCACTCATTCTAGATCAAGATTTATTTTTCGCATCCATTCCTCTTTTTTCAATTGTTCCATTACATGTTTGAGGATTGGCTAAGGGAATATTACACACCAAGACTGGAGCTTAAAGTAAGGCAGACTCCATGAAAACTACATTGATTGAAGGATGCATGTAATCTTTAAATTACTATTGGGGTGTAATTTTCAGCAGAAGGTGAACTATATATAAGCTAGGAAAGAAGTGACACTACAATATTGTTGAAGAATCTACCAAAGATTTCAAAGTCATTTAATTTACCTACTGTTGATGGAAAACAGCAAGAGTTGGTCACTGCCTTATTGTCTCTCTGAGATCTATTGTTGCTAAGGAAAAAATAAAATAAAATGTCCGTGCTGTGATTATCAATGTTATTAGTATACCCAAGCTTCAAGGGTGTCCTTTTGCTTTATTATTAAAAAATGAATAATAGGACATATTAAAAATAAACATTATAAAAAAATGAGTAACAGGACACCCAAATGGAATAAAAGGTCCAGCAGGATAAAAGCACTTTTTTTCTAGATAGGGTTTTATTCTATTTTTGGTATTTTTTTCTCATCAATTTCAAACAATATTTCCTCATTTATTACATGGTAAGTTTTTTTCCAGTTTAGATAGAATATTTAAACTGGAAATTATATTTAAATTGGAATATTTAAACTGGAAATATTTAAACTAGAATATTTAAACTTTTGATTTCCTGGTCTATTTTTTTAAAAATATATTTTTAGTTGTCAATGGACCTTTATTTTGCTTATTTATATGAAGTGCTGAGAATCGAACCCAGTGCCTCACACGCTAAGCAAGTGCTCTACCACTGAGCTACAACTCTAGCCTTAGTCTGGTTTTAATTTAAAAGAAGAGAAGCTCCCAAAAACTGAACTAATTTAATTGACTTTATTCAATACCCTTAATTATAAATAATACAACCAAGAAACAATTAAATAGGTTACATTTAAAGATAGAATAAATCAGTTATACTTATTAGTTAATTTCATAACATTTAGACTGTTCATTTTGCTCTTCAAACATATTCTCTACAAAAGAATTCTTTGTATTACAGAAACAAAATTTACTTATTATCCACCAATTTAATTTTTTTTAAATTTTCCATTTTGTGTTTTCTTTCCATGAGAGTAAGTTTCTGGGAAGTCTCTTACAGCTAAAGTTAGAAAATTTTATTGCTGTAAAAACACTTTATACAACATAATAAATACATTTTAAGAAACTTAACTTTCTCTTGCATTTTCCATCCACATTTTATTCTTTGCCATTTGGCACTATATTAATGAGTTTTAGAGTCCTACTTTGGGTATATTATGTGATTCTCACATCAGGACTAGTCAGCTAACATTTTTATTCCTCCTGTTTTACAAATAAGATTACTAAAGTTCAGAAAAGGTAAATGATTTTCTAAGTATTAAGTCTAAAATTAAGACTTAGGGTCATTATTTCATAGTTTTATGTTCTTCATAAGGATTTTGGGGAGATGAATGCACCCCTCTGCCCTCTATTATTACCTATTACATACTTCATTTTCACAGATTGTGGTTAAAAAAAAAAACTTTAAAAAAAAGGACGCTTAGATGTTAGTGATGACAATAAAGAACAAAAGAAGAATCAAGTCAAGTAGTCTAAGTGAAATAGTATGTAATTTATACAGTTGCTAGGTAAATGTTAAAGTGTTCTACTAATGTAAAATAGTACTTCAAAGGAAAGGTATGACCTTGGATTTGGGACTTGTCAAATGAACAATGAAAGAGTAAAAACGCCAAATGGCAGATGGAGGAACAATGAGTTTCAGCAATCAGATATATCCAACTCAATTATCAAAATAGAGGTTATTGAGAGAACTATGGAAAATGTAGTAGCTTTTTGAGAAAAAGAAGAAAAACAATTTTTTATGCACATAAATACATTTTAGAAGGAAAAAAGAATAGGGGGGTAATGTTCAGAAAAGGATATTTAAAAAAGGATATTTAGAAAAGTGTATGGAGAAAGTAAAACATGAAATTCTATAAAAAATATGTAGTTAACAAGACTGATAGGAACTCAAAGGAATGAAGAATTGACATGCCTTTGGGTTTTTTTAAACGTGGATCATTGGGCATCATGGAGGCAAAAGTTTCTGAAAAAATGTTGAGATAATCTTCAGCCTCTGTGCGCCTCAGAACCAAACCAATGGTGAGATAATGGAAAAACCCCATTCATGCTGAGAAGCTAGGAAAGAGGAGGAATTTTGTGGAGAAAAGTGGTGCAGGACTATCACAGTCCTCTGTGCTGTCTACTCTTTATTTCTAGTGTGCAATGTCTGTTAGATTTGGTGACATGGCACTTCTGAAAATATGAATACTTTGTTACATTAAATTGGTTCTGTCTGTGGTGATTGGGTCTGAAGAGAGAAATTACAATTTACTGTAGGGTCAACATAAAAGACAGATATAATATTTGAAAAGAGGGTTGTTTAAAGATTTGATTTCTCTCAGTAGTATGCTCATCTTAAGTGATCCTGTGAAATATACACATTGTGTTCAATAATTACTCATTTGCTTTAGCCACTGGGAAAATTGACTTTCATCTTCTGGTATTATTTATCGTCATATTGAATTGACCTGAAGGGTTGAAAGAGTCTCAAATAATGATGTCTTTCTTTATTATATCCTCCTTTTATACTTGTATCTACACTATTAGTCCTCTCTGCCTAATGTAAAAATTTCCCCTTTTTTCTGAAATAAATTTATAAATATGAAAGATCTGTGGACCCATCTAAATGGCCTTAGTGACTGAGTGACCTAGAAGACCTACAGAGAGAAGTCAATTCCATTAGGACAACTTTAATTCCTCAAAGAGTTCAGGCCAACATAAATTTGCTTTTGTATGATATTCAAATTCTTTTCTCAAACCATCAAATTCTCTAGATAATTGTCTGGCTTTATCTTGTTACTGCAAGAGTAAATTATCTATTTTCTGGAGACCAATTAAGTTTTCTAAAACATCGGTGTGCCATTTAGCAAATTACCAGTGTACTGAAAGGCTCCCCAGTAACCGAAAGGAGTTAATGTACCACCAAACAGTGGGTGATTTATTCCCTTGATGCTGATGGGATCACAGTTGAAAGCATTAATGGGAACTTTTGCAAGGAGTTACTGAGAAACATTGAGTCATTGTCCATGAGGCTAAACCATGGAGGGTGGAAAAGTATTTATTATGGTGGAGGAGAGTGGTTAAAAGAGGAGAAGTACAGCTGAGATGTTCCCACCCTTGAAATAAGATACTTCTGCTAGCCATTGTCTGGAAGGAAATCCTATACATCATCTCTATATTTGATAACAATAGGCAAAGTAGCCTATTATCATAATCACAAAGACTTATCTGCCTATAGATTTGCATGAAAATATTCTTTCAGAAATAGTCATTCCTTTTATTTTTCTATTTTTATTCAGGCCTTTTTTTGTGAAATGGAATACTTTATTCCCTCTCAAATTAAAAAGTTACTTAAATGTAAATGATTGTACTAAATGTAACTTTTTTTGGCTACAGTCCTTTCTCATATTTTATACTACTCAATTGGATAAATTGCAGGTATCTCATGATGTATTTAAGGGGAGATGTAGCAGCTATGCATGTAAGTGGATGAAATTGTTTTGAGAAATAGGAATTCCTATTACATAAAATTCAGAGAATTTTTTTAAAAATGAAATTTACTCATCCAATTTTTATTTCTCTGGAAGTCTTTTTAGAGAGAATATGGATACATTTATAATTATAGAATAATTAATTAAATGAAACCTAGAAATTATTTACATTACTTTTGCAAGCATATAAAACCTTCAATAGGCTATTTACTCCTGAACAGAATTAACAACATTGAAAGTGAAATACAGTGTCTTCCTTCAATGTGTAGTTCCAGAATATTTGCATAAACACTTCACTTCAGTGTTCTCAGCTAAGCCAAGTTACTTACCCTTTGCAAAGTTTTTCATGATTACATATTAAGAGATTGAATTGGAGGGGCAACATGACACTCAGATAAAAATTTTGAATATTAATCTGAGACGATCTAATAAGTCTTCCAAAAGAACATGGAATTTGAACAGTTGGACCAAGGCAAATATGTGCTCGAAGTGGGGGAAAAGTTTTGGCATCTGATGAATTACTTAGCATTTCTTTTTGTAAGAATAAAAGCTTTCTGGCTTCCAACAAAGAGTTTGTGAGCTGTATGGCAGCATTTTGAACAAGGAGATCATTTATAAATGCTGTCTTTATATTTAGGAAATGATTACGGGATGCAGCTGCAGGTTTTAATGACTTTTAATAAAGTATGTTATAAAGTGAATTAGCAATAAATGTCTAGCAGATGATAATCAAGACATTATAGAACATCATTAGTTCTATATATTGTATTGTTAAAGCAATACATGTGTTCCTATAATACCAGTGGTTTTGTAATTTTGTAGAGTATTTTGAAGAAAATTTCAAGGCAGATTAATTTTTGGTGAATAAGGTTAGTACAACAAATAATAATTCTAAACCAGTAAAGTTTAAGAAATATAACTGATAAAGTAATAAAGCTGGAACACCTCTAAATTTCAACAATATACAGAATTATGAAATAAAATTCATAGGTAATAACTGAAAATATAATAGCTCAGTCATTTTTGATTATTTAGTCTTTCATTATTAAAGATGAATGTACTTTATAGGAAAAAATTTTATTAGAAAAACCTCTGTTCAACATTTGTATTGTTGATACTGCCAAGATTCTAAATTTGAATGCCAAGTGGCCAGAATACTAACTGACAGAGGGGTACACAGCTCATAACTCACCAGTTCCTGTTTGTACAGGTATTTCTAGGACACCACAGCATGTAGAATATTACAGTATAGATTTTTCTTTAAACTTTTTATGAGTCCCAAATTCAAGAGGAAATGAGTTTAATGAAAAAAAGCGGTATTATTATAGAATTATGTTGTTATTGTGAAGTAATATTGGAAATATTTTTATCAGATTATGACCTTAAGAAGTCAAACACCAGAAAATGTCTGCAATTTGTTATAAGTTTAAATTTAGTTCATGACTGAGTTGAAATAGAATCATTTAATTAATGATGATAATTCTAACAATAGTAAAAGAATTTTGAGTAATATTTAATAGGTATCTCTTTATGAACTCTAGGCATAGTACAGATAAATGAGCAACCAAGGACATTGAGAAACTAGATGAGGGGTAAGGTATAAGTTGTCCAAATTCTCAAGCAGGCATGGTTGGATCAGTAGTCATGGGTACATCTAAAATAGAAATGTTATATTCAATCACTTCATTTACAACTTTTTATTTTGAAATAGTTATAGACTCAAAGGAAGTGGTAGAATTTCTCCTGAAACTTCATCTAGCTACCTCCAATGGTAATATCTGCATAATTATACTACAAAACTAATGCCAGGAACTGAAATTGCTGCAATACTATTAAATAAACCATAGCTTTCTTTAGCTTTTACCTATTTTTACCTGGACTCATTTGAATGTGTGTGCATGTATTTGAGTGTGCATGTACTTTGTGGAACTTGTCCCATGTATAAATTTAAATACCTACTACCACAATAAAGATACACACTGTATTGTCATCAAAAAATAACTTCCTTCTCCTATCTATATAGTGAGACTTACTCCTCACTTCCCGGAAATCACTTATCTGTTGTCTGTCGCTATGATTTTGTAATTATGAGAATACAAATTATACAAAAAAGATGGCATGGTGTCTAAGATTTGATTTCAACTTTTTACAGTTTGCTCAGGGTAATGTCTTGAGAACCACCCAAGTTTATACTCACATAAGTAGTTTATTCTTTGTAATTGTTGAATAGTTTTCATGATGTGGATGTATAAGTCTGCCCATTCACTGGTTGGGTTCAACAGTTAAGTTGCTTCTAATTTAAGGCAAATACTAAGAATAGGTACTATGTATATCCATTTATAGTTAGTGTGTTATATAGTGATTGATATCAAAATAGCTCCCTGTAAATTCTCTTGATCATTTAAAGGATATATTAGCAATATGCTGAGAAAGCAGGCTATATACTAGAGAGAACATCAGATTTTGATCAGTCATATTGTACTAAATTTTACATACTAATTTCCCATTGACAAATGATGCTCTTATACTAGTTTCTTGTGTTCTTTAAACATTAATTTCTGATATATAATAGTATAAAAATAACTTTTCTAGAAATGAATGCAAAATTTAAGTGATCTAATAAAGCCTCCATAAAAATACTAATTTTCTAAGAAAATATTATAGTTAACTGTGAAATATTTGGTCAATTTATTTCCCATGTATTACAAACAAAAAAATGTGAAATGAGTTTGAAAAACTATTTAAAAATCTATATGTACAAATACAGATTATTTATAATTTAAATTTTTTAGAAATTTACAATGTCAACATAAAAAATGGATTTTATATTGTGCCATAAAGCAAATTGTTCAAAATTTCAAATTTCTAAACTAAGAGAATGAATTTTCATTGATAGATTGTTTTTCTTCTTTTTCTTTTTTTGATGCTGAATATTGAACCAGGGTTTCATGCTCTCATAACAAATTTTTAATTTAAAAATAAATTAGTGCTGTGTACAGTGGCACACGCCTGTAATCCCAGCACTTTGGGAAGCTGAGAGAGGAGAACTGCGAGTTCAAAGATAGCCTCAACAATGGCTAGGTGCTAAGCAACTCAGTGAGAACCTGTCTCTACATAAAGCACAGAATAGGACTGGGGATGTGGCTCAGTGGTCGAGTATCCCTGAGTTCAATCCCCAGTACCAAAAAATAAATAAATAAATAAAAATAAAATAATAAATAAATAAATTAGCAAAAAATAGCTAGTGTATTTTCTAGAAAAAATAGATATTCACATGCAAAACACAAAAGTAAAATCTAAACAGACTTACACATAATGGATCATCAGACTAGATGTGAAATTCAAAATTAACAAACTCCTTGAAAATAACACAAGAGAAAATACAGATAACCTTGGTTATAACAATCACTTTTAGATACAACACTAAAGGCACAATTCAAAAAAAAAAAGAAAAATATGGGAGAAAATATTTGCTAAAGATACATCTGAAAAAGACTATCATTCAAAATATAAAAGAAAGACTAATATATAATGATAAGGAAATGAACAGCTCAATTGAAATTTATATAAAAGTTCAAACACCTTCTCAGAAGATACATATATATGACATATAAGCATACAAAGTTTTTAACATATAATTAGAAAAAACAAGAATTGCAAATTAAAATAATAAAATGTCAATACAAAAAAATAGAAAAGTAGAGTGACCCAGATCAAAAAATACTAACAAAACCCAATGCTTAAGAGAATATGTAAAACTAGGAGCATTTATTTATTGATGAAGGGAATGTAAAATGATAGAATCTCTTGGAAGACAGTTTGGCAGTTTCTTCTAAGTCTAATCATGATTTTACCAAAAAATCTGGCAATCATACAACTCATTATCAACCCAAATGAGTTGCAAACTTATGTGCACATAAACTTGCACAGGGACACTTATTGTAGTTTTATTTATAACTGCCAAACTTGGAAGCAACCAAGATATCTTTCAGTAAGTGAATGGCTAAACTATGTCACATCCAAAGCAATACTATTTAGTACTAAGGAAAAAAAAATCTATCAAACTGAAAAGACAGAGGATCCTTAAGTATTGTTTACTTAGGGAAAGAAGCCAATCTATAAGTTTCTGATATTCTGGAAGGGGAAAAACTATGGAGACAATAAAAATATGAGTTGTTACCAGGGGCTTGACATAAGGGGGGATAGAATATACAAAACACAGGGGATTTTGTGGGCAGTGAAAATATTGTGGATGATCATGTAATGATAGTACATGTCATTATACATTTTTTCAAATCCATAGAGTGTACATTACCAACAGTGAATCCTGAAGGATAGTAAACTTTGAGAGATCATGATGTGTGAGTGGAGGTTCATCAATTGTAACAAATGTGCCCCTCTGCTGGGTGATGTTATGGTGAGGCATTGTTAAGTGTGTGGATGAGGGGCAGGAGGTATATGGAAACTGTTTAATTTTTTTGTGAACATAAAACTGCTCTTAAAATAAAATGCATTTAATGTTATTTTTAATCTAGAAAATTCCACACATTTATAAATTAAGAAACATTTTTCCCACAATATAAAACTCAAAAAAATAAAGTTTAAAGGATATTATAAAATACTTTAAACAGCAATAATAAATATTACACATTCACATTTGTAGGATATTTAGATAACAAACATAATTCTCTAGCTTTGAATATATTTTTAGAAAAGAACAAAGGATAAAAATAACTATACTAGCAGCTACATAAAATTTTAATAGAATATAAAATTAATCAGAATGGGAATGGAATAAAGACTATAATTAATATAAGAAGGCAAATAATGAAAATAAAAGCACCCATAGTATAGAAAATTTCACAAAGAAAATACTGGTTCTTCAACAAACTTATAAGTGAGCAATCTATGATGTGACACTAAAGAAAAGGGAGTGATTAATAAAGAACAAATATGTTGCTGTCTACTGAGGACAAAATTCATTAATAAAGCTTACAATATATTATGAACCACTTTATTTCAATATATTCAAAACATTATTTGCAATGTATAAATTCGTAGAAAAATATAATTTGCTGAGGAAAAGAACATCGAACATGTGAATCATTCCTTTCCCGGGGATATAATAAAGGCCTATGACTCACTAATCTCTTCATAAATGTGCACATAGCTGGCGTCCTGATAGATGATACTTGCTAGGAGGAGAGTCCTCGTCTGTGGAATGCCTGTGCAGAGCTTACTTGATTGAGAACTGAGTGTAGTAAACCCTTTGGAATTCATAGAATAGGATGTTTGGCTCCTTGAAGAATATCACAGATGCTATACAACTTTTTCAAAGACAGAATGGAAGTGTTTTGAAAAGTCCATCTGTGTACCTTAATTAGGGTCATCCTCTACAATAGCGGGTAAGAGAATGAGACAGAAATGAGGTGCCTGGGCAGCCATCCTGAAATGACCACTTCTCCCCATTGTGATTCCTGATTACTTGTGTCATCAGCATTCTTATGGGAGCTTAACAGGCTGAAAATCCTATATCTTGAGTGTATGTGTGTATACATACATATAATACATAACATGTAAATATACGCTTTGCACTATGTAACTATCATATATACAATTTGCTCATATTGTACATTTACATATTGTATGTATATTAGCTACAGACATAGAATTTATTATTCTTAATTTTTATATTTTGAAAATTTTCCATTTTTAGATAAGGGTTAAAATAATGACATCAAACGTTAACACTTCCATTCTGTTCTTAACATTCTCTAACATTCTATTTAGCAGTCTTTTCCAATATAGTAAACTGATGACAAACCATAACAATCAACAGAATTTTTATGATTAGAAAGATATACAAAACAACTATCATTCCTCTCCAATGTTTGCACATAGAAAAACATCCCCCAAGACTCTAAAGATATGAAAATTAATGAGAAAACTCTGCAAAAATGATAGACGTAATGAGGATATTAAAAATTAATTTTATTCTTAGATGACAGTAATAAATACAGTAACCTATCAATAGAAAGTGACACATATCGCTGTATACATTTTACTGTTACATAACAAATATCAACAATTAAAAATAAATTTAAATAAACCCTTAAGTAAAACAATAACAAACCAATAGAAAAAGAATTTCATGCTTTACAGTACATATCACAAAAACATGGTTCAAATGGAAAGGTGCTCAAACTTATTAATAAATCATGCATATGAAAAGAATCGCAAAAGCAAAGAGATAAAAACAAAGTACTCAATGCAGCACACTTTGATGAAGGTGCAGAATAACAGGCTTTCATACTATAGGTGGAGTGTAAATTGGCATACATTTTGGAAACAGTTTGGCTTTATTTATTCTTTGAATATCCACTGCTATAGTTTGAATATGGAATGTTTTCCAGAGGCCAATGGAATACAGAATAGTGCTCAGCCCATGGTATTACTGAGAGATGGTGGAATTTTAGGAAGTGGGGACTAATGGCAGTTTTTAGATCATTAGAGTCATGATCTTGAAGGGGATTGTAGGTTTCTGGTATCTTCCTCTTCCTCTCTTTGCCTTGTTTGTCATGAGGCAAGTGGTTCTGCTCCATCATACACAGCCCCTAGCACATTTTGCTCCCTCATCACACTCCCAAAAGCAACAGAGCCAATCAATCATGGACTGAAACCTCCCAAACTGTGAGCCAAAATAAATATTTTTTCTTTCTAATTTGATTATTTGTGCTAGTCAGTTTTCTATTGCTGTGATAAAATACCTGAGAAAACTAACTTAGAAAATAAAAGGTTTAAGCTGGGCACGGTGGTGCAAGCCTGTAATCCCAGCACTTAGGGAGGCTGAGACAGGAGAATCACGAGTTCAAGACAGCCTCAGGAAACGCGAGGTGCTAAGCAATTCAGTGAGACCCTGTCTCTACATAAAACACAAAATAAGGCTGGGGATGTGGCTCAGTGGTCAAGTACTTTTGAGTTCAATCTTCAGTACCCCCTCCCCCCAAAAAAAAGGAAAGAAAAGGTTTATTTTGGATTGTGGTTTCAAAGCTTTTAGATCATGTTCCACTGGTTGCTTCAAAGACACTACCCTTATGACTTGTTCCCACCTCCTAAAGTTTTCACCACCTCCCAGACTTTGTGGGAACCTAGTTTTCAATATGTCAGTATTTGGAGGCCTTCCAGATCTAAACTATACATTTCAAGTTTTTTTCTTTTCTTTTTATTTTTGTAGTGATGAATACTTCACTAAGTCATACACAAATCCTAGAAACCAGGAAATTTACTCTGAAAAACACTTTTACACATAAACCCACATATTTTATAAAACATAAAAATAACCAATAAAATTATACAAATAAACTAAAAAGCACAGTAAATAGTACTATGTAATGGTAGCATGTATTCACACATTAGAATATTATTATTCAATAGAAATGGAAGAATGACTTTTATATGCTCAGTATAAATTAATCTCACCATCATAATGCCAAATGAGAGCAACAAAATAGAAAAGAAAAAAACAAAACACATTATGATTTCATCCAAATTAATTTCTCAAACTGAGAAAACAATATTGTTTTGGGATGAATGAGTAACACACTAGTTCCCTGTTTAGAGTGGGGTGGCTTCTGGAGGAATGAAGGAAGTTTCTAAGATTCTGATATTCTTTATCTTAATTTGAGTAGTCATTACTACTTGCTAGCTTTTAAAATATGTTAAAGTATATGCATATATTTTGCAAATTTTGTGCACTTCTGATTTTTAAGATTAAAGCAAAAAAAGTTAGTATGATTGAAAACCTCAATTGGATGGGAGGCATTTTTCCTCATCCTTCTGCATTTCATGAAGCTCCAAATCCATATCATGGAAGAGATGTAGACCACAAGGGTCAACTTTTACTTCAGGTACTAGAACTTACCCAGTTTCTGTTTTATCTTCTCATACTTTAACTAGTTCATAGTAACAACTTAAACATATTTCTTCAATGAGTGAATGTCTACTAGTTTAATAAAGAGCAATATATATACAATTTTTCTTTACTATTTTATTTTAATGAAATCCCATTCACTTTTCTTCTAATAATTTTAGTTGAAAAATTTCAACTTTACAAAGAAATTGAAAGAGCAGTCAAATGCATACCCACAGAATCCTCACATAGATTTACTACTATTTGTTAATATCGCTGTCTTTCATTGTTGATGCCCAGTGTTATGTGAAAGCACATGTTGTTTTTACCCATCTCAAAGTAGTCCTTATTACTACTACTGTCAGAACCTCTTTAGATCTACTGATAATTTTTCTTCTCTCTGTAGATTTTTTAAAGATAAATTGAGGTATAACTCCTATAACATATATTTACCCTTTTAAAGTATAAAGTGTGTTTGTGTATGTGTGTGAATGTGTGTGTGTTACTGGAGATTGAAACCAGGGCTTTGGTGCTCTACCCACTGAGCTATACCTCTAGTCCTCCACTTTTTAACTATTATAAATACAACCATCATATTTAATGATTTTTAGCATTACCGTACAAGTTTTTATGTGAAAATGTTTTCAATTTTCTTGGGTATTTACCCAGGAGTGCAGTTGCTGGGTCATATACATTAACAATTTGATTAAGGTTTTGACGAACTGCAATACTATTTCTGAATACAACTACAGTATTTTACATTCCAACCAACAATACACAAATGTTCCAAATTTTCCTCTTCCTCACCAACACTTTTTTATTGTCTATGTTTTTTATTATAAATATTTCGGTATATTCTCATTATGTTTTTGATTTGCTTTTACCTAAGGTCTAAGCATTTTTTTCATGTGTGTGTTTTTTTTTCAATATGTGCATCTTCTTTGTATATTGTCAATTCAAATCCTTTGCCATTTTATTAAGAAAGTTGTTAGTCTTTTTGTTGTCAGATTTTTTATTTTTTACATTCCAGGTACTAAACCCTTAGCAGGTTCATGATTTATAAATATTTTATCCCATTATGTTGTCTTTTCACTTTCTTTATAATGTCCTTTTAAGCATAAAAGATTTAATTTTGATGATGCCAAATTTTTCTTTATTGTTGCCTGTGATTTTCGTGTCACATCTAAAAACCTAATGTTAGTTCAACAACTTAACATTTATGACTAAATTTTCTCCTAAGAATTTTATGTATTTAGCCTTTATATGTAGGCTTTTAATTCATGTTAAGTAAGCCTTTTTATATGCCACTTATGAGGGTCAGCCATCACATAGATTTAGATAAATATAAATATAGGTACAAATGCAGTTAGGTAGGTATGTAGGTAGGTAGGTAGATAAAGGTATATATATATATATATATTTTTGCATTTAAATATGCAGTTGTCCTAGCACCATTTGACCATTGGTTGTCGAGACTATTTTTTTCTCATTGAATGATCTTGGCACCCTTATTGAAAATAAAATGGCCATATGAGTTAGTACTTATTTCTGAGCCCTCAGTTTTGTTTCATTAATCTAGTAGTCTATTCTCATCCCAGTATGAGGCAATCTTATCATGCCTAGTAAGTTTTGAAATGGGCAAATGTGAGCCCATTCACTTATATTCCATCATGTTTCATGCTCATTAATTCATGTGATGTATGTTTATTGGTAATCACCTGAATTCAGTCTTGGGAATTTTGAAGGGAAACAAATGCATATATACAGTCTCTGCTTAGGTTAGAAACTATTTGGCAAAGAGAGAAGAACAAGTGAACATAAGAATTTATGTTCAAGATATTTACTTCTTCTGTGATCCAATAAGTTTGTAACAGAAATCAAATATGCTAACAGAAAAATGAATTATACTCTATGAGGTCAGTGTGTGAAAACAAGCCTCTTATCTAAAGAATGGCCCTTGGCTGTTACCTAACATATCAAACTAAATTAAACTTTTTTATTCTTTAGTTCTTGTGAAGTATATCTTACTTCAACATGAATATCTTTTATGATTATCTGTACCATTCTTTGGGCAAAAAAACTTTTCTGATATTTATACTTTCTTTCCTACTCTCAGAGAAAGCATGATGGAATGGGATTTGAAAATTAGGAAGATGTGAGCCAAATTCCACTTGAATATTAAATGACTGGTCCAAGGAGGAAATGCTATGAGAGAGAAAGCAAAAGTTAATCTAAAAGTGAGAGAGACCTCAGGGAGAAAGTGGAACTGAATGATTCACTGGAAAACATCCTCCTGAAGGATATGTGTCTAATGATAGTGCTTATTCTGCAAAGTGAAATAAATGCAATTAATAAGGATAGTAATTGTCACTGTCATGATTATGTCTAGCTTAAATGACATTTAAAAAAATACAGCTGCAGATAAGCACAACATGTCTATGTATTCATGTGAAAATAGTATCCAGTTAGAACAGGTAAAAGATAAATTTAATATCTAATCTTTGTAAAATGTGGATTTAAGCATAAAACTCCCCTCAGTCAAATAACTCAAAGAGATATTATACTTGTGTGATACAAATTATCTCTAACAGGGATCATAAAGAGCCTAGGAAAATATGTGGAAATGGAGGAATTGCTTCTCTTGGAACTTGTGCAAAAAAAAAGTCTTAAGCACATTTTTAAAAGAAACTATTATTTATTTGTGTGAGAAATCATGATAAATAAATACCAATACTTTTCACACTAGTAATTTTAAACCATTCAATATCAAAAAGTTTGAAGAATGTAAACAAACTAGTTTTCTAGATTATCCATTAATAAAAGTGGCCATGCAATTGTGGGAAGCTTTTAAAGTATGGATTCAAGACTCTATTCTAGACTTGCTAAATTTTATCTATGTAATGAGAGAACAACTAAGCAGAAGTGTGTGTGTGTGTGTGTGTGTGTGTGTGTGTGTGTGTCCTCAATGTTCTGGTGTGATCTGAGAAGAAATATTTAGAGAGCATTCTAAGGAAACGGTGACTTTGGAGCACATTTAAATGACATATATAGTGTTTCTTTCATTAAGGGCCTCCAAAGCCATAACTTATTTTTGTCATTAAATAGGGGTCTACCTTGACAGTAGAGATGCATAGGAGGAATTTTACATGTGGAAAATGCTGTTTCATTGGAAAAAGTGGGTCCAAGTGAAGAAGGAGAGCTGAGACAAAGAATCATGTATCTCAAAGGCATGTTGTTTTCTGCCTTTTCAGCACTGGTGTAGATGTGCCCCTCAGTCATGGCTTTCCTTCTGTGATTTTAGCATAATCCTTGGTTCTTTACCTGCAGCTCAAACCCAGGGATATGAGACTAAGTCCCCCAGGCCTTGGCAACTGCTAAACCCAACACTAAAATTCACATAAGGGTCTGGCGGATGTACTCATTTACGGTCCTTCAAATTCCTATTCTCATTTTAATTCTTTAAATTTTCTCTTGGTCTATGACAGGTGATTGTGCCTCTTCTCGCCAAATGTCCTGTTTTAATGTCTGTGATCTTTCAACTAACAGAGGTAGCAATGAACTTCGGCATTTAAAATTTTTAAGTGGATCCAATTAAAACTAATTAATGTTGAAAATATAAAAATAGTTTATGAATACTGAAAAGAATTCTAATTGAAATTATCATATAGACTTGGCAATGGTTGAGTTTTGAAAATGCAAAGACCTAAGGGTCACTGCAAACTAATGGATATGAATTAAATGACTTAACAGGAATAGAGTTCATTAGCAGAGTACACCAAAATTATGTCAGCTAAATTAATGCCATTTAGAAACAAATTTAAAAATTGATTTAAATGAAAACAACACTTTATTTTTTATATAGGCTCCTTAAATTATTTTCCTTGAAAATTCAGTCTGTTGAAAGTATCAAAGCTCCTTTTTACTCAGATTTCCCTGTTTATTAGTATGAGTTGATTTTCTAATAAACTCAATATTCTTTTAGGAATCATTATACAGATTACTCCATTAGAGAATTGTTGTAGGAGTATCATTGACATGTTTAAGAATTAAAATACAAATTGCCAAATTGGTCCAAGTAAAGTAATAAAAATATAAATGCTCTTGAGAATGAAACATAAACAATAACTTCTTCTATAATATTAATTTTGGCAGTATTTATGTTTTTTTAAACAACATGGTCTGTTTTATTTGCTTTGATGAAAAATATGCAACTAACATGTAAAATTTTCCCTTTACTTAGTTTTTACTCTTTTTCCTTTTTTTTGTACATAAATGTACATGCCACCTTTATCTAATAAAATTAGAAACAACTCAAATGTTTAGCAAGAGGTGAATGGACAAAAAGTGTTACATCTATATAAGAGAATAATTTCAAGCAATAATAAACAATTAACTATTAATTAATAAACAATTAACTATTAACTAATATCTGGCTACTGATACATGTGCCACCCTCAGTGAACTTCAAAATAATTATGCTGAGCAAAATAAGTCCGACAAAAGCTATGTGTTTCAGGGCTGGGGATATAGTTAGTAGTAGAAGTCTTCCCTCGAATTCATAAGGCTCTGTGCTCAATTCCCAGCACATTCCCCACAGAAAGTATATGTTTCTAATTACATCAAACTCTAGAAAATGCAAGTTAAACTATGGTAACCAGAAGTAGATCCCTTGGACAAAACAGGAATGGCTGGAGAAAGGAATTGCAAAGGGCATGAAGAAATTTTCAGGGGTAATATATATTTTTAGTGTTTTGATTTTAGTGATGGTTCCAATCTGTATGCTGTAAATATGTCCAGTTTGTTGTATGCCAAGTGTCCTCAAGAAAACAATGTTGTATAAATTTAAAGTTAATTTGACCTATTTCTTTGTGTTTTTTAAAAGGTGACTCTTAAAAAACAAAATTACCTCTGTGGCTGACATTCCATTTCTAGTGGAGAGTAATGAGCTAGAGCTAAGAATAGTTTACAGGAACTAGGGGAGACAATGAAATATGATCAACATCACCACTGGGATTCCTTCAGGTATACCCAGAATGTGAAATGTAGGGCAAATGACCATACTCTTCCAACCAGTAATGCAAGTGAAACTGCAGGCAAAATGGGGCATTTGAAAAATAGAAACACGATGCAGTATATTACATTTTTAAAACCTTGTTTTCACCTTTCTTTTTAGAGTTCTTTGGTTCTCTTGAACACAGTGTATTCTCTTCTCTCTCTTCCTTCTGTTCTCCTTGTTGCCTTCCTCCCTTCTTTATTCAGGTTTTTGTCTTTGTGAAATGTTACTTTAACCAGATCTACAAACCAGTAATTTGGCATAATCATTGGCTTGTTGCCACCTCCTTTCCCATGCCCTTGAATTCTGCCTGTACTTCCTTTCAGTCCAGCTTCTTCACTTCAGAGCTCTAACAGCCTCGGGATCAGCCTCTGAATCTTTTCCAATCTATGCCACTATAAGTTTGATCTGCTAAAACACAGATCCTAGTCTTCCCATGCTCTTGCTTATTAACCTCTATTGGTTTCCCATAGCTGACAGGGTAACTATGTGGGTTAAGCTGCAAGCTGTTGTAATCTCTTATATGTTAATTTCTTATGATGTGTCCAAAATAGCAAGAGTAGCTCAGCATGTGTTATACACTTTGAATATCATATTAAACTTAATTTGAACAAAAATAATAGGAATTAGGTAACAATCATGATCCCTCTTTTATAAATGAAGAAGCATGCTGCATAATTTATTAAATTTGATGTTCAAGATGAAAATATGACCACAGTCAAATTCAAATTAATTATTGCACTATTGTGCTAGTAACTCAGATTTGTTCAGTAAAATTCCTCACTTCTTCTTTACTAAACACAGTTTCTCTGTTTCTCCATTTATTTCTTTCATTATTTCTTGGACTTCATAACAAGAAATAATTTTTTAATAGGAAAGTATCTTTATATAATAGACTATTTTTCATATGTGTTATAAATTTATATGAATGGTACTTTGTTATAAATCTTGTTCTCTTATCACTTGTTTCCTTCACTAATATATTTATTAAGATCTGATTGTTGTTTATGTACCTAAGTGCTGCATAGTATTCCATATTGGTGACCTATCATATTTTACTTGCTAATATCCTAGAGATGGACCCCTAGATTGCTTTCAGTTACCAGCTACTAAGCATAATAGTAGAATAAATTCTTTGTGTGTGTTTCCTATTGACTTATGACTTTGCTGGATCAGAAAGTTTTCACATTGTTAATTTTGATTAGTATTGCAGACTATTTTTCAGAATGACATTTGAATTTATATGCTCACCGCTCTCTCTATTGCTTTGTAAGGATTTCCATTTTTTTCACATTCTATATAAATTTCAGCGTAATACACTCTTTAATTTTGACATTCAGAAAAATGCAAGTTAATATGCTGGAAAATATATTTGCATATCTCTTATTAGTAGTAAGTATAAAAATTTCTTTACATTTTTAACCATATGTCTCATATGTAAATTGCTTATTTATACTCAGTTGTCAACAAGTAGTTTAATTGAATAAAAAAATCCTAGTTTGGCTTGGTGGCCCATGGCTCTAATCCCAGCAACTTGGAAAGTTGAGACAGAAGGATCTCAAGTTCCAGTCCACCCATAGATAGCAACTTAATGAGGCCCTAAGCAACTTAGTGAGAATCTGTCTAAAAAAAAAAGTAATACTGAGGGCTAGAGAAGTGGTAAAGCACCCTGGGTTGAAGGAAATAAATATCTTACATAGCCTTTGTCGTGTCAGTTTTTCAAAATCTTGCATGTGTCAGAAACTAGTTTCCCTTTGGAGTAGTATTAGAAATTAGGATCATTTGGGAGTAATTTAGGTCGTGAAGGCTCCACTCTCATTAGTAAATTAATGCTGATTATATACGGGCCTGACATTCTGAGTTTAATGTCTCACCTTCTGTCACCTCCTTTTAACTTTACCTTCTTCCATGGGATGTCACAGCAAGAAAGTCCTTGGTAGATGCTAGCCTCTTGACCTTAGACTTAACAGTCTCCAGAAGAGTGAGGAAATAAATTCATTTTATTTAAAAATTACCCAGTCCCAGATATTATGTCAGGGCAACATATGTGGAATAAGACAACTCCATCATTGCCAAACAAACTTTTCTAACATTTGACCTCCTTTCAGGTGTGCTCAAGGGGAGATAATATGTCCAACAGAAGATATTTCAGGAAATTCTCTTTCATCAGATGATTTTTTTTATAAATATTTATTGAGGAATTAATGTGCCAAATATTGTAGTAACAACAAAAGATGCAGAATAGTTATTGCCGTCCTCTCATGAAACTTTCTAACAGTGAAGAGAAATATTAAACATATACATGTACAAGGGAAAATACAAAACATGCCGTATGGATGCCATGAGGTGGACGAGAACGATACCCCTCTATGAATTTGCTGGCCTGGAGTGACTGCTCTATGAAAGTGATCTTTGAATAAATTTTCTTAGTACAATAAACTTTTATTGATAAAAACCAAGGCACTTTTAATTTTTTTACTTGTTTTATTTATTCAAACATGACAGTAGAATGCACTTTGATATATCAAGTATAATGGAGTATAATTTTGCATTCTTCTAGTTTTACCACTTAAATACAGTCAACTTATACTAGACAAAGGCCCCGAAAACATTTACTGGAGCAAAGATAGCCTAGTCAGTAAATTGTTCTGGGAAAATTGGAAATTCACATGTAACAAAATGAAATTAAACTAGGGCACTTTTAATGAAGTAATGTTTAATGTACTTTTGAAAGCATTCTGCCATTTAGAGACTAGACCATGGACTAGAATGAATTCATTAATAAAATGTTGCTTGTAAGGTGTATCTGAGTGACAACCATCTTTTGAAGACAAACTCTTTAGTCCCAAACTATTTTGCTTTTAAATTCTGACAATGCATAAGTCAAAAAAGTGACTCTCCTTGGATTCTAGAATGGTCTTTCTTTGATCTTTTACCTATTTTCCATCTAAGAGAAATGAAAATGAACTCCTTTTCCCCACAACAAGTTGTTTTAATGGCTCTCTATATCTTCCAAAAGCTCCAAATGGTCATCTTATTTGCAACAGATAATATCATTACGAGGCTCATGTCACTTTTTACATTAATTCTGACTTTTCCAGTGAAGACAAATAACATTTATTTAAATTATAGCACTGAACATATTTATGTTTATAAAAAGTGACACTTAAAACTGATCCTGGGGGTCTTTGCCCTTGCTTAAAATTCATGAGGAGAACAGCTGGCATTCTGAGTTAGCTCTTTTGGGCTGAAGATGCCTGTTTACCTCACAGTCTGGCAGCCTTTCCCAGGTGGAATCCTGTGTTAGGCTTCACTAGCAGATGCCACGAACTCTGTGATGGAGTCTATAATGGAAAGGTGGAAAGCTCTCTGGATTGAGGTTGTACTGGCCATTCCAATATATTTCAATCTGCTTAAAATTACAGAAATAGTCCTTTTCCTCCAAAGACAATTATCTCTTGCTTTATCACTTAATATTTATTTACTTGTTTTTCTGATAATAGATTTTTATTAGTCTGGAAAAACCTACTGTAAACATAGTGCTAAGATAAGATTATCGTAAATGTTTAGAGGTGTTGGTATTGCTTCACATTGTGCGATTTATAATCTAGTGGTATATATGAGAATATGTACAAAACTTATTAATAAATATGGAACAAAAAGAAAATAATCAGGAAGTATGTGTTAAATATAAACTAGTCCATATCTGTGTATCAAATTGGAATGCTGGAATAGTAGAATAAAGGAGATACTCTGAGCCTTAGCCAAATAATCTGGAAAGAAGCTTTCTGAATAGATGCTTTATTTGCCATGAGTGAGTCTGATTGGATTGGAGACAAAAAAAAATTAACTAAATGACCATAACTGTCATTTGCATATTTCTTTCCGGTTAGCAATCTCTTTTACATATAACTTTTCTTTCTTTTGAATAAAATTTATTCTTAGTAGAGTTTTAAATATATGTAAAAAATTTAGAAATAGTACAGTTTCCATATCATTCGTGTCCAGTTTTTCCTACTATTATCATCTCCCATTATTATGGTAGATTAGTTACAATGAATAAACTATTGATGCATTATTTTTATTATTTTTCACTGAAGTTCTTAGTCTCTCTGTGTGTGTGTGTGTGTGTGTGTGTGTATTTCATTTTTCTTTCCAGGATCCCACCTAGAATGTCACATTATATTTATTTGCCTGTTCTTTTTAAACTGCTCTTGGCTATGACAGTTTCTACAATTTTTCTTTCTTTCTTTTTTTTTTTTTTTTGGTTGACCTTGGAAGTTTGGAGGATCATGGATCAAATATATTGCTGGCTGCCCCTCTATTGGGATATAACTAATGTTTTTCTCTAGATTAGACTGGGGTCATGAGTTTTGAGGAGGGAGATCACAGAAGTAAAGCGTTATTCTCATCATATTCTATCAAGGATGCCCATTATCAATGTGACTTAGTGTGGATATCAACCTTGTGTGTTAATCAGCTTTTCCTTGCTGTGACCAAAATACTAGACAAGAAAAACTTAGGAGGAAAGTTTATTTGGGCTCACAGTTTCAGTCCATGATGAACCAACATTATTACTGTGGGCTTGAGGTGAAGTAGAATATCATGCAGAAGGGCATGGCAGAAGGAAGAGGGCATCAGCTCATGGCAGTTAGGAATGAAAGGGGGGGGGCAGGAAAAGGGAGAAAGAGAGTAAGAGAGAGAACCAGTGACAAAATGTAGTCCCCAAGGGCACATCCCTGGTGACCTACTTCCTGCGACCATGCCTAAAGTTACCACCAAGTAATCTATTCAAAGTATTAATCCATCTAGTGGAGTAGTCCCTTAATTAGTAGTTCTCACAGTCACATCATTTCACCTCTGAACATTCCTGGCTTGCTTAACATGAGCTCTTCAGAGTAAAGCTCATATTCAAATCACTACACCTTATACACCTAGCCAAGGTAGAGTCAGCTTTCTCTGCTTGAAGTTACTGCCCCCTATCTTCTATTCAGTGCTGTTCAGATTAAAGTCACTACAGGGATACAAGTTCCACCTCCCTGAATGTACTTTATCTACAAAAATATTCATAATACATTTTCACTAAAGATTCATCCATTTTTCCCATTTGTTTATTTATTTAATCATGAATTGTATTAGCATGTACACATGAATATCTATTTTATAATTTAAGTTATAATACAATGCTACTTTATTTTGTTGCTCAGTAAATTTCTTTTAAAAATGTTTAATATTCAATCTGCCCTGTTAAAACAGAAGCCAGGAGAAAGGAGATGTCTCAGTTTCATTAAGTGAATGTCAAAGGCTTGTACTCAAATTATGTTACTCAAAGATAGTACTCCTTGCTGAACAAGAGGAGCCTCCAAACCAGTGGGAAAATTGGTCAATTAAAGGAAAAAATGCAGAACAGTTGCTTGTAAGATGAAGATAAAAACGCATGCTCTAGTAACTATATTATTCAATAAATATTAAGTACCAATTACATATGCTGGTGTTTCAAGATAACATAAATGTCTTCAAACTTCTGACACAAGTATTACTTTTCCTGAAATATATAGCAAAGGGATACAGAATATTTGTCGAGACTGAGTTATAGAAAATGGACTTAGGATAAAAAAATACAGGAATGCTGAGTGATCTTCCTATCTGAGGTTCAGAGAGGACTTCACTATATTTCCTAATGACTTCTATTGCCCAACCTGCAGAATTGTAGTCCTTATCTTCTGGATAATCCTTGTTAAAAAAATTTCACTGTGAGCATTACATGTAAGGCTTATTTGGATGGAAACATTTTTTGTTTTGTTTCCTGTTCTTCCAAATTACATTTCATTTCCTCTTCTATTAATATAGGTCTTTTGTAGAAGACATACTTTTGTATCTCTCCATGTATTATGTTTGAATTTTATTTCAATTTTAATTCAGTAAATGTATGTTAGCAACCACTTAAATTTGAATGCTTACCTTTTGTGATCAGATTAATTTGGTTAATGCATTTATTAATTATTAAAAAGCCTTTAAAATTAAAGTAGGAAAATTTAATTTCAGGATGATTCTAAAGCAAATAAAATAGTTACAATATAAATGCAGAATTATGGAACTTTATCTGCCTGTTACCATTTTGGTATTTATTATATAATTACTTTTAAAAATTGTCTTTTTAAATGTCCCCTTCTGCTTAATTGCAACAGTTACTGAATCCTTATTTTGTGCATCTCCTTGTTTTTGTCTGATATTTTCCTAGTGACAAATCTTTGAAGAGTCCCATTTCTGACACATAGTTCACAGTGATTCATTAGAAAAAGAACATCTTTTGGAAAGGTTGAAGACTATATCAGGTTTGACTTTACAAAGTTCTTTGTATGTTATGAGTTGAGAATTTGTCTTGAAGGATTAATGGAATTTGTATAACCTTTAAAGATGAGTAGATGTTTTGTTAGAAATACTTAAAGACATTGTGTTAAAGTTATAGCATATTCTTAATTTTAAAATCTGAATATTCTTTGTGTTTTGTTTATAATAAAGTTCCTCCATTAAAATACTTGTTACTATGTAATTTGTTCACAGGATGTGATCAATGTTCTTATTAGATATCTAATAATTATTGACTTAGGATCCTACTTCAAATTTCATCCATTTATTCTGTCTTTGAATATAATGCCAAATTTAAAAGTTTGATAAATTAATCTTGGTTCTCAAAGACACTCTCTCTCTCTCCCTCACCCTTCTCTTGTTCTTTATCATAGACTGATATGTAATCTATGATTGCAAGCTTCTTCCAAACTGGAAGTCTCTGGAGCAGTAACACTGGAACACTGGGGTTCTAATTTCTGCTGGACTACCTCATATAAAGAGATATCATGCTTCCATTTAACATTTTTTGTTAAAATGTTTACAAAATAACATGCTTCCATTTAACATTTTTTTGCTGACCTTATATTTACAGGCTTTCTTTCTAAAAATGCTGTGTTCTGAATAGCAAGTTACATCAAGAAGATTTTATTTTTATCTTTGTGAGCCAGCAGATAAACCATGTTGAAACCACAGGCTCAGGTAGAGTCCCTATCTGTTTCACACACATGCCTTCCATTTCCAGGCTAAAATTGCAGTTATTATGGGTGTTAAGTTCTCATAGAGAATGAATGGAGCATGATATCTACAGTACAAAGGAGCTTTAAGGCCTCTGTTTGTATCAATTAATGCTCCACCTGTAAAAGCATATCCTAGGACCAAGCCTAGCACAAACAAAGCAGGAATGGTAGCTCTGCTCACAGTGGGACCAGGAGGGAGGAAATACCGTCAGACAATAATTCACAATATCATTTCTCTTAAATTTCACCTCTGCATGAAAGCAGGACATCATAATTTATTTGCTTCTTGCAAATCAACTGGCAATGGGGGAAAAATGTATCTTTCTCTGGGTCACACTAATTAGAAACCTCAGGAAGCAAACTTAGATCTAGTTGACTAAAAAGTCCTTTGTTTCCAAAGCTTCTCTCTAGTCCAACATCTTTCTCTCTCTCTCCATTTTTTCTATCTTATCTTTCAATCTCTCTATCAGTTATCTATCTATCCATCCATCTCATCTATCTATAAAGGCTGGAAATACATTCCTAAAGCATTGACTTTTCTAACTTTACTGCTCTTCTCAGTTGCCTTCAACATTTATTTAATTTTTATGTAAATGTGATTCTTTGGTTTACTAAAGTCAAACTTATTCCAAATTCTTAAGTATATTAAAGTCTACTACTACAACTGTACCATTTTTAAATAACTTCCTAATATTACTAGTTCAATAAATATTCTCTGCAATTCAGGCTACCATGAGATTCTGTGAATAAAATCATGAAACCTCTAGGAGGTATTACAATTTACACATTTATCACAAACTTTAATCGTCTCTAAATTTTCATGGGTTCTTGAAAATTTTAGATATTTAAGAAATATTTCTTTAAAGTATCTAGTGGTAGCTTTTGTGTTATAGAATCAAAAAGGATGATTTCAGAATTTCTTTTTTTATTCAACAGAAGAATTTCTTTATTCAGGAAATAGAACACTGAAAATTTCTTGCTATTTGTAAAGCATGGAAAAAGAAGGTTCATATTAAATTAAGTCTTTTTTTTAGTTAAATTGTGCCTTTGGATATAATCTGAATCTGTTCAATCTCATGAAACTCAACCATTACATAATACCTTTGCTCCTTTTTTCTGGATATGAAAAGTTTAATCTTGTATTTCTGGGAAATAATCGTCAGGAGATGTAACCTTTAGTTAGATTTAGATTTAATTCCAGTTGCATGTCATTTTCTTTCTTTAAAATTGACATGGTCATAAATGTTCATATTTTTAATTTTTACATTAACACATTCAGCATTTATTTTTATTATACTGACTACAAATTAAATATTCCTTAAGTTTTACAAGAAGTACAAAAGAGAGTAAATAATAGTGATTTCTGTCTTCTATACAATTATAACATATGAGGAATGGAGCTGCAGAGAAAATTGCCATATAAAACAAGAATTTTAAAGTGTGTACCCAGAGCCGGGCGCGGTGGCACAAGCCTGTAATCCCAGCACTTAGGGAGGCTGAGACAGGAGAATCGCGAGTTCAAAGCCAGCCTCAGCAAGGGCGAGATGCTAAGCAACTCAGTGAGACCCTGTCTCTACATAAAACACAAAATAGGGCTGGGGATGTGGCTCAGTGGTCGAGTGCCCCTGAGTTCCATCCCCAGTACCAAACAAACAAACAAACAAAATAGTGTGTACGCAGGCGTGAATTAGTGTCTGCTTGACCTTGGGCAATTTGCTGTTTCTCATTGAGTTCCCATTTTTCTCTAAAACAATAATAACAATAGTAAACATTTAGAATTGTATAGAAATGACATTAATTAGAGAACCATCCATAGGAATGCCTGCCATGTGTATGCTCTATTCTATCACTATTAGTTAAGCAGAAGAATGTATAGGTTCTCTGATATAAAAATGTCAATAACATTATTAGCAAGTGCTTGATCTCCTTTCGTACATCTTTATATTTCTAATATTTATATAAAACTAGATGTTCTTTTGAAGTTACTGTAAACATAATATAGCTATGTGAGTTCCTGCATCCATACTTTAAAGGTAATTTTAATTATATTTATATCACTAATATTTCTGCGTATTTTAATATGAAGAATAACCACAACTTTGTCTTTTAAATATTATATGAAACATTTAAAAAGTTAGAAATAACTAGTAATGAGATATTTGATTTTATTAAAAATTTGCAAAATTGTTAGAAAAATAAGAACAAGTATTCTAAAATATTCATTCTTCCCCTTTAAAATATTTTGATGTTATAAAATGGCTTCTCAGAATTCCCAAATGATTATTGACAATAAAAAGTCAATTTTAAGAAAAAGTTAATAGCAATACATATACATAATTTAATCAATAAATATAACTTAAATACTTTTATAAAAAGTTAATTGAACAGCTAGACACCTCATTCCTACACCTAGATGAGAAATTTAATAGGCATATATTCTTTATGATGTATTTTGTTCTTTGGTATAAAATGTCTTCATCCGTGGTGTAGAATTATGTTTTTGATCCTTGTCATATAATGCTTTTGTAAATTTCATGTGAGGTGAAGCAGGTGAGACCATACTGCACATTCTAAAGGACTTATACTAGCAAAGGCCTTGTATGCACTATTGCTATCATCTTTTTCAAGGTAGTCCCCAAGCTGAGGTTTGCTCCTCATTGTCACTGATAAACACATGCACATTATAAATGACATCTTCCAGGAAGGTTGTTTCTTCTTAAAACTTAAAGATATTCCAGTCTCTTATGGAGGTTGTGTATATCAGTGAACATATGATGAATGTCTTCTCTAGATCTGATAAAGTTTCACTCATGATTCTTGCTTCCACATTTTTTACTGTATTATTTGAGATATTTCTTCAACTTGAACTTTTAAATCATCTAACAATCACTAACTTCTTCAAACATCTACTGTATAGTTGAATTTCAAAGTTAAATTATGTATTTCCTTGTCTTTTGAGTGTATAGCTGTTTGAATCTCTTCAAGTACTCATCTTTTTTTGTTGTTGTTGTTTCAAAGCACCCTTCTATCTTCTAGAAACTTTGCCTATTCATAATTGACTCTTAAAGATCTTTCTATTGATCCCTAAAATTCTGGCTATTAAGTAAAATCAATAAAATGATGAAACATCTCTGTTTCTGTGGGTGAGAAGCTTGCCAATCTTGTGCTAAAACATTGGAAAGAAATAATCTGTACCTTAACTACATGTTGTGCAGAACCCTCAAGCTCAGGATATAGAGAAGCCCAGATCTATCATTTCTTCTTGCCTACTATGTTTTCCCTGATATAGGCCACACTTACCTTCCCTTAAGTGCTTCAGTAAGAATAACACTGTCCACCTCACAGGTGCACAGATCCTCACCCACTGGCTTTCACCCCTGGACTCAAAGGTTTCTCAGGCCAAGTAGGAAATTCCTAACTGTCCTCAGTCCATAAACTACTATTTAAAGTCATACTGGCCTCATTTAGACCTGATGGCTCCAGAAGCTCTTGTCATAGAATGGAGGATAGTAGTGGAATTGTGGTTGGTTGGAAGCCCAGTTGGGATGCGAACAGCAAAGGCTTGCTAATGAGCCATTTGAAAATGTGGTGTGAATTCATGTGAACATATGCAAACTATTAATGTCATTAGAGGGGTAAAAAGTACTTTCAAACACATACCCCAAAAGGACAATATACAGCTTAACTGAAAACAAGAATTGAACATGCAATATTTACATTGGACCAAATGTATCTCAACTCTTATGCTTAATCTATAACTCACAGACCTTATTAAAAAGACTTCACTCTTTTCTTATGTGCACAAAGCTCACCTCATGATACATTAATTGTTATTTAGTTATTTTGAATTGTATAACTGTATGTGAAAAATTTTGTAGTACACTTTATTAACTTTGGATCTACATGTAATTTTTGCTAAAAAAGAACATTACTTGATAGGTAAACTCATGATTGTCTTTGATTTTTATATTTTTCTATTGTGATAAGTGAGAGATATGAACTCCATGTGCCCACAGATGGTTTGCCTTGCCTAAGAACACTGTAATTCCAAAAGCAGGAGAAAATACTTGTCAACACAGGAGCTTGGGTGCAGTGAGCTCTCCATTCTACTACTGTTTTCATGGATGTGAATACTAATGGCTGGAATTCTCAAGCCTGTTTCACTATTAGTATATATTCACTATTAATATATTTTGACCTTAAAGGACAGCTCAAAGGACAATGATTTTCATTCTTCACAGACTCTTCTTTTCTAGGTAAATCTTAAATGTTAATAGCTTAACTTCTATTGAAACTAAAGTTAAGTACATCATCTACTATCTTAAATGTTCCATAATACAAGATTGATAAAATAAAACAATTTATTTCCCATCTAATTACATTTTTAAAGGTTTTGAACAAGTGCTGTTAGCATTTTGCATGCTTTTAGCATTCTGGCAGTTCCTATTTGTACTATTTGAGCTATTTATTTTTTTCTTTTCAAATGGAACAGAGAATTCAGGGTAAATGGTTATTCTTTGCCAATCAAGCAAAAGGTGTCTTATTGATGTCTTGGTACTTTTTCATGAGGAGGATGTATTTTGCTTTCTCAAAATGATAAACCTGATCATGTGTAAAGCCTGGGCACTTGGTTTTGATTTGGCGTATAGGAAAGCTATCAATTCTCACCTCACCATCTGCCAAATGTGGGCTATACCAAATGCTCCCCAGGCTCCCTTCCACTTCTCAATTCTCTGAGAAGTGTGAATTCTTTCTGGAACTTCAGAAAATATTGTCACTGTTTTGAAATTGTGCATTTCTTTACTTACAAGGAGATCACATCACTTTCTTAAATTTTTTTTTAAATGCTAGAAATCTACTGCCCAGGCAGTAAAACATTTTTTATCATTATTTGCTCACCAAACTCTTTTAATTGTAGGATTGACAGGAAATGTTAAGTTCACCTATTCTCAAGTTTGCATTTTGGGGCATAGTAAAAGTAAGACTAAGAAAGATTATATTTTTATTCTAATTTCACACAGATAATTAGTTGTCTAAGACTAGAAATTACGTTTGTCACATTGTATTCATCATTCTATTATGCTACAGCAAATACTTCAAAGGTGAAGACAGTGAAATGATATTTTACCCATGAAAGGGAAGATAATCAGTGAACTAACAAATGCGAGTAATAATAGTGTTATTGACTGAATGCTTACTACATCTAATTTTTAATTACAATAGCTTAGTGAATTTTTTCAAAAATTATTGACAGATGTAATTAGTCCACTGTTGAAAACTCTGAGGCACAGAGAACATATAGTCATAGTCACATAACCTGATGGCTGTCTCGTAACCAGGAAGAGAGCATACTATTATTAAAAAGTGCTAATCCTCAGTGGTATTTATTTAACTTCACAGATTATTTGTGAACATAGGGAATGGGGAGGGTAGTTAATTACAATTTAATGTATCCCTTAGAACTGTTCCTTGACTTGTTATGTTATAAGTATAGCTGGAACTAGATTGATCTTAAGACTTCTGAATCTATGTTTAGTTTCCTGCCAGAAATGTTACTTTAGGCTTAAAAGTCTTTATAATGTACAGCCTTTCTTAGAGTAAAATACTTTTCCAGTTTGTATTCATTCAACCACCAAGTGCAATGTACTGTATTATGCCATGAAAAATGAAATAGTACATGGAGTTGACACGGTTCCTGTCCTCAGAGAGTTTCTGAGAAAAGGTAATAATCAGATCATGGAAAGTGCAGTACAGATTTTTGGTTCTGTCACATGAAAAAGGCCTGATGCAAAAACATGGAAGCTGGGCGTGATGGCACACGCCTGTAATCCCAGCACTTTGGAAAGCTGAGAAAGGAGAATTACGATTTCAAAGTCAGCCTCTGCAACCGCGAGGTGCTAAGCAACTCAGTGAGAAACTGTCTCTACAGAAGACACAAAATAGGGATGGGGATGTGGCTTAGTGGTTAAGTATCCCTGGTATCAATAAAAAGAAAACATGGAGAGAGGATTTCCTTTGATGGTGAAAATGGCTGAAAAGAAAACTGCCCTGCAAAAAAAAAGTAGGATTAGACATTGTACATAGAAGAAATACAGTTGTGGAAATGGCAACGAGCTTGCCATGATCAACAAATTTGAGGCTGCTATGGCAGGAGCTTAGGAAAAGGTGATTATACTTTATAATAAGTTAGAGAAATAATCAGAAGCCTGATAGGTTTTAGCATATACATGACATGATGCATCCTTTATTATTGTAGATTTCACCAATGACTGCCAAAAGTTGCCTAACCTGGGATAGGGAAGTGATGGATCTATACACAGTTTGATGTTTATATCATGGTATCTTAGACTACGACCATGGAACATAGAATTAGATAAATTTAGAATAGACGTAGACAAACTTAGAATGTTGTTTTCATCAGCTTTTAGTTGCTTTGACCAAGACACCTGACAAGAAAAACTTAGAAGAGGAAATATTTATTTTAACTCATGGTTCCTAGAGATTCAGTCCAAGGTCAGCCAACTCCATGGTCATAGCTAAGGGCCTGAGGTGAAGCAGCACATCATGTCAGAAGGGCTCCATGGAGGGTTAATTAGGTTATAGCTCTGTATCTAATCATATTACCTTTAAACATTCCTGCATTGTCTCACACATAAGATTTTGGTGAATACTTCATATCCAACCATTAATATTTTGCCCCTGACCCTGAAAGTTCATGCCTAGCTCACATTTCAAAATATATTTAGTCCATTTCCAAGAAAGCCCATACGGTTCGAGCACTGCTCAAAAGTCCAAGTCCAAAATTTCATCTGATACTCATGGCAAATTCTTAGTGGTGAGTACCTGTAAAGATCAAAAGCAAGTTATATATGTTTAATATATAATGGTACAGAGTAAACACATTCATATCAAAAGGGAGAAATAGGGACATAGAAAGAAGGGATGGAACCAAAGCAAGATCAAAATCCAACTGTGTTAACAGGTCCTGTAGTTCCACATCCAGTATCTGGGACATGGCACATGACATTGTGATATTCCCCAAAAGACTTGTGTAGCTCCACCCATATGACCTTGCTGGTTGATATACACATTTTCTGTCTTTTGACTTGTCTCTGCTTGATTCCTACACCTTTCATCTCTTAATCTCTGGGATCTGCACTGCAGCTTTGAATTCCTTCTCACATTTTCATGCTTTACTTTCCTTGGTTCTGCATGAAGGGAATTTCAATCCTGCTACACTTTGAATTTTTATTTGTTCCTTTTAGTTATACATGACAGCAGAGTCTACTGTGACATATCTACACAAACATGGTGTGTATCTTATACTAATTAGGATCCAAGTCTTGTAGATTCATATGATACTGAGATTCACTGTGGTGTATTCATATGTGTACATAGGAAAATTATGCCAAATTAATTTTACTGTCTTTTCTTTTCCCATCCCCCCTCTTTCCCTTTATTCCCTTTGTCTAATCTACTGAACTTCTACTCTTCACCCCTCTCCCTTGTTGTAGGTTAGCATTCACTTATCAGTGAGACCATTTGACCTTTGATTTGGGGGAATTGGCTTAGATCATTTAGCCTGATAGACTCCGGATCTATCCATTTACTGGCAAATGTCATAAAGTCATTGTTCTTCATGGTTAAGTAATATTCCATTGTATATATAAACTACATTTTCTTTATCTATTCATCTGTTAATGGGCATCTAGTTTGGTTCTATAGTTTAGCTATTGTAATTTGTGCTGCTATAGACATTGATGTGGCTGTGTTATTGTAGAACTCTGATTTTAACTTTTTTGGATATATACCAAGGAGTTGTATAACTGGGTCAAACTGTGGTTCCATTCCTAGTTTTTTGAGGAATCTCCTCTTCTGCTTTCCAAAGTGGTTGAACCAATTTGTAGTCCCACTAGCAATATATGAGTGTACGCTTTTCCCCACATTTTTACCAACATATATTGTAACTTTTGTTGTTGATAATTGTCATTCTGACTGGAGTGAGATGAATCTCAGTGTAGTTCTAATTTTCATTTCTATAATTGGTACAGATTTTGAACATTTTTTATATATCCATTGAACAACCATTCATATTTCTTCTTCTGTAAAGTGTCTGTTTAGTTCTTTTGACCATTTATTAATTGCATTATTTGTTTTTGTTTTTGTTTCTTTTTTTTTGGTGTTAAGCTTATTGAATTATTTGTATACCCTGAAAGTTAGCACCTCATCTGAAGTATGGTTAGCAAAGATATTCTCCCATTCTATAAGCTCTCCCTTCATGCTTTTGATTGTTTCCTTTGCTGTGAAGAAGCTTTTTAGTTTGACACCATCTCATTTATGATTTTTGATTTTACTTCTTGTGGTTTAGGACTCTTGTTGATAAAGTCAGTTCTAAAGCCAACATGTTGGAGTGTTGGGTTTATATTTTCTTATAGTAGGTGCAAGCTTTCTGGTCTAATACCTAGGTCTTTGATCCACTTTTAGTTGAGTTCTGTGCAGGGTGAGAAATAGGGATTAAATTTCATTCTATTATGTATGGATTTCCATTTTTCCTAGCACCATTTGTTGAAGAGGCTGTCTTTTCTCTAATATTTGTTTTTGGTGCCTTTGTCTAGTATGAGTTAACGAAATTTATGTGGTTTCATCTCTGTCTTCTAATCTGTTCCATTGGTCTTCATGCCTATTTGGATTCCAATAACATTATGCTTTTGTTACTATAGCTTTGTAGTATATTTTAAGGTCTAGAATTGGGAATTGTGATGCCTCCTGCTTCACTTTTCTCTCTAAGGATTACTTTGGCTATCCTGGGCCTTTTATTTTTACAAATGAATTTCATGACTGCTTTTTCTATTTCTATGAAGAACATCATTGGAATTTTAATTGGAATTGTACTAAACCTGTATTTGTAAATCTATATTTTAGTAGTATGACTATTTTGACAACACTAATTATTCCTATCCAAGAATATGGGAGATCTTTCCATCTTCTCAGGTCTTACTCATTTTCTTTCTTTAATGTTAGTTTTTATTATAGAAAATGAATTTTCATAAAATGTGTAGCCCACACTGTTTCAACCAATATAAAATAGGCATTCCTGATTTTGAATAAATTAAATGTGGAGAATCATAGCACAATGTGTCAAGATCCAAGTACCAAATGGGAGGACCACAAAGGAATCACAGTGAAAGTTTCAGAACAACAGCAAGCATAAAGCTACACAATGTGGTGGCCATTGAGTGTGCAGGGTAGGTCATAGTCAGGGGTCTTACCTGAGGATGGGAGCTATGCTTCAGGCAGTTACCAGGGATGCAGAGGCAGCAGGCAAAGCAGCTTCTGTGTCCTGGCTCTGCAGTTTCTGTGGCTTGTCACACCTGTGCACACTGATCTTCATCAGTGACTGGCAGCTCTCCCTGTGTGTTGCACTAGGCAGTGACTACCGGGTTTTCTCTGCTCTTTTCTGATCTCAGCTGGCTTCTCACATGCACAGACCAAGGCTCAGGAAGGCCTCCTACAAGTCAGGCACAGCACCCAGATCTGGTCTTTCACCTTTCTTGTTAGACTGATTTTTTTTTTAAGGCTATTGTGAGTGAGGTAGTTTTTCTAATTTCTCTTTCATCTGATTCATCATTGGTGTATAGGAATGCAACTGACTTATGGGTGTTAATTTTGTATCCTGCTACTCTGCTGAATTCATTTATGAGTTCCAGAAGTGTTTCACCAGACTGAGAGGATGAGAGGTTCCTGGCATCTCTTGGGGCTCCTTGCTAAAACATTCTCCACACTTGCATTTCTCCGTTTTGTCTTGTTTTGTTTTCACACTCTGGTGTAGGGCTCCACCCAGTCTAGTTTTTAGATCAAATTCAGATTACTCAGGTCTGGACTTCTGGGCTTGGTCCCACAGCCACAGGCCACTATAGTGCTGTGGGAATATGGCTTCTACCTTGGCTTTCTAAGGACAACTGAAAGACGCATGACATCCTTCCTGCACAAGGATATAGTGTGGCTCACTCTCTGGATCAATCTGGCAGTGTCCTTGATTTGCCTGTGGTGGATCAGTGGGTTTTCTTCTTTTCTTTTATTCTATCCAAATTTCTGAGTCCCCAAGCTGTTCTTAGAGTCCAGTATTAAATACCAGTAAAATCCCTCTTTTCATCCTCTTCACTGAGTAGTTGTTTATCTGCTTTCTTGATCTTACACCTCAGAGCAGTTTGGAAACTAAGCCTCTCTACTCTGCTGTCTTCCTTCACCTCTTGTACTGCATTTTGAATGGACTCTCAGGCACTGAAATCTCGGTTAAGCCTCCATGATCCACTAACTCCAGCATCTTTCATTCCTGCAAAACTATGAGCACACGGATAACACCAAGGCCTGCTCCATCACCAGCAATAGTCAGAGCTCCTTGGACCATAGCTGCAGCCACCTTTGAGCTCTGAGGCAAATGAATATGGTGAAACTTCCTAGTCCTGCCTCTGCAATCAAAGTGCCCCTTTGATCTCTTCTCAAAGGCCTTAGGTGGGTATAGTTTCCCCAGTTTTTGAGATGCCCTCAAGCCATCTTTCCCATTTTCTCTCTTTTTAGTGGCTATAATCTCTTCAGCAACTATGACTTCATTAGGCACAATTTTACATGCACTTTTCTGGACAAGCTGTAAATTTTTCAAAACTTTGTGCTCTGATTTCTGGTCCTGATTGTCAAAGAAAACTTAGCTAAAAGCCAACAGCAATATTCATACCATCTTTTGAATGCTGCACTGCCTTGAAATTTTCTCTGGAAGATTCATTAGTGCATCATCTTTAAATTAGTCCTTACAGAAAGTCTTAGGACTTAGGAAAAATGTAGACAATTTATTTGCCAGAATGTAACATGAAGAATCTCTTATCTGATTATCAAAAGTCTTCATTTCCCTGTGAAACTCCATGAGCCCAATCCTTACTCTCCTGTGTCTTGTCATCATTCTGGATTTCTGTGCTCCTACCAAATCTCCCGTTAATCTCCGCTTATGACATTATAAGGCTTATACAGCCTGCATCTCCAAACTTTTCCAACTCCCTTGCACAAGCCAGCTCCAAATGTCCAAATGCCTCTAAACTACTTGGTCATGTTAGTTAATAGCAATGAATCCAATTCTTAATACCATTTTCTGTTTTAGTCAATTTGTAACTGCTGTGAAATAAATAAATAAATAAATAAATAAATAAATAAATAAATAATAAATAAATAAGGCACGTGTGCACACACACACCTGAGAAGAACAAATTAGAGGTGCAACAGTTTATCTTGGCTCAGTCATCGTTTCATAAGTCCAGCCCATGATCATCTACTCTATAATAGTTCAGAGTCAGAGAGAAAAAACATCCTAGCAGAAGGGTGTGGCATAGGAAAGCTCCTTACTTTATGATAGCCAGAAAGGACAGAGAGAGAGAGAGAGAGACGGAGAGAGAGAGAGAGAGAGAGCTCCTTGTCAGGGACAAAATACAAACCCTGAAGGGACACCCCAGAGACCAACTTCCTTCATTCACATCCCACCTTCCTATAGTCATCACCTAGTGCAGTAGTCCTTTCAAATTGTTACTTCATATGGATTAATTCACTAATTAATTTATAGCTCTCATAATCGTATCACCTCTGAATATTTCTTCATTGTCTCATACATGAGCTTTCTTGGGACACTTCATGTTCAAGCCCTAACAAATGTTGTACTTGAGTTGAGCATATAGGCCTTATTTATTGATTTGGTTTGTTGAGTGATGATAAAGAACCAAGTGGGAATTCCTCAACTTGACTTGGCTAACAAATTATGTGGGTCCAACTTACAGAAATGGAGATAACTAACATAAGAAGTTTCAGAGCCGGGCACATTGGCACAAGCCTGTAATCCCAGCACTTAGAGAGGCTGAGACAGGAGAATCGTGAGCTCAAAGCAGGCCTCAGCAATCGCGAGGCGCTAAGCAACTCAGTGAGACCCTGTCTCTACATAAAACACAAAATAGGGCTGGGGATGTGTCTCAGTAGTCGAGTGCCCCTGAGTTCAATCTCCAGTACCAAAAAAAAAAAAAGAAGAAGAAGTTTCAGTTGTTGGGATAAGTGGAAATTGAGTACTCAGTATCAGGTGTATTAGTGTTGATGAATTTGTTTATCTTCCAGGTGGAGATATGTCTGTCATTATGTAGATGCATGAGTCTAGAATTCAGAGGATTTTGTGCTGGATATACACTCTGAGAAATTATTAGCTCATTGATAAGATTTATGTCCCTGAGAACAGATGAGACCAAGAAGAATGCCAAAAAATGAAAGTCAAGGAATAAGTTTTAAGAAATTCAATATTTGGAAGGATGATAACGTAGGAGGTGCCAGCAAAACAATAAGAACAAAAACAAAACAAAAAACAAATGAATGAACAAACAACACAGTGTTGGTCAGTTTCCTCATAGAAAACAATGCATGTCAGATTAGTAAATTGACCTTCAAAGGCAGTAATAGCAAATGGGTCACCACTCTTCACCCATGGAGGCAGCTGACCAGCTAGCAAGAAATAGTCTACTCTCTAGACATCTAGCCACTGTGAGGAACCAGAGGATAAATGTCCTCACCTCATTTTTTCTCCATTCTAAAGTCTTCTGTTGATGCAGGCCATTGGCCAAATTACACTGCAGGCTGGAGATTCTGAGAAACTGATTTTACAATCTGTCAAGCCAGATTATAGGGTAATGAAGAGGGTCGAGAAGGTGGAGAGTTGTCTAAAACAACCACCAAGACACCTGGTGAAGAAAGCAGACTATTCTACATCAAGATTATAGAAAATATACTCTTTTCATACTTCTAATGGTTTACAAATACAAAAGAAATATAGAAGATGCCTGTTTTGTTATCTCACCAGGATATAATGAGGATTGAATTACTTGAGACTAGAAATTGCCTTGAAAAGTTTACAGCCCTCTACAGTGTTAGTGTTGTTATTGCTGAGATCAAGTCACCCACAGAGTGAAGGAAAATGCTGCCTATGTCAGAAAAATAAGTCTAGTTTTGTAGAGACGGTTCATTTATCAGAAAGTCGCGTCTCTGAATAAACAGGATCATCTCAGCACTGAGTAAGCAAGTTGTGAAATTGTTTCATATAGTTGCTTCGACTTGCTGCTTTTCCCTCTTTCTCTGTTATTTCAGAAGCACTTCCATTATATTCAAACAACATGCTCTGTGATTCCAAAAAAGGATGGAAATAAAAGTCTCATAACATACTTTTGCTATATTTTTTAGTGGAGAAATTAAGTACTAGGAAGCATCTGTCATGTGTTCTATTGCAATCAAACTTTACAAGTAGAAGATAATGCTAGAAATGTTATAAAAATAATTCACATTACAAGAATTATAATAATAGAACAGTTATTTTATTTAATATTTATCTCCTTAATAATTGGTAACTAACTGGATCAATTTTTAAAAAATCTCTAGCCAGAAAGAGAATCTTACATTGCAAGAAAGTAAAATTTAAATGAACTCTATTGTCTTAAAGTATAGTAATTAAATTAGCAGGCCACATTCAGAGAGATGTCAAGTAGCTAAATGGCTCACATACTTAATTAATAACTATGTATCAAACATAAAAATCACCACAGTTCTCATAATAGAAATTATTTCAGGCTGTAACATCTAATAAGTACAATAAGTTAAAGCTAGTTTATAAATGGTGCTAATAAGAAGGAGAAAGGTGATAATTTTATGTTTTCTTATTTTTGTGTTAATTTATCAGAGTGAAATATGGAATCCAGAGCAAAACTTGAAATAATTAGAATGTGTATTTCTTTTTGCTCTGCCTTTAATTTCTGATTCAAAACTCCTTGCTATTTCCTTGAGACTTTATATAACATTCCTCTTAGGTAAGTCTATAACTCTCCCTTCTCATGACAATGGAAGGTGGCAAAGTTTATTTTTATTATTAAGTTCAGAGTGATTTTGCAAAGAAGGTCAACATATTTCCACTAATAATATTTCCTAGTTCCTTAAAAAATACAATTTTTTTGATTTACTCATATATTTATCCAGTATTCCATTAAGCAAAGCTGCTTAACTGAAATCTCCTTAATTGGTAGTGTTATTATTAAGGACTCCAATAATATGAAAAACTTTGAAGTGCTTTCATGAACATCCAATGAAAAATTATGCTTGGATATGATTTGTATTATTTATTGACAGTTCATAATCCACATATACTGTGGGCAAGTACACTTAGCGAGAATATTTGGCACGCAGAATTTGTGTAATGTATTTAATGCATATTCAATGAATTCCTAAATCTGTAGTGTGTACTCATCAGAGAAATAACCTTTTTTCTCTTTTAGCTAGCGAAAAGAATTCCAAACCTGAAATGGTCTCATTAGAATGTAATCATGAAGTAAAGTGATACTCTCTTCCAGCAGAGCCCCAGCTCTCACTAGTTCAAGGGCAGGTGTGTTTAATATGAGCCTGGTGTTTAACATTGTCATGATGTACAGGCAGGTGAGTTAAAGCTGTATGCTCACAGCAAGCTCAAGTGCTTTATGCCACTTCACGTACAAATGCACAGGCGAGAAGTAAAGCTCTTACAATTACAAATTAACTGGCAAAGACACACCCGGTAGCTTTTCATCACTTACTTATCTCTAATGGGAAATGAATTAATGTGACTAACTCTTACCAGGCACTTAGCGGTATTCCTTTGATTTTAATGGACTTTCTGCTTACAAATGTTGTCAACTCACAAGAAAGAGGCGAGTTCCCAATATTTCCACTGGCACTACCCTCTTCAATAAAAGGCCAAGATAAAATTGATGTTCAGCATCTCCTTAGGCACTGCAAAAACCACTGTGGTTACCATACAACTGAAAACATTGCCACATATGTCAAGGCTCCATAATTCATCACTATTGTATCATGAGATCAATGTCATTGATAAGCTTCTCAGGCCTATCTATTATATGACCAGTAAGCTCTGAGAATCCCTTAGCCTTGATTCTCAAGCCTTTAGCAAAAAAGTGTAAGACCCAATTATGCCAGCTCATTTTCAGTGCTATTTTTCTTCTGCTTTCTTTTGATTGACATATGTTTCTTTTCTGTGCCAAATTTGTCTTTTCTCCAGCTGGATGGATTTTGTCATCAAAGAACTCTCCTGTAGTATTACATATATCAGTTGCTATTTATTTAGCAAGAGTCATTGGTACAAAGAACATACTGATTTAAAGTTATCATCTGGTTTATTTTACATTTTGCAGAAAGAAAGTTTACTTATTCATACAGGTATAGTAATGTTAGGTTCTGGAAAGTCATCATTTAGGAGTTTGAGCAAAACACATTGTACGATAGTGAGTTTAAGAACCCTGTGGAGCCAATTTTGTGCAATTTGGGCAAAATCCCAAACCAACAATCTAAACAAGTGTCCTTTGATTGAACTATCCTTACTGAGAAAATCTGATCTTTCCAAATAACTGTATATTTTCAACTTCGTTTTGCCACTTTATAAAGAGAGTTTTAGCATAGCTTATTCACATTTGTTAAAAGTAATGTTGGTGTTCAGTTTGATGTGGCACAAAAATGAGATGGTCAATGTATAATTAAGCAATGTAGGGTACAGGGCAGCTCTATAACTCTGATCAGAAATGCATTTATCTCCATAATTTCAGTTGAAAATCGTACCTCAAAAAGTAGTGTAAATAAGATCTTAACTTGTAGACGAGCCATAGTTAATTCAGTCTCTCTTGCTCTTAGAATTTATCTCCTGCTCGCCAGCTTTATTTAAGTCAGATATAGAAAGGCACATACTGCATGTTCACTCTTACATGTGGAGTCTGTACCCATAGAAACAGAAAGCAGAAAGGTGGTTTCCAGGGTCAGTAAATTAATTCAGTCCCTTTAAGGCAGCACATGCTATGTCTGCAGGGCTAGTTGATAACTTGTTCCAGTAGAAGGACACCATTGATTAGTGCTTCTGCAATCCTCCATGGTATATCCTGTGGGTCTTGTAAAAAACCTGTGTGGGTCGTCTCATCTAACATTTTCTAAAAGACAGGTTTTGCAAATAAGAATGGGGAACAACAAAATCAACAAATGCCATTTTCTTGAGCTGATTTTACTTGTGGTTGCCCTAACCATAGTATCTTTGTTTTTTACAATAAAATCAATTCATTTTTAAAATGTGAGTGTTACTGATTGTGGTTGCCATTTATCTTTATGTTCTTTCTTGTCATTACATCTGTATTGTATTCACAGTAGCCTTGAATAGTTGGAGTTGGCTTAGCCACATGAAGAAGAGTGAGTGTGTCATAATTTGTGGTCTCTACCCACTGCAGCGAGTCACAGGCAAGCAGAATGTTTAGAAAGGGTAGGTCAGCAGGAAAGAAATTGTTTTCCAGAGGGCAAAAACAGCCCTGCTTTCTGACCGAAATTACTTACTCTTGAAGACAGGCAGATAAAAATAAAACCTAGAACAACCTTAAGTTTGGGCCAGGATACTTACTTGACTGATTACTTTTGTTTGGCAACTTTGTTGAATTTCGCAGCTTTAACAGAAAGGGAAGATGGCTTAAAGATTATGGAGACTACCTAAGGGCTGTGTCATATGACACTAGAAGTCTTACCCTTAGAAAGAAAAATTTGTTCTGACCAATGTTTAATAGATGATTTTCCATGAAGTTTTAACTCTCCAGTGTTAGTAAGAGGTGAGTGATTCAAACACATGAGGTAACTCTGGAAGATGGGAAGGTGGGAGAGAAGCCACGTCAGGTGTTGTGGCCTGAAGAGAACCCCAGCCCTGCCCATTGGATCACATACTAAGCCGTTATTTCTTTTGGGGGACAAAAAAAAAGACCAGTTCCAGAATGGAGGCCCACATATGCTGATAGAATAAGAGATGGATGATATCCTTTGGGACTGAATAGAGAGTGAGAGGATATTGATTGACAGAGATTGACACAGGTGATATGATGATTAAAATTTTCTTTGTTCTCAAAAATTTTACTACTCTGCAATGTGCCTAAGTGAATCCTTAGGTGAAAACAGTGTAGCATATAGTAACAGGTGAATTATTACTAATCATGGTGTAGAAAGATGATTCTCATAATTGGAGAAGTATTTTTCCGTATGCGTGTCCCAAGTGGAGATTATGGCCTTCATAAAAGTGCAAATACAGCTTCAATTAAAGCCTAAATTATCTTGTGATTGCTAATGTGCTTTTAAACACTCTATAGAACATTTTTTAATCTTTAAGTGAATGTGTCAAGTATGATTTTCTTTGCAATATAAAAATTAAACTCACCTAATTATGTCTTTGAATTTTTATTTCATTATTTTTCAACTATTAAAAACAAATGGGACATATTCTTGATATTTTTATTAGTAATTGTTAAATCACACTGGAAAGATTTTTCTGATCTATAGAAATTGTGCTTGCAAGAGAATACACTCTGATTCATGGATGATGGGAGCTCTCTCCCCTGCCCTCCCTGCTACCTCTAAGATGGAGCATGCTGGAGAAAAGCAGGAAAGGAGGGAGAAAGGGAAAAAAAATTCTGTTTTAAAAAATTTTAATATCATTGAAAAATTGGACTCCGTTGACCTGGAACCTGTAGTTCTTACTACCAGGTTGGGATTTTACTGAACATGTGATTCTATATGTTTCTTGTATCACACTGATCAGACACCTGAATTATGTATCACAGAGCTATTATTAACACACTAGCATCACTCCCCCTGGTCCTTACCCAAGTCCCAAGCAACTACTGATCTCTTTCTCCATAGATTGGCCTGTTCTTGGCATTTTATGCAGGTGAAATTATACCATGTGTTATTTTACAATGAGAATTTTCACTTGGTATAATATTTTAAAGAGGCTTTCATGTTGTAGCATGTTTCAGCACTTACTTTCTTTTTATGGAAAAGTAAAGTTCCATCATATACCAATACCACAATTCCTTTATCCATTCAACAGCTGATTGGTATTTTGACTGTCTTCACATTTTGGCTATAACAAATAATATTGCTGTAGAAATTTGAGTCTCAGTTTTTGTGGGGATGCACACTATAATTTATATTGAGTTTCTAGAACAGAAATGATAACTTTTCCCAGTTTGTGTAGCATTCTGTTGGCCCATTACTAATACTATGTTATGCTATAATCCTTGAAGTGTTTAAGTGGATGAGTATGCTTAACTCCAATGTTTTTATATAAGGAAACCAGAACCCATGAAGGTAGTTAATTAGGTAATGTCTTGCAGGTGGTTAAAGTTAATGATAATAGTTAAAATCTGCTTGAGACATAGTCCAGTGTTATTCATTCTGTGCATTATAGAAATATATTGGGTGCTCTTTGAATTCAACTGGGATTAATGAGTTGACTTGGCATTTTAGTCAGTTTTTACATCACTGTGTCCAAAATACCTGACAGGAACAACTTAGAGGAGGAAAAGTTTATTTGAGGGTCACAGTATCAGAGCTCTAAGTCTAGAGAAGGCCAGCTATGTGACTCTGGGCCAAAGGTTAGGCAACATGTTATGGGAGAAGGGCACGGTGGTGGAAAGCTGCTCAGCTCATGTAGGGTCAGGTAGGAGGGAGGGGGAGAGAGAGAAGGAGAGAGAGAGACAGACACATGGAGGGAGGGAGGAAGAAAGGAAGGAAGGGAAAGGAAGGAAGAAGAAAGACGGGAAGAAAGGAACCACAAGGAAGATAAACCCTTCCTTCTGTTCCTTCCACGGCATACTCCGTAACCCACCTTCTCCAGGCATGCCCCATCTTCCTACAGTTAACACTCAGTCATCTTACTCAAACTAGAATGAACTGATGAGAGTATACATTTCATATTCTAATATTTAACTTCTGACTATTTCTGCATTAACAGGAGCTTTTGGGGGACACTTCATATCAAAACCATAACAACTGGGAACCTAATTTTTATAATTATTCCTCTTCAGAGAAAACATTTATCTTATAAAATGTCCCTACATATAACTGTACTTTTAAGCTCAATATTTGATCCTGAAAAATAAATGTGTGGGTTTGTAGTGTGTTAGATATTAGAAGTCTATATTCATATGTATATGTTAATGATGCCATTCCTTATAAGTATTGTTCAAAAACAAATATGACTTATATTTTGTTGACTTTTAATTAGTAAAGATTAAATGTAACAAGTATCTACATAACATAAATAATGGATTAATTAGGATATTTTGCAATGAAAAATAAATTATAGTCATATGAAGGAATCAAGGTAATACAAAAATTAATGATCAAGTAAGTAGATAATAGTCACATTCCACAGATTAAGTTGCAATTTCTTTTTTTTTTTTGGTACTGGGGATTGAACTCAGGGGCACTCGACCACTGAGCCACATCCCCAGCCCTATTTTGTGTTTCATGTAGAGACAGGGTCTCACCGAGTTGCTTAGCGCCTCGCCATTGTTGAGGCTGGCTTTGAACTCGCAATTCTGTCTAGCCTTCCAAAGTGCTGGGATTACAGGCATGGGCCACCATGCCCAGTCAAGATGCACTTTTTAAGCCAGTTGCAGCATAATATACAAATTTGACTCCTAAAATATAGATCTTGTTCACACTTTTTATACCAATTAGAAATATGATTTAAAAAAATAACAATCTATTCCTTAGAGTACAAGTTATGTCATCTTTGAAAGCACTGGATATATTCACATCAAGAGGCCCTTAGAACCATAAAGTATTATGATTGAAATACCACCAAGGGCTATTTTGATGAACACACACACAAATAATGACATATGTACTTGGATAGATGCTCACCTATATCAATGTTTATGTAAGTACGAGGGACAGATTGACAATGTGAAAAGAAGTTCAGAAGCAACCAAGTCTTGTTCCAGCTCTACTCTACCACTTAAGGCTCCTGGGATTTTTCAGGAACTGCATTTCCCTCCATTAAAGGCAACACATGTGTCCCCCCCGCCCATTTCAGTCTTCAGTACAATAGCAGAAATCTCATGTTGATTAGGGAAATGTGAAGGAATCCCTAGTCTGAACATGGCCAGGAACCTTGGAATTATCAATTATCAGGAACCAATGGAATTATCAGAAGAGAAAAGACTTATATGTATAAGAATATATAGTTTTATTAGAAAACTATATTGGAAATTGTTTTTCCATTTAGCAGGACTGTCATTTTTCAGAAATGACAGTACACTGCTAGTTTGGACAAGAATAGAACAATTGGAGAAGTGGGAACTGACCTACTGTTTTGAGTGAAACTAATTTATGCAGGGCTGTGCTGGTACTATTTTCTGCAGACTCTACTTTACAATCACAGTTGGCCTCTTTTTCTGCCCCTTCAGAGCTCTTTCTTCTTTAAAGGAAATTTGTACTTATTATTTTTTGCGAGACAGCAATAGTTTGCAGCTACACTAATGTTAATGTTGTATTATTTAAGATATACCAGCATTATCAACATTAGGAAGAAAAATGTTTCTCCCAGTATGAAGTCCATATCTTTCCATCCTCCAAAGGCCCAGGTTCCACTGTGGATAGGAAATTTTTAGTTATAGAAACCAGAATGGCTGATGCTTTCTAACCTGCTGAAACACGCATCCCTGTTGTAGCTAATTATTATTCCTTAACAATAATAGTTCTTCCATTCTGAATCATTTTTTCAATATGATTTTTTTGCTATTGTTGTTGAAGGTTTTTGTTTGTAACTGTTACCTTTCTAAATGAAAATCCTGCAGTCAAATACCTACATCTTTGCTAATAATTTTATATATTTTTCCATGAATTAAACCCAGAGGTGCTTTACGACTGAGCCACATCCCCAGCCTTTTCTATTTTTTATTTTGACACAAGGTCTCACAAAGTTGCTGAAGGCCTCACTAAGTTGCTGAGACTGCCCTAGAATTTGTGATCCTCCTGCCTCAGCTGTTCAAATATCTGAGATTACAGGCATGTACCACTGTACCTGTCTGCTAATGATAACTTTTTTTCAGGATTCCTTGGAACAGATTTTCTGCTATAAATTATCAATCTACTTAAAAGAGCTCACATTGATTGAGTATGCCTGCTGAACTATCTACCGGTTGCAATGCCTCCTCTGTACAGCATTACATGGCTCACATTCAACTCCTGAGCCTGGAATGCTTCTCATCTCTTCCAATGGAAGAGGACATGGAGAATTAGGATGACTCAATGACTTGTTTGAATACCATGATTAAGTAGTATCAGGTCACCTCTTAATTTGATTATATCAACTGTAGAAAAAAAATGGCATCATTTCCTTGGTTCCACCATAATAGACTAGCAAGTTTGAAAATGACAGGCAAAGACATGTTGATGGCAGAGAGGCAAACACTCACCAACTTTCCCCCTGGTCCTGGGGGCTCCAGTTAGCAAGCCGCAGTCAAGGGACCATTCAGAATGAGGTGTGAGCCTCCGTGGGAGTGTTACTGCAGGGGAGAGTTGCAGTGTGAAGACGGCACTGGTGACTGTGTATGAACAGGATAGGTTTAATAATTATATGAAAGTGGACAAATTCTGGGGTTCTCCAGCTGAGAGAGTAACTTTAGTGGCAGCACACTTGGACTGTGTGTGGTGGCAAAGAGAAAGGCACATCAGGTAAGAACAAGGGTATATCCAGAGCTCCTCAACCCTGGGTTGGTGCTGCCCAGGCCAGAAAAGGAAGCACATCCAAGGAGCTATGGTGTTCCCAGTTCCAAGACAGTACCTACTAAAGTTTTAGTAGATGAAACTTAAGTAGATTAAAGAATTAATAGGTAAAGAATCAATAAAATATAAACAGATTAATAAATGACCCAACCTCAAATTAAGAAGCCCTCTTTATTCTTAACTACTCTATCTCTCTGGCTTTCTCTTCCCCAGGAAGCAAAAAGGCTCAATACTTCTGCCCACAGCACATGCTGAATGAGAATTTCACTGCAGACACTGCCAGGAATCAAATAAATAAGAGATTGGAGACTAAGACTTGAAAGTGCCTTTTGGCACGTTGACCAAGTCTTATCTTGGCAGAGTTGATTTTGCTTTGGTTCATATCTTGAGCTTTTCAGTGTTCGTTTTTATACTGCTGTTCCACTATTTTATTATATTCTTTGAGACATAGTTTGTAAAGACTTGGTTTATGTCAATGCAATGCAGTTTCTTTTTTTGTATTTAGTATGATTCCATTTTTTTAAAATGGTTCTTGATCTTGCTTCTTTACCTTTTGAGGAACTTTCCTGACCAAACAGGCATTCCCTATATCCCCTGTCTGTCACCTCAGTTTAATCCAGGTCTAGTGTTTTCAAATTGGGGTTTCCTTTGCTGTAAGCCACTCTTCTTTGTATTGCTCCTTTGGATGTCTATTTAAGCTCAAAAGCACATAGCAATGCTATGAATAGATCCCACTTTCTTGCAGTGAGTTCTAAAACCTTTTAAAAGTAGAACCTCACAAAGGATTAATTTTCTTCTGTTTTTCATAGCCAATGTGACAAAACATGTCTTTATAAATCTTTTCATTATCAAAAATTTTTTTCCTCTTTGGTTCTCCAGTAATGTCCGATTTTTAAAAACATATTTCTGGAACTCAAAATGATTTTTTTAAAAAGGCTTCAATCAAGTCTGTGAAATTCCCAGAATTTATTTTTGACTTAACCCAAGTCAAGTGCAATACCTTGTTCATAATAGACGTTAGGTGTCAACTTGGCTAAGCCACAGCACCCAGATACTTGGTTAAATGTTACATATTTCTTTGAAGGTATTTTTTAGATGAGATTAATATTTAAATTAGTGGACTTTGAGTAAAGCAGATTGTCACTGAGCAGTGACAATATTAGTAGAAAAATCGACTTTTCCCAAAGAGGAGGGAATTTTGGCAGCAGACCACCTTTGAACCTCAACTGCAGCATTACTTCTTCTCTATTGCCAGCACCCTAGCCCATCCTGAAGACTTTAGAATTCTTTTCCTCTATAGTTGCATAGGCCAATTCCTTAAAAACACTTTCAATCTCTGTGTACAGATGGATGGATGGATGGATGGATGGATGGATGGATGGACAATAGATATATATGCATACAAATGTACATAGATGCACATATACATATATATTTTAGATAGAGAAATATGCACATGCATTCTCATTCTATTTTTCTGCTTCTTTGGAGGACTCTGACAGATTCCTAGTGGTGGCTGCTTTGTTTCTTCCTTCCTTCTCACCAGGTGACAAAAGTGTGTACTATTCCTTTGACTCCTTCAGGCTTGGCTATTAAAATGAAGAGGATCCCCCTTTTTCTCAATTATATTATCTTCTTATTTTGCCTTTTGAACCAGAATTTTGATATTTATCTAGTTGAGTGACAATACATGTTATTAATGTTATTTTGGGAGCACTGAATTTTTAAAAAATTATCTTAGTTGCCACCAAGTTAGACATCATTATGCTCAGTACAGTTTTAAAGCTTAGGAGATTTACTTTCTCTATAATTAATAGCATGCATAATACATAAAATATTGTTCAGTCACATTAGTTATGGCATTTAATACAGAATTTTTGTAGAATAGTTATTGAAGCAAGTTAAAATTATTAATGCCACATGAAGCAGGATAGAACATGGAAGCTCTGATCTTTATTTTCAGTTAAAACAAGAAACACCACACCGATGCTAATTTGCTAATTTTTGTGAAATGAAATCCAGTGTGACACATTGTCATTAACAACTCTCCCTATTATATTAAAGAAGCACAATTTGCCTATAATCAGCAGCATTGCATTAGACATTTTTCACACTTCTGGTTTCCATTAAGTAAATAATGACAGGTGACACATAAATTTGGCAGTAAGGTAATCCTTCTACAGTAGAACATAATACATCTAGCTACAGATAGAGGTACTCAAGAGATGATGATGATGATGATGATGATGATGATGATGATAGTGACAATGAAGAAGATGGTAATGAAGATGGAATTTAATGGCCCTTTTCGTGTTGCTTCATCCATGAACAGTTGATTCTCAAGAACATCTCGCTCTGCTTTTCATGCTTACTCACCTGACCAGACAATAAATATAGAAAATGAAAAGTTGAGGTTTCCTATAGGAAGAGCTCAAAGAGTCCTGCTATAGATGCCAGACAACGTTCTCTAGGTAAACAGACACTTGATCTATATTTCCTTAAGATCACATTTTGTCACGGATCTTGATTAGAAGAGGCACTCTACCATCCTACAAGGATTCCAGTTTAAGATAACAGAATTTTTGGTAAAAATAGTACAATTAGGTCAAAATCTGACTTTTATAACTTCAAAGATAATTAAAACAAAATATACTACAAATCTAATTTTTCCCCTTTTATGTTTATTTTCCTGATATTATTTTTACTAATTCACTTAGATTTTTTTCAACTTATCCTGAGATCTTTCATCTTCTTTCAAGTCACCTTTTATTTTGTTTATATGGGGAAAAAATCAATTTATTGAAATTTTGTTGTTATTGCTTCAACATTTTATAGATGGGTTTTCTTGTTCCTTCCTTTTTTCCCCAAAGTTTCGCTTTTGTGCATTTTCCTATGTTTTTTCCTCAGAATTTTCAGCATGTAATGTGCTTCTACTTCTTGAGCTTCAACTTATGACAATCTCTCTCTTGGCCTATTTTTCTTGTCTCTATTGGTAAAATAGTTGGAAAGAAAATGGATCTTGGAGTCTGACTACTGAATTTGAATCTTTGGTAAAGATTCAAAGATTTTTTCTTTTTTTTTTTGGTACTAGGGATTGAACTCAGGGGTACTCAAACATGGAGCCACATTCTCTGCCTATTTTGTGTTTTATGTAGAGACAGGGTCTCACTGAGTTGCTTAGCACCTCGCCATTGCTGAGGCTGGCTTTGAACTTGTGATACTGTCTCAGCCTCCAAAAGTGCTGGGATTACAGACGTGCGCCACCACACCCAGCTAAAGTTGTTTAATGCCTCATTTTCTGTCTGTGAAAATACATATCCATCATTGTTAGTTCATAGAGCTGTATATTTGTAGATTTAAATACATTTAAATTTACATAAGTATGGATAGACCTTTAAATTTCAGTTAACATTATTTTCCCTATTGAAAAATTCTATTGCTCAAACCAAAATATATATTTAGCCTTTAAAAATAAATTATTTTGATTTTATTTTTATTCCAGTGGCAATTAATTTTTGATAAACAGAGTATGACGAGTTGCACATTTTATTTTTCTTTGCAATTTTGGCATGCTTCTTATGTGGGCATGACTAGCTCATACTAAATAGTCAATAAATAATTATAGATGTGTTAGGATTTATGTAAATTTAGTGTAATATAAATTTACCAGCAAGAAAATTTTCAACCTTTCTGTAAATAATGTCAATAAAAATTTCTGTGCTTTATTTATTTTGTGGAGGGTAATTTACTAGAAAATTCCAGTAATAATAATAACAAAAATAGCTAATACTTCCTCACTCATTCTTAGCCATGCATTGTTCCAAGTACTTAAACAAATTATAATCCTCATGAAAACCCCTAGAAGCTGGATCTTTCCTGATTTTTATTTCACTTACAAATAATGAGAGATATAGAGAGTTTGAATAACTTGCCCAAAGTCTCAGTCAGTTGCATAGTAGGGGCTTGAAGAATGCCTGTCTGGCTTTGGATTATGTGCCTTTAATGATTATTCTATATTTTCATCAAAAGGCAGAGTCTGTGTCTTCAGAGAGCTGACAATTCATTCACACTGTGGTGTTTTGACCATGCACATAGCCGTTTGTTTTGTCTCTCTGGTTTATTTGATGTGAATAAATGAAGTTTTCTGTATCTGTGCACTTGCTATTTTGGTACACAGTTTTGCTCATTGCATATATGTAGTGATGCAACTTTTTCACCTGAGGAAATCTTTAATTTTCATCAATTCATCAATTTATTTGTTATCATTTTTTGTTAATTTATCATAGTGTGTAGAATTTTGCTTAAGTTCTAATAGGTTACCTTAGGGTGGAATAGTTTGGTAAATGTAATTTTTAGCCTTTTCTCAAATTACTAACACCATGACAGGGCCAGATGTTCTGAGCTCGGCTCTTTCTCAGAAACATATCTTATTTGTAGTGAAGACTGATAGGAGTTAATTATCCCTGAAAGTGAGATTAAAGCATTGAAAAGTTCCATTAAGCAGAAAGAATCACTAAGTTGGCATGCAATGATAAGTTTTTAAGCAAATAATAAGCTGAACATCTTATTGCATCTTACCATTGACTTTTGTAGTTTAAGATAAGGATTATCAAATAACCTGTCTTTACAACATCTTTCTCCCCAGCCCCAGGAAGTAAGCGCACTTGTCCAGGTATATACAGCCTGAGGGCATTTCCCTCCTCTTTTTCTTTGTCCTGTGTGTATCCTGTGACATTATGAAGAGTCCTACAAGACCAAGAATGCTCCCTGTATTCCTAGTGCATGTTCTTTGTTTTCTCTGAAAAGAAATACGGTAGTGACTATTCAATATGTATTTTTGTCTCCACATACCATTTTGTATGGGAGAAAAGATTTTTGCCTGAAGAGTATAAGTAATTTTCTGCTTTTCTGTTTTCTCTTTTTCCAAAATCATTGCCTACATACTTCCTACAATCTGATGATTTGACATTATTCCACATGTCTCCGGCATTTAACAAAATATTGTATATTGGCTTATGGGATTTCAACATTCTATCCCTCTCCCCAGTCATGCTGTATTTTGTCTCAAGAATAAAATTTCAATCTTCTTTTTCTTACTTTTGTTTCTTGGGACTTGAAAGGTATCAATACAGAAAACACAACAAAAAATATTCACAAACCCCCAGTAAGTTGACATAGGGCAACTTATTAATTTCTTAGATACCAAATTTTCACAGGATCTAAAATGGAAAAATTCAGATTATTAGATGAATGACTAATGCCCTAAAGTGACTTATAATAAAATCACGAGGTTATTATGAGCAGAAAGTGTCTTCTGAGAGAAGATAATATATATTTTATATTGTATATTGTGTGGAAGCTCATATACATTTTCATGATTCAGATAACACTGATCTAGACTTGAATTAGAGAGGCTCTCAGGCAGTTAAGAGAACATATGATTCCTCCAAGTTAATTAGGATTGTTCATATGTACTATGTTGCAATGTTCTGGAAAACTGGAAGACAAAGGCATTCAAGATACTGGAGGTGGTGTATTTTTCCATTGGATTTTTATTCTGCACAAAAGGCAGTACTAAAATAAAACTACACTGAGATTCCATCTCACTCTAGTTAGAATGGCAATTACCAAGAATACAAGTGACAATAAATGTTGGTGAGGATGTGGGGAAAAAGGTTAACTTATACTTTGCTGGTGGTACTGCAAATTGTTGCAACCACTCTGGAAAGCACTATGGAGATTCTTTAAAAAACTTAGAATGGAACCACCATTTGACCCTGTTATCCCACCTCTCAGTTTATACCCAAAGGACTTCAAATCAGCATATTATAATGATGTAGTCATATCAATGTTTATAACAGCACAATTCACAATAGCCAAGCTACGGAACAACCCTAGGTGCCCTTCAGCGATGAATGGATAAAAAAAATGTGGTATATATATGTAATGGAACATTATTTATCCATAAAGAAGAACAAAATTATGGTATTTGTCAGTAAATGGATGGAACTAGAGACTATCATGTTAAGTGAAATAAGCCAATTCTCCCAAACCAAAGGCTGAATGTTCTGATTAGACAAAAGGAATGAAGGGAAGAAGAGAGATGAGAATAGGAGAGACAGTAGAATTAATCTGACATAATTTTCCTATGTTCATGTATGAGTACAGAACCAGTGTAACTCTACAACATGTTCAACCACAAGAATAGGATCAAAATTGTAATGGTTTGCACTCCGTGTATATATATAATATGTTAAAATACACTTTACTGACATGTATATCTAAATATCTAAAAACAACAAATAAAAAAGAAAGTTAAAAAATTTATTGTCATATAATAAATGTATTTGATGATATATATATTATATATATATATATGTCATATATATGGCAGTACTAAAGCAGAAGAGCAAAATCTAGGCTTTGTGCAAAACTTGAGGGACTTGAATGCTAAGTCAGGGGGTTTTAGTAAACTTTGGAGGAATTTATTTAATGAAAGAACATTTCTGAGATTTGGAATATTGAGTAGAAAATTGTGTGCAAAATAAACTGAATGCAGAATGATAGACAAATTAGGTGACAATGTGTCCACATCAAGGTTAACTAATATATGGGTGGTTTGCATATGTGTTGCTTAACTCAATTAAAGTCTTTCATTCTGATTATTTTTGTGTATAATGAGATGGTGAACTAATTTTTCAACAGATCCAATCCACTTTTAAAATTTACTTCTTTTAATTGATTATGAGTATTAACTTTGTGACAAGCAATAAATAATAAACTTGCATTTGTTTCACTATGGATATCATATATTACTTAATGGGGTATAGTACAATTTAGGAAAATTTTCCAAGGCAAATTTATTTTAATTCATTTGACTTTTAAAATTACATCTGTTCTGATGGTACTTAGTATGGGACATATTAAAGGAGAGAAATAGCTGTGTTATCAATAAAACCTGTATAGTGTTGCAAATACCAAGTTTGTAGATATTGAAAAGCAGGTGTTACTTTGCCAGGTCTCCTCAGCCACATTCCAAATGCTGCTGCAGATGTGCCTACTGAGACATGATACTCTCAATGGTGTATTTAGAGCAATCTGTGTTTTAAATTTTTATGGAACAAGACCATCTCACACTTTTATTATTTATTTTGATCAAATTTTTATTCCACATATGAATTCAAAGGAATACTTATACTAACCATGGAATGATTAGAAAGCAGAAATGGGTTGAAGGACATAAATTCTCATCTGAATGAAATCTATTAGAGGGTTTCAGTGATTTGACAATTCCAATAATATTGCCGCATCTCACTTTCTTGCACATGCTCCCAGAGTCTACATAGAGAGTAACAGGCTCTGTACCATTACCCCATCTCCAGGCAATTGTTGGCACCAACAAATTGCTTCAGCAACCACTTAGCCCAGTGGTCTCATGCCACAGAAACATGCTCTGGAATATGTTTGAATATATTGCATCCTTTCAGAAAAGCATGCATGTTTTATTGCACTGTTTCTGATTCATTCATTTAGCACTCAGTGTTTGAGTGAGCATTGTCTACCCTTCTGAAGACACAGACAGTTGTGCTAGATAAGCATTTCTGCCATGAATTTTCTCAGATAACTAATAGCAAATTTACCCATTTCATTAGAGAAAAAAGCATTTACTCCTGTAAACTTCAAATAATATTTAGAAATATTTTTTTGATTTTTTTCTTTATTCCATAAGATCTCTGCCTGAGTTGAGGGTCATAGAAAGTTACAACTTATGTAGCTCTAACTCCCATGTCTCTTGAAAACATTCTGCTGCCCTAGATTCTGCAGCTAGTGAGACTGGCAAACAACTTATTTTTAAATGCTAGAGACTCCTTTCTCCCACCTTGAACAGTTGGCAGCTGTGGTTGGGAAGTGATGCCAGGTCTAAGCAAAGTTGACTTAAAGGTACAGGGAATCTGGGAAAATCAGAGGTACTGTGAATGCATCATGGACTCAGCTTCAGCTGGGTTCAGATAAAAATGAGTCTGGCCTTGTTCCAGATGAAATGAAATTTCTTACTTCAATTGATGAGTCTTGGCTTTCATAAAATATAAACCAATGCAGCTTAAAGAATTGAAAATGATTTGAGCAATATATAGAAATATATAAAAAGAAGTATATATTGGAGACAATTTAGTTAGCATAGATCAAATCAGTTGAACTTAGAACTGAAGAATAAAATTAGGTCAAGAAAAGAAATACTTGGAGAAAATAAGAAATACAAACAACAATGAAAATTCTGACCTCATTTGATAACCTATATAAAATTTCATTTCAGCAAAATAATAATTCTACAATTATGGTAGCACTGCAATAGGTTCTGTTTTTATCTTAAATAAAGAAGAGAATCTTGGTGTCATTTATGTTACCTTCTTGGAGGGGATCATGTTAACATTTGTCTATAAACCATGATTTTTCCTGTTAGAGTGTTAGACTTCTTTCTGCTTTAAATCCATTATGATTATGCACTACTTTAGATATTTTATACTTGCTTATACTAAGTATGCTGTTTTCCAAAGCGAATTAATGTACCTTTCAAATTTTCAAATCACCCAGCTGTCTTTTTCTGTTATTTGCTAGTATAGATGACAACTCCATTAATAAGCCATAAAATCTACAGAGTGATGATATTAATTACTAAAAACCAAATATTAATTATCAAAATCTTCGATTTTTGATCATTGAAAATGTAAGTCCATGTAATACAATAGCCTCAATTAAAACAATTAATGAGCATAAATAATGGCCTACCTCACTATGTTATAATGAGCATTTTGTTTTTTTACTACCTTCTTTGGATTTCTAAAATTCTATGAGATGCAGCAGATAAAACATGATTAAAATGCCTATGATCCAGAAGAAGAATTTATATGTTTAGCTACCTGTAGTTAATAAGTAACAAAATTGTTCTCAGGTCTTTTGATCTTATATTCCTTGATTTTTCAACTAATTCTCAGGATGAGTACATAAGGAATTTTTGTTGTTGTTTTTCTTTGGCATCATAAGTTAGCACTGGCCTGAGAATTCAGAGAACACAACCTTTATGAGTCAGATCAGCAATTTATTGGCTGCAGAGCCTCATGATTCCTTTGATTAACTGTAAATGAAGGCTCTGAACTAGATCATTTTTAGTACTTTTGCCTATAAAATTCCATGTTTCTCTTAAAAATAATGTAAGATATTTTAAGGAAAAAGTACATCAGTAATAATACATTTTACTGAAAAGAGTTATCCAGAATGTATTCTAGAAATGATAGTTCCATGTGTGTTGATACATATTATGACATAAAGTTTTGTTGAACAACTTGATTTCAGGAAATGTAGGATAAAACACTACTAGACCTGCATCTCTTTATAGTAGGCCTTGTCAGTGATGTTAGCATGGAGAAACTAGAAAAGTGAACACATCACATACAATACAAAATGTTCAGGCAAAGCTCCTTGGGTCACAGCCAGAAGAGTGGGTAATGGTTTTCTATCAGAAAATTGGGTCTAACTCTACTCTGTCTCTTCCACAGATGATTTTGAGGTTATCAAGAGCTGTGCATTTAAAGACATATTTGGCGAAATAAAATTGAATTATTCTTCTGCTAAGTATACCTACAATCACAATTTTTAGAATATCTTAATTCATAGTCACTTCAACTTTTAAGATTTTTTAACAATATTCAAGAGATATTTTAATTCTTCTTCACTTACAGTAGTGTTAGATAAAAGGATTTATGAAATTTCTTGGAATTTCATGTTAAGATTCCTCAATTTACTGAACATGGTAGTATATGTCTGTAATTTCAGCTACTTGGGAGGATGAGGCAGGAGGATTGCAAGTTTTGAGGCCAGCCTAAGCAAAAACACAGAAAGACATTGCCTCAAAATAATGTAAAAGGGTTGGAGATATAGCTCAGTGTTAGTGTTCTCCTGAGTTCAATCCCCAGAACCAGAAATGAAAGAAAGAAAGAAAAAAATTCCCCAACTTAGTTTTTATGTATGCTTGCGTATGTTAACATTCTATATAAATCTCCCAAACTCTTCAATGAAGATGGATCTCAATTAACTGCTATAAAATGCACAGCAGAGTGTCTGGGGATGGTAGAGCCCTTGGTTAGCATGTGTGAGAGACTCTGGGTTCAGTTCCCAACTCCTGCTCCCTCCCTACGAAAAAAAGTTAGGAAGAAAAGTAAAGACAAAGAAGTGCACAGCAACATTTGCCTTGGATATCATTCTAACTGTGCTGGGTTATAGAGTTGGCACACAGTCTCTACAATCTCCAATAATGGATTTTCTTATTACTGTTTTCAAGATGAGAGTACTATAAGGCAGATCTGAATGCTTTTGGCATCCACAGGCCTTGCAAGATAGCCTTCCAATAACCATAACAGACAGCTTTTCTATGCACATAAATCACAGGTAGTCCACCTGAAGTGAACCATTACTTTCAGTTTGAGGCAAGCTCTGTTTTAAAACAGCATGACTGCCTGCCTGCAATACTTACAACAACCTATTAATATGAGTAAAGTCTTCATTGGTTGATATATTATTTGAACAATTTTTGTCTTTGTGATAAATTCATAATGTTGAGAATTTGTTGTATATTGGCTTTATTTTAGCATTTCATTTTTATACTTTTTTATTCTTGTTCATGTTAATGATGAGATACATGGGCCTGAACTTCATTTATTTTTCAATTAACAACTTCTTCATAATCTATCATTTCTCCCTGAGATTTTCATTCTTCTTATTTTTATTTCAAAAATTGGATGAAAGAGAGAATTGGAAAGAAAACCTACTACTATCCTTGACAGCTGTTATTAATTTTCAAGATACACATCCTAATTTACTACAGAGCAATGATTCATCCAAATGTACCTTGCAATCAGTGGCAAATTTAATTAGATTTTATATTTTTTTTGAGAAAAGCAAGGTCTTCTTTGAAGGCTCAGTGTGTGAATATTTATGTAGAAAATAGAAATGGAAAGAGAAGTTTTATTTCCTTTCATGGTGATGTTCATATAAAGTTATTTTAGTTTAGTAACCTTGAAACAGACAGGTAAGGTTGGGTGGCAGGTCACACCCATTTAGTCTATATTTTTGCATTTTTATATTTATTCCCAAAATATACATATTGCTTGGTTTGTGCTAAGTCAGGGGAATGAGTAAATCAGACAGTTTCTTATTTTCATGAATCTTAGATATATGTGTGTGTGTGTGTGTGTGCGTGTGTTTGTGTTTTGGTGGATTGGAGAAACAGGAAATAAACAGAAAAATAGACTCATGAAAGTTGTATGGAGAATTTTTAAAGGTCAAGCAAAAAATGACTTAAATTTTTCCATGGATGCTTTCTCTGAGAAGGTAAATTATAAACTGAGATGTAATTAATAGAACAAAGTCAATTTCCTGAGAATTAGGGGAGGATTCTACAAACAGAGAAGAGATGTTACTGTGGGAGAGTCTGATTGACAGGTCCTGAGAGAAGATAGCCCTGCTGGATCCTGACAGTGCAAGGAATTTTAAAGCCAAGTAGAGAAACTTTACCTAAATTTTATGTACAAGAAGTCATCAGTAAATTTTAAGCAAGATGAAATGCATGATTTCTTTTGTTTTTAAGATCTCTCTCTAGATAATATCTTTGATTATAGATACAAGAAGGAAACTCAGAGTGCAGTGGGCTTGTCCCAGTTACCCTCAGACAGAACTGGCAGTAGGAAGTATTACTAAAGAAAGTGTATGTATTGGGGGTTTGATTTCATGATTTAATAATGAGATATGTGAAGAAGGCACAGTCATTCTAATCCACCCATTCAAAGAGCAGAGAGACCTCAGGGTGAAGGTAGGTGAGAAGTAGATAACTTATAGATGTGCTTTGGAAGATAAAGTAAGGATAAACTCCACATCCTCTTAGCAACTATGATCAGACTAAAAAAAAAAAAACATAAAAACAGGCATAATAATATAAAATATGTTTAAGTCCTTATATATATAAATAATTTAGATTCTTTTCTTCCTAAATAAAAACAATCAAACAAAGCAATTAAGAAAATGCATGGATTGTGTGTTTTATCACTCTCACTTTGAATATAGATATACTCCTACCTATGTTAGTCAGCTTTCTGTTATTGTAACAAATACCTGAGATACTCAGCTTTATGGAGGAAAGATTACTCTGGTTCACAGTTCTGGAGGTTTGAATCCATGATTAATTGGTTCTTTTGCTTTTGAGTCTGTGATGAGGGGGCATATCATGGCATGGAACAGATCATAAAACAGTATACCTCATGGACGGGACAGGAAAGAAAGAGAGAAGATATAGAATCTGTCATTGGAAGCCAAGAAACTTCTTTATGGTCCTTTAGTCCAATCCCTCTTTTCAGCACATGAGAGTTCTTATGCCCAGAGAGGTTACAGGACATTTTCAAGGTCAGCTAGCCAACAATGCACAAGCAGAATAGAATATATTGCTTCTGATACCCTGGCCAAAGCTCTTACTAGTTAGAGCTCATCTTTCATATATATATATATTTAGTTGTAGATGGACACAATGTCTTTATTTTATTGCTTTGTATGTGGTGCTGAGGACCAAACCCAGGACCTCACACATGCAAGGCAAGCACTTTGTTGCTGAGCTGCAATCCCAGCCCAAGAGCTCATCTTTTTATACTCAATTATAATCTTGATAGATTTAAATTAGATTTTCTTTTTCAAAAGAGAAGTTAAATAGGAAATCAACAAGACAGCAGAAACCTTCATGGTTAAGAGGATGGGTTCATAATCTGGGCCAGTCTCCCTGATAGTAAATATACTCATGAGGATCCCGTTAGGGTGCTTAAACTCAGTGTTCTTTTATCTTCACCATTGTCTCTGTCATCACCACAGCCTTTTTTCTCTAACCTTTTCCTTTAGGTAACTTTTATGCATCACCTCTGTGGCTCCTGAAGTCTCACTGTTCCTTCCATCTCCAGATGTTGAGGCTTCTCTTGGGACATAATTAGATATGTCTGTCTGTGCAATGCATGGCTTATGTGTGAATGTGCTTCTATCCCAGTTGTTTTTGCTCATATATGGTCAATTTCTTAAAGGCAGGAGTTAACTTCTCATAAACTCAGAGGAGTGTCCCAGGGTGTAGCTGTTGAGACCATACCCAGGGTATGAAGGCTCCCTCTAATACTAATCTTTCCAAATTCAACCCTGACTTATGCTCTTCTTGACTGTGATTATGTCATAGGTACAAGAATGAAAGATGAAGAATTCATAGGAAGGTCTATTCAAAGATAATGTTAGAAGACAAGAAAAAATATATATAGCCTCTGACAAAGAGGCAGAATGGCAAGAACACTGCTTTGGAGCTAGTAGGTCCTAAATTTTCTTCCAAGTTTTGTGACCATAGACAGGTGAACTCCTGCCAAGCTTAATTTCTGTATCTTCAAAATGGGACATAATAACACACCACATTACAAAGATGCTGGAGGATCATTTGTGTTAATAGTGCCTACCAGATCACCTCAGCAAATGTCTCTTTTCTCTTTATATACCTCAATCTTCTCTTTAAATCTCTTCCTCTTTTTGTAAGGTGAAAAGATGCTGGGATAAGAAAGGGACTTAAAACAACTGGCTATTTGGGTTATCACATGTGTATGTATGTGTAGAGGTGGGTCTCTCCTGCAGTTACAAAGCAGCTCTTTGGAATGCCTGAGTCATCTCCTATCCCCAAAGCCTTGTTTTAGTCAGTTTTCCATCACTGTGACCAAAATGCCTGACAGGAACAACTCAGAAGAGGAAAGTTTATTTGGGGCTAACAGTATCAGAGGTCTCAGTCTATAGATGACAGATTTCATGGCTCTGGGCCCAAGCTGAGACAGCCCATAATGGAAGAAGGGCACTTAGAACAAATCTGCTCAGTTTAGAGCATGTCAGGAGGCGGAGCGAGAGAAAGAAGGAAGGGGCTTCAGGGAAAGTTCACCTATCCAGGGCATTCCCACTTCCTCCAGCCACTCCCCACCTGCCTATAGGTACCATCTAGTCAGCCCGTTTAAACTAGGATGGATTGATTAGGTTACAGCTCTCAAAATGCAATACATTCATCTCTGAATATTCCTGCATTGACAGGAGCTTTTGGGGGATACCTCATATCCAAACCATAACACTCATCCTCAAGATTCTTTTTTATTTTCCTTAGTAATGGGGATTGTACCCAAGGTTCTGTACCACTGGCTACACCCTCAGTCATATCTGATTTTTACTTTAAGACAGGATTTTACTATGTTGCTGAAGCTGACCTCAAAATTGTGATCCTACTGCCTCAGTCTCCTGAGTTGCTGGGATTACAAGTGTTGTGCCATCATGCTGGGCTAAGGTGCTGTCTTTTATGGTAGCACTTTTATTTGGTCAAAGTCACTTTCATATATGCCCCTCCTACCTAAATTTTGTTCTCCCACCCTGCCCCTCCTTTCATCTGTCTGTGCTCCTGCCTTCTCAAACTTCCTCATCCTCTAGTTCTTGGCCTGGTCTGGTTGGAGACTTAGCACTTTACTTATCCTGGTGCTCCATGGAATTGCATCATGGGTTAATGTCCAGTCTCTCAAGATTGTACACTCTTTGTTAGCTGCCCATGGAGACTGCTCAATATATGTTGGTTGAGTGGTCAATGGGATGAACTGTGTAGCTTTGATATTCACACCTTAGGAGTGTTCAAGTAAGATATGAGTGAGTTATTTATAGCTCTCTCTCTGTGTTAGTTTGTGTGTGTGCCTAGAGAGAGACAGCTAGGCAGATGCACATGGTTATTTATATCTTCATATTATTTCTGCGGGGAATAATTCTATCCTGGTAAAACACTGTTGAAAAACAATCACTGTGACCATATAGAAGTCATCACATTCACTGAATATTGTTGGGCAAGCATATTTCTCATTGTCAGGGTAAAAGGCCATACTTGAGCCTCTTTGAGATTCAGGAAGCAAGTGAAGGGGAAAAACATACACGATAAGGACTTTTTCTGGTCTTTTCTTCCAGTTGTTCAGACAAATGCATTTTGCATCTACATTTTCTAATCATAAATTTGTACTTTACTTTTGATCTGTAAGCATCATGTCAAATCCTCAATTATGCCACTTATTCATTTATTTATTTATTGTGGTTCTGGGGGTTGAAGCCAGGGCTCCTTTATTACTTGCTAATTTCCCAGATCTTTCTTTCATTCTATTTTATTATTTTGAGACAGGGTGTCACTGAGTTTCTCAGGGTCTTACAAAGTTGCTAGACCAGCCTCCAATTTGTGATTGTCCTGTCTCAGCCTACCAAATTGCTGGGATTGCGAGCATGAACCACCATACCTGGCTTATTTTTATTTTAATTGTGGTGAAATATTCATAACATAAAATTTACCATCTTAAGTATTTTTTACATGTTCAGTTTAGTAGTGTTAAGTATATTTATATTGCTGTGCAATAGACCTCCAGGACCTTTTCAACTTGTAAAACTGTATCCATTAAATAATATTCCCTGCACTCTTCCCAAGCAAGCTCCAGGTAATTCTATTCTCTGTCTGATTTTTTTTTTTCCCTCTTGATACATCTTTGTATTAATTATAGCTTCCTTAACACTGGGCCAGCAACTCTTCTCCTACGCTCTGGTCATTCTGAAATGTTCTTTAGAGCTAAAGCTCCTGCACACAAGGTCCTTTGACATAAACAAAAGATCTCCCCTTAACTTCTGCCTTCAGTAATTCTTCTATCATCCCCCACTCCATGTTGTCCTTCCCTCCAGCAGAGGATATATTTGCACTTTGGTTCCTGGTCCACAGTTTTTCTCCCTTTCTCTTGCCTAGGAGTGTGGACTCATGAAACACAGCATGCACTCCCGAATGTTTCAAAAAAATCATGAATTATACTGGGTGTTATAATTTATGTTTGGATGCTATTAATTATACCTGGGTGTGATTGAAATAAGTTTATTTCAGGGACTTTTACATAATATGCCTCTGTAGTTTATTCTGAAAAATTATAAATAATTTTAAAAACGCATTCTTTAGCAAAAATGTGTTCCTAAACCTTTACATACATTATGTTTAACTTTTTTTTGGAGGGGATGGGTACCAGGGATTGAACTCAGGGGCACTCGACCACTGAGCCACATCCCCAGCCCTATTTTGTATTTTACTTAGAGACAAGGTCTCACTGAGTTGCTTACTATCATTGCCATTGCTGAGGCTGGCTATGCAATCCTCCTGTCTCATCCTCCGGTGCTGCTGGGATTACAGGCATGACCAATGTGTCTGGCTTATATTTAACTTTTGGCAAGGATTCAGTCACAAACTATAAACTCAGGATTTCTGTTAATGTTTTATCAGACTTTTATTTGAAAATAAAATATTTTATAGAACTGTTTTCCCAGTGAAAATAGAATGAATTCCCAACATATCAGTACAATCTCTGTGACTGTCCTGAGCCTCATGCACACAGAACATAGTTAAGGGCAATACTGTGGTCTGTAGAGAGCTAAATAATTGCTGGTGTTCCATGTGTCTAGGTTTCTGGTAAATATGGAATTGAGTCTCCTGAAAGGCCAGGATATTAATCTGGTGTGAAGAAAGACTTGTGAGTTAAAAGAGGAAGAAGCCTAGAACCAAAGTAGTATTTGAAGCAAACTTAGTAATAATAACCATAAAGGAAAAAAAGGAGGAACAACTAAACTAGCCCCAGAGACCTCTGTGGAGGATGAATAATTAAAGGAGTCAACTAACACAAGTGCAAATACAGCAGCTGGTTTTCAGAGGGCTTCAGGCTCAGAAACTTCACTCATTACTTTGCTAGACCATGAAAGTCATTGTTGTGTTTATCTTGGAGGCAGGCTAGACTGGAATGATGAAGAGCCTGGACGCTATGACATTTAGGTTTACAGTATCACATTATTGTTTTTAAGGGCATTCTTGATTAGAGTAGAGCAAAAAGATGGACCAAAATCATTTATTTTAGTCTGTAGTACATTATGGTTACTGTTTACATGCCTGCCACCAACTATGTTAAATGGAAACTAAGAATAGAGAATACAGCTACTTTATCACTACATCCTGTTATAGTAAATGAATTTAATTCAATGGGTTCACTATTTTGAGGTTATCAGTAATAGCTGAAGTAACATCTTTATGTAGATACAATGTTTTCCTTTTTCTTAAAACTACATGAACATATTTTGCTTCCAAGGAGGAAATCAAATAAAATTTAATACTCTGACTCATTGGAATTCAAAATACATAAAGTTCCTTAAAAAAATCATTGTAGTCAATCAGTGGAGTGAAATATAGGTATTGGAAATTGAAAATCTTCAGAATGTCATTATCTTAATTGTTCCTTTGTCATTGGCGATATAGATAGTGTTAATATTTTCACTACAGGTTTTTGTTAAACAAAATAACTAATAGGTAATATATCTACAGAGAAAACAATAGCTTCAAAATAGACATCTTTAAAGAAAGTCTGGTTGTGAAAATACTTTTGTCCAAACTCTTGTGTCTTCTTTAATTACATATATGATCTTTTCATTTCCACATGATATCTTTATAACAGAAAAAGTACATTTATGCTCTGGAGAGTTATACAATCATAATTACAATTTTTTGATTAGTTATAACAAGTATGAGCAGGAAAAAAATACACAAGTCCTCAATAGTATTCAACTGCTTAAGATAGTGGTGTTTGTTTCTTTCATTTCGAGAGTTTGAAATAAATTGGGGGCTCAAGTGACTTTTATTCCTTCAGTAAATGTTTCTTGCATACTTGCCATTTGCTAGGCACTGGCTGAAGCTCTGGGAATTGGTAAAATACAAAAAAAATTCTGATAGCTGAAAATGTTGAATGTATAAGTACAGACACATACAACATAGAATACAAAATATTCTCTATATATCTGTATATATTCTCCTATGAGAATATATATTCTCCTACGTAGTGTGTGTGTTTCTAAACATGAAATTACATCTACTTGTCCTGGTTATTTCAGTTTCTATTTACCTTAAAGAATTAGATGGTTTAGTGTAGTTTAGATAATCCTTAATTTTATTTTTAGAAAAATCTTAAATGGGTATTGTTCAGATAATGCTTATGTCTACATATTTCCTACAATTATTCCCAGATGTTAGAATCCTTTACAATTATTATTAAATCACAAGAGAAGGAAAATACAGTTTAATTAATGTAACTCCATTTAATTGAGTGAGAAAGGTTCTATTTAAGAAAGCATTAAACTGTTTGCATAGTGTGTACTTTTAATGTAGTTTTTCAAAGGCCAAAATGTTTGTCTAAAGTCAGTTCACTGTTGCTTTATAAATACAGGTTCCTCTTTGCTTAACCAAGGAATGATGCTAGAAGAGGAGGATTTATACCATATTGATTTTATGGACCATAAAGTCTCAAGTGTCTTCACAGTTCTGCCCTCAATTTGAGGCTTGGCAACTTGTCTTTGATGGATAATTATATTTTATGGGAACTCAACTATAACTGAAAAGGGAAAAAATTTAACTTAGGAAACTTCTGATTAATCTTTGTTAGGGATAGTTATATATATATCAAGGTAATTTCAGATGATTTGGAATAAAAATAAAATATTTTTTAATTTTTTCAAAATTCAAATAGCCTCTTTATAAAATTGTACATTTAATGTGACTTCACACAGATGATACCATTTATTCTGAGTTTAAAAAGTTCAAATTCAGACTTTAGTATAATGAGCATGAATTTTATGTATTTTAAGAAACATTTTATATATTTGAGAAAACATTTTGTTTTCTCTCTTGAATATCTATATGCCTTATAAATGATCTTATTTGTCTTTTATTTTTAAGAAAATTATGAGATACATGTAATTACCCAAATGAGATAACATATATAAGAGCATTCGGTGCCTAACAATCCAATAAGTCATTGTTCTTGCTCTCTTTGTCCCTAACTTACCTGATGAAGACTAACACAATAAGACAATAGAAAAGCAACCCTCAGCCCCGGCCCCTCCCCTCAGCCTCTGCTCCCATTCAGCCACAGCAGGCAGCAGTGGCCAATGCCATGGCTTGGATTATGTTCTGTCTTGTCCTAATGAATTAAATGGTTTGTAGAGATCAGTGGAGAAAAGAGACAGAGTTACTATACTCTAATTTCTTTGAATCCTTCCTAAAGTATTCGAGGAATATATCCCACTAGCTAGGTATGGTGGCACATACCTGTAACTGAAGCAGCTCAGGAGGCTAAGGCATGAGAATCACATGTTCGAAGCCAGCTTCAACAATGTAGCAAGATCTGAGAATATGGCTCAGTGGTTGAGCAACCCTGGGTTTAATTCCTGATACAAAAACCAAAAATTTCCTACTGAACAACTATATCTTGCTTTTTAATTTCATTCATAAGATAATCTATTACAATTAAATAAAGGGGCAAGATGTTTGCCCTGTGGTGCTGGTAAGGAGTTAACTCTGGGGAATGTGCAAATCCAGTCTCTTACTGTGAAGCACAAAGACTTCTACACCCACCAGGCTTCTTACTCTCATGTCATTAGTTTCTTTTGGCGGCATTTTATATTTCCAATAATAGATTAAAAATCTGACTTGAACTAAAGTACAAACATATAAAAATACAACTCATGCTGTGATCATTTCTTGTTTTTATTATTTCAAGACACTATATTTCTCTTGGATTGGAGGGAGATCAAATATAAATTATTTTCAGTAACATCAAATGAATGATTTGAGATATAATATTTTCCTTAATGTCTTAGGCTTAGGAGTATAACTTATATTACTCAATTACTGTAATGTTTTGCTCTCTTTTTTCAAAATCATCTCTATATTCTACAGAAAGTAAATTGTAGAATTGATACTTTGTACAAAGAAGAGATTACCATTCTTTCTTCAGCTTTCAGGAATTTCTGCTTAGCTGATTTCATTAATGAAATGGCACATTTCCAACACAATACCATTAAAGTATTTGGTTGGAGGTGTCTCATGAAAGGTATGTTGACTGTATAATATCGAATTCACTAAGCATCTGTAGCAGACAGCAGACAGTGGTCTTGTATTGAAGCACATTTTCTAAGCCTTGCCTTATCAATTTCCAGAAGGATAGTTGTCTCAAATGTATTTTTGATTAAATTCTAATTAATTAGTTTTCACTCTAATGCCCAAGATTAGATTCCTAAAGAAGGAAAACTTCATAATAATGAATTTAGAATAAAAGTTACAAAGGCACAAATTGATGGCTGAAATATATATACTGAACACATTGTAAAAGTGGAGGAAATCATAGGCTTTGTAATTGAAATCACAATTCCTATTATCTTCCCAGAGAATATGAATGTTGTTAAGCTGCCATACGAATTTTCATCATGTAGGTTAGCTTTTCATTTGAACTGAAAATAAAAATGTTTTTCCTTATACTTTAAAGTCAAGTAAATGACTCTAAGTATTTCATATAAATTATGTAAAATTAAACATAATGAAATAAAATATATATTCAGAGAATACCAATATAAGTATTGACAATTAAATTAACTGTTTTCAGTAATTAAGCAAAAAGGATGCATATTCTTCAGCTCCTGGTGACATATTCTGTCACCATAGGTGATCACGACTTCATTATTTTTTAAAACTGATTTTATGGCCAGCTCCATTTCTCTGATGATAATGTTATTTGTCCTAGTAAATCTGATAAAATATATTTTATAGATATTTTCTGCATTAAAATAATCATAAAATTTGACTGATTAAAATTTAAATCACCCATTGTAAAAATAAAGAACCATTCATTTGTAATAACAAACAACTTCTCTACACAGAAGTGTTATATTATTTAAGATAAATGAATTAGAGCCAGGTGTGGTGTTGTATACCTATAATTACAGTTATTCAGGAGGCTTATGCAGGATGATCACAAGTTGCCAGCCTGAGCAGCTGAGTGAGCCTCAATTAAAAGAGGGGAGGGAGCCAGGCACCATCCCAGCACTTTGGGAGGCTGAGACAGGAGAATCTCAAGTTCAAAAAGTTCAAAGCCAGCCTCAGCAAAGGCGAGGTGCTAAGCAACTCAGTGAGACCTTATCTCTACATAAAACACAAAATAGGGCTAGAGATGTGTCTCAGTGGTTGAGTGCCCCTGAGTTCAATCCCTGGTGCCAAAAAAAAAAAAAAAAAAAAAAATAGAGGGGAGAGGGCTGGGAATGTCTCTTAGTGGTACAGAATTTATGATTGCCTCCCCAGTACCACAAAATAAGTAAATAATTAAAATTAGGATCACGTATATTTATTGAAGTGAGCAATATTTTGGTATATGGTGTACCATATTATTTTATGTCATAAAACACCTATAAAAGTTTATAAGTGATAGTTCAACTAATCAGATTTATAGACATAATTTTCTGGCAATAGTGTATTATTAATAGTGTTTAAAATGTAGTGTATCAAATCAAGAATATAAACTTTTTATGCCAAGCACTACTTTAGATATTTTACTTCCATTTTCCTGAGAGAGGATCCAATTGGTCACTGGTCTTCAGATAACAATCAGATTTACAATGTAGGCAGGCTCTCCTTAGAAAGGCTAGGGGAAGAGGAGAGAGGCAAGGGGAAAGGCTAATGAATGGATACTAACCTGTAAGTGAGATAGAGCAAGAAGTTCTGGATTGCTGTAGCACAGTAGGGTGACTATGGGTGATTATAGATAATCATGTATGTATGTTTCAAAAATCTAGAAGAAAGAATTTTGAAAGTTTTCACATAAAGAAATAGCTGTATGCGTAGATAAATACAGACTATAACCTGATTTATATAGTACAACATGTATACATGGATCAAAAGATCACATAGTACTTCATAAATAAGCATATTTGTATTTTTAGGTTTCACTTAAAAATAAATTTAAATTAGCAAAAATATTTTCTCTTATGCTTGGTCTGAATTTAAGGAAGATCTTGATTTGTGTTTAGATAAGCTATGGATAAGGTTCTATGAATCACATAAACCATTGGAATGTCTGAAATTACTCACTTTTAAAATTTTCTGTGCTGAAGCTTTCATCAGAACAGGAATGTGAATATGATGCAGACTCAATGTATCTTGGATTATTTTTATTTATTTATTTTTTGGCATCAGAGATTGAAACAAGGGGCACTTAACCATTGAGTCACATCCTCAGCTCTTTCTACTTTTCATTTTAAGATAGGGCCTCACTAAGTTACTGAGGCTGGCTTTGAACTTGCAATCCTCTTGCTTCAGCCTCCTGAGCCACTGGGATTAGAGGCGTGAACCATCACAATAGCTGGAAATGTATTTCAGATTAAATGGTGACTATGTGGATACTGTGAATGGAGAAGAAAGATTTGCTGTGATGAATATTGGGATTAAATTCAAGAGTTGTCCAAAATTTCAAGCTAACATAAATTAATTTTCTATTTACTCTTAGTTTACCCTGGGGAATGAGATATTGGGTATGTTTGGGAAAATATGACAAATTATATTTAGGGAATATTGAGTTTAAATTATGTTGACGCCCATGAGTAGATACAATTGAGTTTCAGTTCCATATTGGAACCAAGTAGAGAAACTTAGAGTTATTTCTATGCAGATGGTGAATATATAGAGAAAATAAAACAGAAAAGGGTAAAACATAATCACATGAGATGCATGAAGATTTAAGAGTATGTATAAAAATGTGAGAATGAGTTAGGAAAATGACTTTCAGAACGGCAGTGAAACAATCATACTAATTAAAATTACAAAAACAAATATACAAACAATGGTTTAAAGTTTTTGAAAACTGTCTCAATGTCATATGACAAATGAAGAAATATTTATCCAATAAGTTTACCATATCTTAGTTAAAAATATTGAGAGTCTACAATTGAATTCCAACCACCTCCCCTACCAACTCAGGTCAGCATAATAAGTGCTCGATCTTGACCAGGTGGATCCAGGAACACAGAACTCCCTCTCCTCCCAGGTTATTGTTGTGTATCATTATCTGGAGTGGCAACCATCTGTTTCTTATCTTCCCCAGCTCTGTGCTAGAGAAGTTTTTTTTTTTTTTTTTTTTTTTTTTTTTTTTACCAGGGATTGAACTCAGGGTATTCAACCACTGAGCCACATCCCCAGCCCTATTTTGTGTTTTTTATGTAGAGATAAGGTCTCACTGAGTTGTTTAGTGCCTCATTGTTGCTGAGACTAACTTTGAACTCCTTTGAACTCGCTATTCTCCTGTCTCAGTCTCCCAAAGTGCTGGGATTATAAGCGTGAGCCACTGCCCCCAGCTGCTAGAGAAGTTCTCTTCCAGTCAAGACTAACTGCAAGTCTGGAGTTCTCTTTTACCCACTTACACTTGTGGGTTAGAAGGTTGACCTAAGATATGGTTGGTCCCAAATACTGGGACACTGATTATCCTAGTCTCTGTTTATGGGGTAATGGTTCCACATAGTAGAGGCAAGCTAGGGTTAAAACCTCCTGCCTGTATGCAGGTCCCCACTACACAACTGTGTTCTGAAGTAGACTGCTGTCCCTGACCTGAATTCTGGAACAATGGCACGTGAGTTTTTCCCAGGAGGAAAGTCAAATCTTAAGACAGGGTGTTCTTGCTTTGTGTGATATGAGTACAAGAAGTTTACACCCAAAAATGCTATTGAAAACTGTGAAGATTTTGGTTATAAGCATGAGGCTGGTGGTGACTGACATCAACAAGCTAAACCCTAGCTCATCTAAAATTTTAAAACAGAAGACCAAGAAAGACACAACTGAAAAAAAATACAATAGAAAGAAAAATAAAGAAAGAGAGGGAGAGAAGGAGGGAGGGAGGAAGGAAGGAAAACTTCCTCTTGAAGTCAGAACAATCTTGAAATCTGTCCTAAAAATTTACCTGTGCAGTGGGTCTCAAATGTAATTGGATTAGACCAGGGAACAATTGATGCTCAAGGCATTTTAGAATATAATAGAATGACAAGATGGGAATTAGTGGAAACTAACATCTACTCAAAGACAGCTTGATAGAGAGATTGAGGAAAGAGATGGTCAAAGAGCTCTAGTTAACTGTTGTTAACCACAAATGACTGTGCGCAGACTCAGGGCTGTGACTTGTGGAGAGTGACATCAGATACTGCAAACAGCTGGGCAGACACCTCAGGTGAAATAGTCTAGCCAAGAAACTAGAAAAACAATAAATAAGTAGTAGCGACAAAAAGCCTTGGGGTAATGAGCATAGAAACAGGCATTCATGGTTTTTTGCTAATTAACATTATCTAAAATATTCAGTATTCAACATAAATTTAGGAACACACACAAAATAAAAGGAATACAAAGATGAGAGAAGAAAATATGAAATTGAAAATAGAAGCCAGGCACGGTGGCGCAAGCCTGAAATCCCAGCATTTAGGGAGGCTGAGACAGGAGAATCATGAGTTCAAAGCCAGCCTCAGCAACGGTGAGGTGCTAAGCAACTCAGTGAGACTCTGTCTCTACCTACATAAAATACAAAATAGGGCTGGGGAGGAAGCTCAGTGGTTGAGTGCCCCTGAGTTCAATCTCTAGTACCAAAAAAAAAAAAAAATGAAAATAGAAGATAGAAAACAATTCATGAAACCAAATGTTAGTTTTCTGAAAACATTTTAAAAATTGGACAAATCTTTAGCTATAAAGACCGAGAGAAAGAAATTTTAAATTACTAAAATCAAGAATTAAAGAACATTAATACTGACTTTACAAGAGAAAAGATAAAGTCAAACTATAAAATTGCTGCACATAAATAAGATAACTCATAGATAATGAGTAAACTCCTAAAAAATAAAACTACAATTTGACTCAAGAAAAATTAGAAAATCTGTGTAGATATTGTAATATATTAAATTATTAGTTTAACACTTTTCCACAAATTAAAGCCCAAGACTTTACTCTATTTTGCTTCACTTATGAATTTATATCAAACATATAAAGAAGAATTAATATCACTTTTTAGCAAATGTGTCCTATAAATATAAGGCAGGAAGCCCTCCCACTTCATTCTACAAGGCCAGTGTTATCCTGATATGCAAAATAGGCAAGAACGTTACAAATAAAGTACAGACCTCCGAATGTTATGAATATAGACTCAGAAATCCTTGATTAAATAATACTAAGTACCCAGAATAGCCAAAACAATCTTGAGAAAGATTATTGAAAAATTGAAGGCCTCACAATTTCTGATTTCATAATTGTAAAACAAAAATAATCAAAATGATGTGTTATTGGCCAAATGACAGACACATAGGTTATTGAAATAGAATTGAGATTCCACAAATAAATGTAAACATTTATGATCCATCCATTTCAATTTATGCCAAGGAACTTAATGGAGAAAGAAAAATCTTGTAGACAGTGGTAAGGCAGCTGCATATCCACATGGAAACAATCAAGTGTGACTTTTCCTTCGTACTATAGTATGCAAAACTGAACTCCAAATGCATATGAGACCTTAATATAAGATCTACAACTATAAATATCTTAAAAGAAACTCTTTATGATCAAGATTCATATTAAACCTTCTTAAAAATGACAGAGAAACTTAAACAATAGAAAAAAGATAAATTGTACTCAATATATTGTTATGGTTTGGATATGAGGTGTCCCCCAAAAGCTCATGTGTGATATAATGAAAAAAGATTTGGAGGAGAAGTTATTTTGTTATAGCCTTAACCTAATCAGTGAATCAATCCCTGATGGTAGCTACTGAGTGGTAGCTGGAGGCAGATGGATTGTGGCAGGAGAAAGTGATTCATTGGGGGCATAGTTATGGGGTCTATGTATATATTTTTTTGAAGGGGAGGGGGATCCTAGGGATTGAACTCAGAGATACTCAACCATTGAGCCACATCCCCAGCCCTATTTTGTATTTTATTTAGAGACAGGGTATCACTGAGTTGCTTAGTGCCTCGCTAAATTGCTGATGCTGGCTTTGAACTTTTGATCCTCCTGCCTCTGTCTCCCTAGCCACTGGGATTACAGATGTGTGCCATTGCCCCTGGAAGGGGGGTATATACTTTGTATCTGGAGAGTGGAGTCTCTCTTTCTCTGCTCTATGATCACCATGTGAGCTGCTTCCCTCTGTCACACTCTTTAGCCATGATGTTCTGTCTCAAGTCCAGCTCTGAGCAAGGGAGCCAGCCTTAATGGATTAAAACTTCTGAAACCATGAGTCCTTTAATAAACTTTTGCTCCTCCTCAATTGTTTTGGTCAGGTCTTTTAGTTGCAGCAGTGAAAAAGCTGATTAAAACATTTATTAATATTAAAATCTTGCATTTTTCATGGAATACCATTAATAAATTCATAAGACAGAGTTGAGAAAAGCAATGGCAATTCATATATCTGATAATAGACTTTTCTATATAAAGAACTCTTACAACTCAATAACAAATTATAATAATCCAATTTCAAAATGGACAAAGAATCTAAAGAAACTTTGCTCCAGAGAAAATACGCAAATGGACAACAGTCACATGAAAAGATAATTGGTCATCCTTTCCCGCTTGCTAATTGCAAAAAAAAAAACCCTACAGTTAGATACCACTTCACACTTACTAGAATGGATATGATCAAAAAGAAAAGTAATAACATGCTGATAAAGTTATGAGAAGATTCGAACCTCAATATATTGCTCATGGGACCTTAAAATGGTACAATCATTAGCAAAAATCATTTTGGCAGTTCCTCTGTATGTTAAACAGTTACCACACGACCCAACATTCTCCTTCTAGGAATATATTGAAGGGAGGAAAATATGTTCACATTAAACTTCGTGTGCAACTTTTTTTTTCAACATCATTATTTGTAACAGCCAAAGGGTAAAACCAACCCAAATACAAACTGGTGAAGGGTCAAACAAAAAGCATTACATCCCCGTAATGGAGGAAAGGAAGTAATTATACACACTACATAACATGAGTGAACTTTGGAAACATTATGCTAAGAGAAATAATCTAATCAATAAAAGAGCATTTATTTTGTGACTGCATTTACATTTAATGTCCAGAATTGACAAATCCATAGACTCTAGATATCATTAGTGGTTGCTGAATACAGGGAAGAAAGAATAATGTTTGGCTAATGGGCACTGTGTTTCTTTTTGTCATGATAAAGCATTCTAAAATTAGAGAGTGGTACTATTTGCACAACTTTATAAATGCTATAAATGAATTTCAACATTTGAATTGATGTAAATTGTAGTGCAAGGAATCTATTTCACTAACATTGTTAAGAAATGGAGATTTGACGGGAGAATTCTTTCCATTTTTTGTCCCTTTGTGATCCCATAATAATCTTATAATATGTTTCTCTCACTCTCTTGTACAGCAAATGAATTTGAACACTCTGACACTTGCACATGTATACCCTGTATATTTGGAGTTATATATTGCAGACTTGCACATGGTCAAAGAAGAAAATTTTCATATTACATTGTTTTGGTAATTTTCACATTAAGAATGTAGGAAAATAATAAAATTCCAGAAATATTTCTATAATGTTGAATAGGCCAGGGTGTATGAGTGAGAGTGACAAGAAGGTCAAAAAGTGAGAAAGGACTATGGTGGCTTTAGAATCAGTTTCGGCAAGTCAACCACAATATGTTGGCTTTTAGTAATTTTACATATTAGGATTTAATTTTATCTATTAGGATTTGAAGTATTTAAGTTGGGAAAATTTTTCTATTTCAAATGTCTTTTGAAAACCATTGTTTTCTTACATAAGGTTTTCTACATGTATATATACAACACTTGATTTGAAGTATGTTAACTTTTAGATTACTCCAGGCACTTCATACTTCAGGAAATTTTAGCAAGTAAAAGGCTTACGTGCACACAGAGAGCCTCAGAAACCTTGTTAACTGAAAACAAACTCCCACACATCTGCACTGACAAATGAGTAGTGTTAGAAGAAACTTAAATTGGTTTTCATGGTAGTGTCTACCATCAGCAGAAAGGTGGAATTCTAAGTAGTACATTTCTCTTGAGAAAATACTTTACCATTCCTATAGGGTTAAAAGTGGATCTCATCTATTAATGAACCTCTTGAGAACAATTAGCTTCTATGTATTGCTTTAGCCATTAATTTATAGACATAATTCAAGCTATAATGCTAAAATTGTATTCTTAGTAAATAAAATGCCCATAGAAATACTATAATCAGCTTTTCATGAATCAGTGGTATTTACATTACAATTTTGCATTTATTCACTTTCCTAGCTAGAGCTTAAATACATATAGACATTGAAGAATTGAAAATGGAATATTATTTTTACAGAAATGTGTAGTCCATATGTAATATTTACATATTCTAAATGTCTTCTATTATGAAGAAAACACTAGTCATCGTATGCATATTTACATGTACATGTGTATTAATTTACAATTATTATGTCTTTAAGTAGACCAAGTGGAATGATATATGAGGATCTTTTCACCTTGATGATGAGAATAATACTTTTATCTGGGCTTTGTGTTGAAGAGAGATCATTGTTGATTATTGCATGGATAGAACATCAAATGAGCCATTATATTCCTACTGAAAACACCTTTGCATGCTTACACAAGTAAACATATAGTAAAACTTCTCTTACTATTATACATATATCTAATTTATACCTATTTACACATAGTATTCTAGTTACCTTTGGTGCCCCCTTATACAGTTGTAATTTACTGACTTTTTACTACTTGCCTTTTTTGGTGTTTTACTTGTTATATGTGAATTCATGTATATAAATTATGGTTTTCATAATATAAATAAGATGTGGAAAAATGAGTCCTTTTCTACCTGATGGTGGGCATAAGTCTCAAGATCATTATTAGTACTGTGTTAGTAAAATTTTCATCAATGTGACAAATATACCTGATAAGAACAAATTAGAGGAGGAAAAGTTTATTTTGAGTTCACAGTTTTAGAGATTCAGTCCCTTGTCAGCAGGCTCCATTGCTCTGGGCCTGATATGAGGCAGAATATCATGGCAGAAGGCCATGATGGAAGAAAGTTGCTTAGTTCATGGCAACTGGGAGGGAGAGAGTGGGGAGAGAGACAGAAAGAGAGAACAACCACATGCTTGGTAGGAGTCAGGGATAAAATGTAATCCCCAAGAGCATATTCCCATTAAACTACTTCCTCCAACCATGTCCTACCTGCTTAAACTTAACATCTGGTGGTACATTCAAATTATAAATCCATCAAATGAACTAATCAAATGGATTAATCTACAAGGAGTTTACAGCTATTATAACCTAATGACTTTATCTCTGAAGATTGCTACATTGGATAACTCATGAGCTTTTGCGGGAACAACTCCTATTTAAACCATAACACTTACTAAGAAACATTATAAGGGGTTGTGCATTAAATTGGGATGACTCAATGAAATACAATTATTTCCTAAATGAAAGAAACTGTTAAAACTTATCTAATACAATATCCTGACTGTTGAATACTACTTCTAAATTTTTTTCTATAAATTTAGGAAACAACCTGATGTAACAAGATAAAAGATGACATTTTATGGTGAAAAAGTCAGGAACATGTGACACTGAATGGTTGAGAGGGAACTTTAAAAGTAGGGTAATAAAGATTAATAATAACTACTTTTGAAAATTTCATTTAGAACCATCCCAGATCTTAAAATACAGTCAAGGATACTTTATTATCTCAATGACTCTGTGGGTCTAATAATTAACAGAATGTGTTACAAAAAAAAACTAATAATAATTGTCTAGCTAAATCACCTCATAATTTAAATAAAAGTTTTGAAGTTGAATAGTAAGATGATTCAAACTTGGTTTTTGCTTAAGATGGGAGTCCAGAGATTGAGAGAGACCAGTTAAAGAGTAGGTATTAATGAAATAAAAGAAGAAATAATTAATTTACAGAAGTTTCTAGAGTGAATGAGGTCTAGAATTCTAATAAAAAGCTTAGATTTAACTAGAAAGGGATACTTAATATATGTGAAATACAGAAGAAAGAAGAAAGGATGGATGCAGTATGTAGGGATATTTGTTGAATTTGGGGTAACCATTGATGATGGTGTTATATTCAAAAGACATTTTAAACCCAAACTTACAAATATATTTATTGGCTGCAAATAAATTGGACAGTCATGATGCTATAAGTTTGAGAAGAATTGAGAAATTAGAAAATACATCTACTATGGAGAACCAGAGAGAATATGGACATGGAAGGATTTGGTGGGCAGAACTGAGAACTCTGTTGAGTTTGAACATGACAAAATAGTGGTGACAACAAAGTGTGTGGTTGGATTTTTTCTCCAGCATCAGCAGTATTTCAGGTTTTGTAAATAAGTGATAACAAAATCATATTTAATCAGATGAGGTTACTGCCCACCCCAATCCACAGTCAGTACCAGGAGAGTCTAAAGGAAGAATACTGCAGCAAAAATATCCGTGATACTGATAACATATATTTCGGAATCTACACCCAATAGAGCAAGAATGAAGAATCAAGTCTAGAAGGAACCCTCTGCAGTGCTTTCCTGCTCACCCTCTGTACCCTGCACTAAGACAATGTTCACTGGTTGGTCAACAGATCCCCATTTTCCTGTTGCTTGAATTCCATATTTTTCACATTATTGGTGAAGGGTCAAGATACTCCTACACCCTAAAAATTCAATTGTTAACGCCTAAATGTCCATATTTTTAAAAATAAAAATTGGCTGTGATTTGATGATTCTTTAAATTCATGGTTACAACCACAGGGAAGACCTAAATGGGAAATGTGTCGATTTTAAATGTTAAGGACAAATATTTTTCTATTTTCTTCACCATGTTTTTGAAGTATTCTTTCAAGAAAGGGCACTTCATTTTTCATATCCTTATACTTCTTTTTATCCTTCATCTGATTTTATCTAAGATCCTCACATTGCATGGTGGAGAGAATTATTATAAAGCTTAGAAATGAATTTAAACTGTAGAATAAACATTCTGAAAGTGTTGATAAACTAACCAATTTTAAAAGAATTTTATTTTAAGAAATGACCAAATGACACTCAAAATATTAAAATTTTCGTTCTGAAAATTTTCTAGATAAATCAACTACAAATATTTTTCACTTAGTGCCACCAGGAGGGTCACTTTTCTAATAACTATAATTCACAGCCCCTTGATATTAGCAGGCACCAAAGAGGGTTTCATGCTTTCTGATTGAATTTGAAGATGAATTGTATGCTTTTTAGATTATAGTAATGCTGAAAGTATTTTATTTAATGCATGTTTATTTTTTATGAATGATACACCTACAACATAATCATCTTTTTAATAAATGTCTCTATGATTTACTTATTTAACTTGTTCTGGGAGTATATAAAATCTAAGTTGGCTCTACCTTTACTAGACAACTATGAGACTCCATAAAGTTGTTTTTATCTACAGTAACATGTAGAAGGAGAACTTTGTGTATATTATTTTAGTGTAATTGTATATAATAATTGGCTTAGATCAATCTAAATGTAGGCCATCCACTTCTATTCTTTTTAAAAAAATTAATTAATTAATTAATTAATTATTTTTACTGGGGATGGAACTCAGGGATGCTCTACCACGGAACTATATCTCTAGTGTTTTGATTTTTTTCTTCTTCTTTTTCTTTCTTTCTTTCTTTCTTCTTTTTCTTTCTTTCTTTCTTTCTTTCTTTCTTTCTTTCTTTCTTTCTTTCTTTCTTTCTTTCTTTTTGAGAACTGGTCTCACTAAGCTGAGGCTGACATTGAAGTTGCCATCCTCCTACTTCAGTCTCCTAAGTTTCTGGGATTTCAGATGTGAACCACTGTGCCAGGTGCACCATCCACCTTTATGTTATACTTCATTTCCTCTGGCCTATTCAAAGTCTTCAGTCTCCAGAAATTGTTCCTCCCATCCTTCATCCCTATGACTTAATGGATTATCCCTATATGCAGATAAACATATCAATAAATTTTTACATTAAATAAAGCTAGAAATTTCTGTAACTGCCACCTTATGTGCCTGCCCTTTGTGCTTACCCTTTGCGTTATTCACTTTCTATGTCTAATTCCTCCCCTCCCCCACATCATGGTGAATCCACTGAAGCACATTTATCCCTTGCCTGATCACTGGAATTATTCAAGTTCACCCTTGAATGTTATGTTGCTCAAGCCATAATTAACTCTTAAGACTTACTTTAGTGAGAATGAGTTAACAACAAGCGTGTTTGTCCCAACTGAACATCCTTTGTCCCTGGAAATATTTTATCACTTGATTTACAAAACAAAAAATAAAAAAAAACAAAAATAAAATCACAGTATCTTGGTTTTTCATTCAGTTTTAGTAGCTACTATTTCTTGGATTTCTTGCTGTTATTATTGCCTTCTTACAACAGCACCTTGATCTCGAGGACTTTCGGTGTCTCGGGGCTTAATCCTACAGATTATTTCATCCAGTTTTATACCTTTAAAAATTATGCTGACCAGATGTGCTGGCACACACCTAAAATCCCAGCAACTTGGACGGATGTGGCAGGAGGATCACAAATTGGAAGCCAGCCTGGACAATTAAGCGAGACTATCTCAAAAAAAAATTAGGTGGGGAGGGCTGCGCTGGGATGTAGCCTAGTGGCGAAGCACCGTAGATTCAATCCCCAATACAAAAAAGAAAAGAAAAAAGAAAAAAAAAAAGACTATGTTAGTAGTAAAATTTTTGTATTTAATCATCTATTAAGACTTCTCACCTAAGGGTTCAGATATATGTATGTGTAGCTAAACATTGCTCCTTAGATGTCTAAAAAAAAATAGTAAAATTAAGATGTCTCAACCAATTCTTAATTATTCCCTCTCAAACCTTCTCATTTGCATTTTGCTTTGTGTCCACTGTCCCAGATGCCAAAGTCAAAATGTTTCTTCTCTTTCCCTCTGCATTCACTTCATTTAGAGAATAGCTCATCCCCCAATATGTCAAGATGCACACACTTCTCAGTACCTCTGCTGTTACTGCCCCATCTAAGACAATACTGTCTTTGGCTCATACTATTACTAGAGACTCCTGATCAGTGGCAATGAGTGTTTTTAATCCCCATTCTTACCCATGTGTTCCCAGTTAATTCTTGCTCCTAGAGCCAAGGTGATCTTGTTCAACCCAAGTACAGTTTAAACAATATCTCAGTGACATTACACCTCCTTCTCATGAAAGCTGAAGCTCCCTCCATGCCCTGTAATGGGTCTGACCATTAACCCTTTCTTTTTGGAGGAGTGCTTTCAAGTCTGTCACTTCTTTCTGTAGAGCTGCATAGGCCTTTCTACACATGCTCGGCACTTGCTATCGCATTGGACCAGACCACTCTTCCTTCAGATCTCAGCATCATCATTGCCATCTTCTTCAGAGCTGAAATGGTTTCAGGCCACCTTCACAGACATGTCTGCAAGTCTACCTTTGCTGAGACCAACGTTAGACTCTACTGCCATGCCAGTGCATCCTGGTCCCATTTTTTCTTTTTGGTTTTTCTCTGTAACACTCGTCATTGCCTGGCAAACTGATAAGACCAAATGTGTTGCTTAATTTTATTTATGTACCACCCCCTCAACTAGAATGCAAGTTCCAAAAGAACCATAATGATGGATTTTTCTAGTCATTCCTTAATACCAGAACCCCTGCATAACCCAAAATCTGCTGTTCAAGTACTCTATAGAAAATGGGTAATATTTGCACATGAATCCTGCATATCATCCTGTATGATGATTTTCAATCATCTTGAGTTTACTTATAATACCTAGTACTATATTAATGCTAAGTAAATAGTTGTACTGTAATGTTTATGAAATAATGCTTAATAAAATTGTTTATGTATTCAGTCCAGGACTCTTTTTTTTTTTTCCCAAACAGTTTTGCTCCGCTTCTGGTTGGATCTGTGGATGTGGAATCTGTGGCTATGAGGGGGTGCGACTGTATTTTGTTCCTTGCTATATCCCTAGGATCTAGATCAGTTTCTGGCTTAATAAGTATTGTTGAATGGAATAATTGTAGTCCATATTAATTTCTAATAATTTCTCACTACAAAATATCTAAAACCTTAATCTGTTATGTCCAGAAGAGAATCTTTTCATTGATTTAACATTTTTTTCATTTAGTTCTCACCATAAAAACTAGCATGCGCCAAGCAGGTCCAGATGTCGTCTTTTCATATATCAAGTTCAATGAGCAGTTTCTGTTCTTGCTTCTTGCCATTCATGTTGAAATGATTGATCACTTATATCCTTGTTTTAATATCCAGAGGAAAGAGTTTTCAGTGTTTTCCTCACTGACATTATTCCTAGTTCAGATTTTAATCACAAGTGTCCTCGCCTATATTTCTAAAAATTTATCAGTTCCTGTTCCTCTGAATCACGGAAATGCTAGAAGCATCTGTGTGTACCCTGCAAATGCCTGCACTTCCCTGTGAGTCTGCTGTGGTTTTCTTTGTCATGTGCTTTCACTCTACCTATCAATATTTCTCTATATGTGCCTTTCAGCTATATCATGACAATGTGAGGGGCAAGGAGAGTCTCTGCTCTTTGCAAGAAGAAACAAATTTTCATGTAGCGCCTGACCTGAGAAAAGCTAGCCCATAATGCAAATATCAAAGCCTCGATGCTACTTCTCATAACCAATATCAAATATTGTCCTTGGCTCCAATATACTGAGCTTTGATTCTTTCCTGCCCTTAAATGTCACATAAATATACGAAACACCAGAGATTGGGCTTTACAAACACAGTCAGAAGCAACTGTTTCCTGCTAGTTACTTAATGCACTTCATTTCATTCTCGTTAGTGTCGTATACATCTGGATATGGGGTTAGCCTTCAGGTCAATGGCAGGAAAATTCGTTTGTTTCAGGTGACTGAATGAAACCATTTCACTATGTCTGAACTTTCAGCCCTTTGAAAGCATCACAGCACCATTACCAAGACATACATTGTCAAGGCTTTGCTTTATTTTATTTTATTTTATTGTTTGGTACCAGGGATTGAACTCCAGGGTACTTGACAACTAAGCCACCTCCCCAGACCTATTTTTGTATTTTATTTAGAGACAAGGTCTCATTGAATTGCTTAGCACCTCGCCGTTGCTGAGGCTGGCTTTGAACTCCCTATTCTCCTGTCTCAGCCTCCCAAAGTGCTGGAATTACAGGGATGTGCCATGGCACATGGCAAGATTTGCTTTTACTTTCCATTTTCTTTGCAGATAAATTATATTGAAGATAAGCAGAGCAGCTTCCTAGTTAAAGTTGTAAGGACAGATGTGACTGGTGATATATTATTGCAATATTGAACTCAACAATTTGCAGAGGTGATGAGATATCCTCTAAAGAGGGAGAAAGAAAAAGGTGGGAGAGGAGTGAATGGGGCTTAGTAAAGTCAGCTTTGTCAGTAGGTTTCTGTTGCTGAAATGAGGACCTGAAATAATCAACTTAAAAGCCGTAAAGACTTATTTTGGCTCACAGTTTGGAGTTTGAATCTATGGTCATTTGACTCTGCTGCTTTGTGCCTGTGGCAGCACAGTGCATCATGGCAGGAGCATGTGTTAGAGGATGGCTGGACACCTCATGGTGGCCAGAAAACAAAGAGGAAGGGGTCCAGGATCCCAATATCCCCTTCAAGGACACAATCTCAGTGACCTAACTTTCTTCCAATAGGCTACACCTCCCAAAGTTTTTCCCAGTAGTAACAGGCTAGGATCAAGTTTTCAACACAGGGGCCTTTTGGGAATATCCCAAGTTGAAACTGTAGCATCAGGAAAAGTGAAGAATTAAAAAAATAAATAAAGGAAGAATAATGGAACAATGGGTTGGTCCATATGAAATCCATCTAGATTTTCTAACCAGGGATTTATACAGAGACCCAGAGATAAGAACACTGTCTTGAAGCTTTTGCTAGAACAGCTACACTTTTGAGTAGCCTTGCATTTCCTCAGGCATGTACTTTAAAAAGTTTTACAGTCATCCTAAGAATGCCTCTATTAGCTGTTAGGAGTTATTACTAGTTTTTGCTTATGTTATTATAGGCCAATGTGGGGCCGGATTAATAAGAAGGCCCAAAGGAGTTTGGCTAGAATTTGATCAAGAAAGGAATCTTTGTCATGTGTCATCGAATACAATTGAGAGGTTCAGTTCGCAGTTACTGCTAAGGCACCAGACATTCTGAGTGTTGTGTGATTTCCAACAACTCCTCTGTGTACCCAGGACAGGCCTGGCGTCACATGCTCCAGATTGAATACAGCAAGTTACAGACATGTAGAACTAAAGTGGTTCTCCTGACAGTCTAAATTTCTGCATATCCATTATCATTTGTTGAAGTGCAGTAACCACTTTGCTCTCCATGCTAGGAAATAGCACTGTATGGAAACCCATGGGACATACTCCCAGCAACGATGAAGCTCATTCAAGGTTAAACAGCTGCTTTGCAGCAAAACTTATGGTTTATAAAGTAATTTCACAAGTATCAGTTTATTTGATTTATACAAGCTCCTTGTGATGAAGGAAGGGATCTAAACTATGTTTTGCAGATAAGAATACTGAGCTCAGAGGAAGTAAGTAAGTGCCTGCCAGAGGTGACGCAGGCAATAAAGTGGAAGAATCAGGCCGGGAGTGGAAGTTTGGAGACTCCTAGGCCAATTCTATTTCAAACTTGCCCCTCATATCTTATCAGGCTTGGCATGAGTTTGGCACTTTCATCAAAAGACATAATTTATTATATTTAAAGATTGTAATGCTGAATAATATCTCTGGAAAATATAGGGAAACGGGAACAAATTGAAGTGATGAGATTTAATAGCAATAGGAGAGTGATTTGTCAAAAAAATAGATATTTATTAAAGGCCTCACTTCAGATGTTTCTCTCTTCTCTAAATACAGGACCTTAATGTCATTTCTGATTAGCTATTCCAATCATCTGTTCTGTTACTTTTATTTCTTTTACTTCTTTATACATGTTGTCTCCCTATCTATTTTGTGGTCTTCTGAAAGATGTGGGTTATATCTCTTTGTATGTAGTGCTATTGGTTTATATTTGGTACATAATGCAATATAAAGCTAAATCATTAATAATGAAGTATATTTTCATTTTAAGGTTCTCTGAACACACACACACACAAATCAGTAAATTTTTTGTACTTTTGAACATGATTAAATGAGAAGTTTTATGGGTTAGAAAAGAGTAAAATACAGCCAGAAATTTTAATGAGTGTGAAGAGTACATTCAAACAAAAACTATGAATTATTAAATTAAAAAAAAGAAACTGAATGACTTGAAAAGTTTAGTAGTGACTATTTCTCTCTGAGGTTATTGAAGCATGTTCAGTAATATACATATAATCTTTTATAATATAAACACTCACTTTATTGCAACATTAAAAGTAATTCTCAATACAATTTAAATATCTTACTACATTTTTCCCTTTGTTTTGGGAAAAAAAACATACAAATATATATACTCTGTGAGCATTGTCCAAATTTCATTTCTTAAGTTGTTTAAGAGATTACATACAAGACTTCTTTCAAATTAGGTAGGTTTGAGATTGTTTGTGAAATAACAGTATAAAAGTTACCATATAACTCAGCAATTCCACTCCTGAGTATATACCTCCCAAAATTTTAAAAACTATGTTCATACAATACCTTGTGCAAAAATATTTATCAGAGCATAATTTATAATAGCCAAGGATGGGAACAAGCCAATGTTTTCTATTTTATGAGTATTTGAGATTCTGATACAAATACGCCATGTGATGTACTTGCTCATGTGAATAATGTCTATTTAATTGTATCATGATTCTTTCATATGCACAAATAGTATGTTATGTTCATAACATGGTATATTATACAGCCATAAAAGGGGATGAGGTTGATACAGATGCTATAACACAAATAAAACTTATTATGTTAAGTGAAAGAGCAAGATCCAAAGGACTACATATTTTATGAGTTCACTTGTATTAAATGCTGAGGATGGAAAAATCCATAGAGATAGAATGTAGGTTAGTGGGTGTAATGAGCTAGTAGTATGTGAGATTGGGGAGTGACTTCTTTCAGAGTGATGAAAATATTTTGGAATTAGGTTGTGGTAATAGTGGCACAACTTTATGAAAGTTTCAGCAACCATTAAATTTTAAATTTTAAAAAGATAAATTTAATGGCATTTGACTTATATTTCAATGCAACTGCTATATCAAAAATAATAGCATTTTATATTTGTTTAAATTAAAGGGCAAAGAAATTATTGTATTTCTTATTACTGAAAATATAAATGAAAAATAAATATCAGTGCTTTTGTCCAACAAATTGCTGTGATCTTTCAGGAAAAACAGATGGTTTAGGAAAAGCTTCATGGATTCTAGCAATTGTCACTTTAATTAATTAGCTAAACTAAACACATCTACTTTATTTAATTTAAAGTTAATTTTAAATTTGAGGATAAAACAATACATCTCCAATATCTATGTGATTAGGGAAATGTCTCTTTTTTGTTTTACTTTAACTAAGAATTTTTGCAGTTTAATTAAAAAAAACAAGATTATAGTGTGAAATTTACTTTTTCCCTAAAGAATGTCTTAGGAGAAAAAGGTATTTAGACACAGTTATTTTTACTGTTTTAATTACTTGATATTTTACTTTTTTTTTGCAAGAGAAGCTGTCCTTGAGTATATTAGAACATTGTGCTAATGCCTCCACAGGGAATAAAAATGATTTGGTCATTTTCTTTCTGGAAAAAACCCAAATGAAAATTGCTTGCTCACTTGGCATTATCAATTAGAATTAAGTCATGCTTTCAGGTGTCTCTATTCTGTTCCCTGGAGTCTGGTTCTGATCCAGAACAATCTGGAGTAGGTGAGTTTCATTATGGTTGACCTAGGGTTTTTGCTCTAGTTAAGAATTTGTTAAGGATCCAAAAGTGACTTTTATTCCTGGTTTGATCTCAAAGACTTGCAAAAGTATAAACAGAATATTAATGGTTTAGTCACAATATATTGGGATCAGAAAGACATAATGCCGACATAATTATAGGGATAATATTTAATGTCCTTGAGTCTAAATTTCCAGTCTTTTAGAGTGAAATTGAATTAAACTTTTAGAGTAATGATTTTGTATGGATTTTATATGGTAACTTACAACAACTTTACCAAAATTGCCTTAAGAATTTGTGAAACAACTATCCCTTCTTAAGTTCTATCCCTTCTTCTACCATATGGATTTTTCTCCATCATAGGTCAACTCACTTCATTTAAATCAGGATCATTATGATACAAAGGATGTGTATTTGGGAATTCCTAGTTAATTTGGAAACGGAGTCACTTTAAATCCTCTCATACTTCTTTTGCCAATTTACATAGTTTTGATAAAGCTGACTTCAACTTCCCTGTTAGCACAGAACAAATTGCTCAGGCCTAACATTACATTACCTGACAATATTTATTATTATAGTGATGAGCATATGAACCAATGTGTTCCAATCATTGCTATGTAGAGATCGCTGGGCCTTTGGAGAAACTAATTATCAAATTCCCTCAGTCTCTTGAAATAACTTCCAGAAGAAATCCTCTATCTACATGAAGTAGCCCCATGGCTTCTAAGAACTAAAAGGGAAACAATATTGGAATGAATATCACACAAAGCAAAGCAATGAGAATGAAAAATTAGAGTCTTTGTGACATTACTGCACTTCCAAATTAAACTGCATCTTACTGACATGCCCAGTGGCTTTCCATTATTTGAGGTGATAAATCCCTTAATAGCATGGGCCAGATCAAATTATGTTTTATTTTGTTTCTTGCAACAGAGAATATACTGAAGTACCAGGTAGAACTACACATGTTTTGTTCTTGATTCTGATACTAATACTTAGAAAGGTATAGTCTAGTAAAATTCTAAAATCTATTTCTTAATACTGCTAATAATAGATAAAATATTCATTAGAACAAAACAATAAATTTTACATTCTAAACTGGGGAAAGTGACAATATAGAGTATGCCATACCAGTCATGAGGAGTGTTTAAGGAATAAAAATAAAATGTTTTTTTTTTTTATTTTGCAAAATGCAGTGATCCCTCCTAAATATAAAAACAACATTTTTTTTCCATAGCTGTATTGAGATTGAAGTAAAATAGAATGCATGTATTTGAAGTATGTAATTTGATCAGATTTGACATGTATGTAACCAATACAATCAATATAAAAAGCATTTCCATTACATTTTTAAAATTTGAAATCATGTAGACTGTTTCCTGCCTCACTTATTACATTAGAAATCAATCACCTTAAAATATATAGAACCCCATCCGCACATGTCAAATATTTTAAAATTAAATGACACGCTTATAAATATCTCAGAGGTCAAGGAAGGAAGCACAAGAAAAGTAAATAAAAAGTGTTTTGAACTAAGTGATAATAAGCTTAAAATATCAGGATCTCTGGGATGAACATTTATAACTTCAGAAAGAAGCTAGAGTAACAAATTATTTTCATATTATGTAGTAGGAAGGAAAAAATAAGAGCAGGAGTAGAAATATATATAATAGAGAAGAAATAATTCAGCTAAAATTTGATAAAAATCAAACAAGACAATCTTAAGTGAGATTTTCACTGCCATATACATGCTTCCTTAATTGCATGTATTTACCTTAAAGAAACTTGTGTTTTTTCTATTATATTTCTCTTCTTTCAATAAAAACAGTAGATATTATTTGAATACATAGTTTAAAAGTATTATTGGAAAAGTGGAAAATTTTTGATCATTCAAGTTTTTGATCAATATATGCTGTATATTTCTATATATATATATACAATATATATTGTATATTTCTATACAGCATATATTGGTAAATAAAATTAAAATGAATTTTTACTGAAAATAAAATGTGCAATAAGAATTATCATATCAATTCAAATATGCATTTTATTTTGCTTATTGAACTATTTTTGAAGTACAATGAAAGTGTTGATTCAGATGTTCTGATCCTCAGTTCAGATATTATCTGATGAATATTTGAAATTTTGATACAAAATACTCCATGTGATATACTTGCTCATGTGAATAATATGTATTTAATTGTTCCATGATCCTTTAGGCCATGCTCACTGTTTTTCCAGTATTTTCTCTGCTGTTTGAACAAATCTGGCCTCTACTTCCTTCGGTCCATGCTCTGTCATCTCCATTCTAAAACTGAGCCCATCTAGCATATTGTGTTCTTTTCTGTTATTTTCCTTTTGAATTCCATAACTTACATTTTTATAACTTCTATTTCTTTGTTGAGATTTTCTACTTTTCATTTGTTTCAAGAGAATTTGAAGTTGCTTGTTGAAAAACTTTGTATGATGTTTGCTTTTAAAATTTTGTCAGATAATTGCAATGTATGATTCATCTAATTGTAGGCATTAGATGATTTTCTTTTATCTTTCAAATTCTGATCTTCCTGGTTCTCAATGAAACATAATTTTTATTGCATCCTTTCTTTTTGCTTATTATATTACAAAACTCATGCACACATATATACATATATATCCCATATATATGTTATACCTATACTATATATAGCATATATAGCACACATTTACATTATTATGTTACAAAACTTATTATGTTACAAAACTCATACACACATATATACATATATATCCCATATATATGTTATACCTATACTATATATAACATATATAACACACATTTACATGAATTTATGTCATACATACCACACAAACATACACACATTCACCCTGTTTTGACTTAGTGCTGAATTAGCTGTGTGCACTGATTGTCTGGTTTCATGGACAGTCTAACTTCTTAAGTGTGTATTGTGCTGCTTATTTGGTATACATGGTTTAGCTTGGACCACCAGGGTTTCCAGTGTGTGTGCTTGAAGTCACAAAAGGTGCTCCCCAAACCAGGTGCCTTGTGCCTCTCACTGGAGAAGGGGTTGCCTATGTAAGAACATGTGCTGGTCAGTGCTATGCAGGAATACCTCTGCCTGTGGAGGAAGCAGGACCATGAGGGCACCTCTCAGAGGGCTAGTCCTTAGGGCAGGATTACTCTTCCAGGTACTTCTTTAGAGTTTGATGTCCTTGGCTGGGGGAGGGGAGACTCAGGCGCTGGAAACTAAGCGCCTTCCAGGTCTGAGCATTTTTTATTGCAATTGCCCCACTGATATCCCTAAAAAATAGTTTGAGAGAAGACTCAAGCCAAGGAAAAAGAGCATCTCCAGTAGCAACCAAGTCTGACAAATTTTGAATCATTCCTTTTTACTGGTAATTCTCACATTGCCTTGTGTGTTGGGGCTCTGCTTACATCCAGAGATGACTCGAGCCTCTGGTCTGCCCACTACTCTTATGCAGAGGATGTTGGCTTGGAAGTCCTCTCTGTGTTGGTTGGGGGGATGTGGTACCCCATTTCCCACTTTTTCTTCCCGTCCTGCATCCTGTTTCCCTCCCAGCTTTGACTTTTCAGATGAGGACTATATCTGCCTGCTCCTCCCAGGTTCTCATTCCCTTGTCTCACATTTTCCCCAGGGTTCTACAGTTGAGCTTTTGGGGAGGAGCAAAGAAATATCGTCATCACCATACTGTGTGGACTGAATAACTCTAATTCATTTTATAACATAGCTATTTCCCTTACCCTTCAGTGACACTGCATTTCCTAGAGGAGGTAATATATTAGGAAGATTTAGAGACTCAACAGACTATGAGTTGATTAGACAAAATTTAATAGATGAGAAAAGCAAAAACCATACAATGGATATGGATAGCTTTAAGAACTGGTTTCAGATATGCCATGTGGCAGGCTGTGACTGGTTTCTGAATAATGGGTTTTATAGAATTTCAAGGAAGAGAAAAATCACAGTGAGCTAGAGAAAGTGAAATGATTTTTTTGCAGGGAATCTCAGCTTTCCTTGGAAGGAATTTAGATTAACACAAAATAATTTCAAAGTTTCTGTTTATGAAAAGATAACATATACCTATGTAAAAAGCAATGCTTATTTAGAGCAGGAGCTCTGCAGTGAATATTTCCAGATTGAAATATTAACTCTTTCCCAGTAACTAAGTGACATCAAGAAACTTACTGAACCTCTTTGCCACAGCTTACTCATACAAAAATGAGTTCATATTTATACCTTCGTCAATGGCTGCTTTGAGGATAGATGAGCTAATATGTGTACATTTCTTTTTTTGGAGGGGGGTTGGGTTGTTGGGAATTGAACTCAGGGACACTTGACCACTGAACCACATTTTGTATTTTATTTAGAGACAGGGTCTCACTGAGTTGTTTAGCACCTTGCTTATGCTGAGGCTGGCTTTGAATTCACGATCCTCCTGCCTCAGCCTCCTGAGCCACTGGGATTACAGAGGTGCACCACCATGCCCAGCTCCATGCACATATCTTAACATAGTGTCTCGGTATACCTCTGATGACTATTATATTCTTTTATTAGACATCCTCAGGGGCATAGTGCTTTCCTTAGCAATCAAATCCTGCCTTTCTTCTGAAAGGAAATTCATTATTATTGTGTTTCTTCTTAAAAATAATCTCTGATATAGTAAGTGGGAAATGGGTGAATGAATAGATGGATGGATGGAAAATAATAGAATATTCCATCAATTGCATAGTAGATAATAGTAGAAAATGTTATGCTGATCTAATTCTGCCTACAACTTGTCTCAGTAAATCAAATTATGTGTCAACCACCTGTTTTGCCATATTGCTGAATTGTTAGAACAAGTGAATTCAATTTCTCATAAGATTTTAAAATGATTACTCTAAGATTTATGTAGATGCATTTCTTAAATGCATACTATATGCAGCTCCTGTTGTTAATTAGGTGCTTGTCCACAGTTGCAAAATTAAATCAGTGTATTAAAGAGCACCATGACATTTTCTCACAACATGTAAGTAGTTATTTTGAATAATTTTCAGGCAATTTTAGTTTCATTCTTTAATTCCACAGTTTACCACCTATTGAGAATCAATTTCCAACTGTAATTATTTATTATTAGAATTCAGTTCATTTTTATCACATCTTGAGTTTCATGTGTTTATTTGTAAGACTATTATGAGTGATTATTTGAGAAGTACTCAACTGTCATATTATTTCTGTACCTGAATCTGTACATTTTGCATACCTGTTGGCTGAGGACTGATTCTTACATGGTATGGAGCTCCCGCTTGACATGTATTATTTAATTTTAGTTGCCATGCTTTTCTTAATTTTAATTTTCATATTGGGAATAAAGAGTTCTATCTTCTGTGTTTGCATTACGCATGTTTGAGGAATTTCAATGTAACTACTGCTCTAGCCACTGGATTTGTTTTGGTAGATTTGGATTACTTTTCCTGAGTTCAAAAGGCATGGGAATGTAATTTGGTATACATTTGTTAGCTTTTACATAAATATTACTTTAAGTTTTATAACTTGAAAATTAGGCTAAGTATGTTTGTCAGAATTTTGTGGCATCATTTTGTATCTTTATGTTCTACGGCATGAGAACCAATTCTTATCATAGTTATTTTATCTATATTTATCTATAAAATATTACCTGAACTTTTTTTGGAAAGGGTTATTGCCAGTCTTCGAAAATGAAAAAAAATTCATTTGAGCTTGATAATGAATACATATTGCAATGTGTTAATCATTATGTATTCATGTAAGAATATGTATAATATGTATAATACCTAGATGCCATTATTTTATTTCTTTCTTGACCTTGCTCTTTGTTTTTCTTTTCATCAACTCTTCTTAATTAAGCTTATATTTTCGCTGTTTTTATTTTTCACTCTATTTTTTAAAAGAAAGTTTCCAATATGTACAAAATTTGAGATATCAGTATGGGCCTCCTGGTACTAGTATAGAATTAAATTTAATCAGCATCAATCTGTAATAACAATTGTGCTCAGCTGTGCCAGACACTATTCAAAGTATATGCCTTAGAATAACTCACATTATCCTCCCAAGCTCCCATGGGACCTTTTCTTTCTTTTACAAATTAGAAAACGAGCAGAGAGAGTTGTAAGAGCTTGTGTGTGTTAGAGAGGGATGTTCTTGGTTCATTTAGTAATTTTGCCTATTTGATGCAACTACGTTTTATGTATTTTATTAATGTTTAGAGTGATAAACACATACAATTCTATTTGTAATACAAAATCTGATTATATGATTATTAATGCATATACCAAGAGGTAGCATCTCATAAAGAATGTAGTTTTTTTCCCTTAAATAATGACAAGTTAACTAGGTGAATACAATGAAGCCAAATTACTGTCTTAAATTCTGAGAAACTCTTTTAACTGTCAAATTTTAAGTAAAAACTGTCCTTACTATAAACTTTCCTGTACAGATTTTCAGAATCTTTCTGTTGCTCAGGGAAACTCAGCTCACATTGTTATCAACCATAGCTTCCAATAAGCTATTCTTCTTCAGGTATGAAATAATTTATGGTGTTTGGTTTTAAGTTTCCTAGTGGGGAGTAAGAGGAAGATGCCAGATGTGTATGAACTGGTTTATTACAGTATCTGAGTATCTGCAGATACAAGTTTCTCTCAAACAATTCTTTTATTTTTACTTTCGTGTGTGTGGGGGAGAGGTGTATATGAAAAGAAGTTTAAATATTTGCTATTGTTTCAGACTCCTCTCCTTACCTCAACCAAAACAGAGCTCCATTATTTTGTATATTTTTTAACGGCTTCCTATTGTCACATTCTTTGCTCATTCATCTTAATAAGAATGAAATATTTTCACTCAATCGAAAATGTACATGCCACTTTGACTTATTGAGTATGAATCAAATAGAGACAAATTTAAATGATTTCTGTCATATATCTAGTTTCTCCATTCAATGTAAAATCCAGCATGTGCCTGGGACTGCATATGACACTGCTTTGAAATGGAACATGCTCTGCAATAAATACTGAGTGTGATTGAATCTGTCTAGTCATCTCACTGAGAGATGCTTTGGAGAACTAGAACATGCAGACATTTTTACAAATTCCAGCTCTGATATTTATTAGCTTTTTCCATTAAAGAAGTTAGCAAATCTTATACTAGGTTAAAGAGTTTGGGAGGGAAAAGAATAAGTTTTAAAAACCAAACATTTAGTACATGAGACTTACTGTGAATATAATACAAGAATATATTATAAATTCTTCAATATTTTTAAACATTCATCTAACTTTCTCCAAAGATATATGACACTCAGAATTTTGGGAGACTTTTATGAAGTTATTTAAACAGTGCATTTTGCTTTTTTTTTTAGTATTCCTTTATAGCCAATAAAATGTTAAATTAATTGGTGGTAATGCAGTGAGGCTAAATCTAAATTTATTGTTATTATTATTATTCTTACTATTGTTATTTTGTGATCCTATTGTTCCAAAGCAAAGAAAAAAAATTGAGCATTCCTAGACCTTTCTTTATTTCTTTTGGGAATTATGTTATGATTTCAATTTTGGCCAGATATTGTAAATTGCTTAATGTCAATGGGGAGGAATGTTTTGTGAAATCAGACTTTCTTTTGATCCCCAAAGGTGAATATGTTGCTGAATGCTAGATGCTGAGAATACACAGAGAACTTCAGTTTTGATGGAAGCAGTGAATACTTGAATATCAGTGAACTTCAGTCCCTCCTTTTATTGGTAAAGACTAGAGATGTAAGCACTTTGTCATCTTCACTTTTTCACTTTTGAGGACATGTCCTGGCTCATGGAACATTCCTCATGTGGTTGGTTGGTTACAGTAAATCCATGGTGTTAAACATTTAAGATCAGCATTAAATGCTCCTGTGGTAAAATGTAACTGAAGTCTACCAAATAGGAGTTGTAATTTACACACACTTTAATTTTCCCTAAAAACAAATGCACTTTTATTTATTTGTTTATTTTTAAAATATTACTTGTACCTCTTGAGGACATTGGTCTTCTCCTGTGATTATTGCCACAATGTTATTTCCTGTTTTCCCATATCTTCATGCATGGGAGTGCAAACAAGGGTATTGTATTTTATTTTTCTCAGTTGTGTTTTAGTGGAGTGTGGGAGTTGAGAATGGATTGCTATATGCTCTAGATTGAGATGGGATTCTGTAGCAATGTGATTAATATCATCTGTGTCCTGTGGAACTGCAAAATGGGTGAACTGGGAAAATACTGGGAGGGATGGGGTTTTTGAAATATTATCCTTAATATATCTGTACCAACTTCACAATTTAAGTTATTATTTTGTCTTATCACAATGATGCTAAAGTTGGAAAATCAAGTTATTAAACACTATAATATTAGGCTCATAAACATAATTTTATGATTATTCAGCTTAGGTAGGCCCATAGACACAATATGACTGTCATAAAAAATATAGTTTGTGAATCGAAGTTTTTAAGAAGGGGCTGCTAGACCACAGCGGGCCACAGAGGGAAGCACTAAGGTTGGTCAGGAGGCAGATATGTAGATGGAGGACTGACTGGGCATGAGTCTTGACTGTGGTTTCTGTATGAAGGGACAGGTAAGGAAGAGTAAGGAGTCTGAAGACTGGCCATTTTCAATAGTTTTTCTGGGCACTGGGCATAAGGGATGTCCCCAGTTTTCTAGTACAGGACCCCAGGGTAATTAGACAGGTAAATAGTGTCCAAGAAGATGAAAGCCCAACAAAGGAGATAGTTGCTTGTTGATTCTGGATTGGTTTGCAAATGGAAGGTGGCCCACTCATAGGTGAATTGTTTATCTTCTCTGGAAGTTTGTGAACTCTTGGAGGAGAGAGACATTCCCTTCAGTATCAACAGAGCCTCAGATGTCAAAACATCAGAAAGAAAACATGGTTGATACAGGCTCAAGCACTCTGCTCAATGAGTAATTGTTGGATGAATAAATGAATAACTGATTCACAAGTCACCGTACTGTAATCTTACACATGTAAAATCTTGGTGGAAAAAAACAATAGTGTTCTTTAACAGAGTGAGAAAGAGTTCATTGAATGTGTAGAAGACTGAAAAGATTAGGAAGGGTTTTTCTTAAAATGGGAAATGTAGCAAAAGACACTTGGCATAGATTTCTTTTCACAGTATGAATTCTCAAATGAAAAGCTCTGTGAAATGTTTCATTGTCAACTTCTTTTAACCTATTGATTTATTTTTTGCCTCATAAAAATTTTGTTTTATTAAATCTTCAACCTTCAGAGTACAGTTGAATTTGTACAAAATTTATCAATAGAATTTTCATTTTTTAAAAAATGGTGCTTTTATGAAATTCTATAAAATATTACACATACTTAATATTTAATTGTGGAAAATTATAAAGAGAAAAAGTAAATATAATCATGAACCCAGGAATTTTATACATGGATGGACTTAAATTCTGAAAATTTTACATTGGAGAAAACATTTCAGAATAGCAGAATAAACATCTTGGTTAGCTCTGTTTCCCCTAAGAAAAATACAACAAAACATCTAAAATATTCATTTCTGCTCTTTGGAAATTAAGCAAGGCTACAGAAGGAACTAAGACCATCTATCTAAGAGTAAATACTCAACTGCACTATGACCATAGTCTCTGTGATGCTTTTCTGATCCTGCATGCACAAAGGCCACAAACATTGCAATCAAGGGAGAAATGTGACCATTTTCAAAGTTCCATTAAAAAGACCACACCCACAGCACAGTCAATATTTTGTGCAAATTTGCAGCTCCCTGGGAAATTGTAGAGTGTGGCAGCTATTTGATTGGACCCAGAGCTTAACTTGAGGAAGACAGATTGAAGAAATTCTACCCCCACTTTATTAAGGAGCAACAGAAAACTGCTGGCAATATCTTAGAATCCAAAAGCTGGAATTTCAGTTGAGAAAAACAAGAACTTGGCTTGGGAGCAAAAGGGAATCCCTAGAACTATACAATGACAGAGAATACCAAAAATCTCTAATATATTCCTGGGAAGACAAATGGATTAAAGCTAGTGTAAAGCCATGTGTACTGGTATAAAGACAGGCTATATGAATGTATTTTTATTACTTATTTCTTGTAGTACTTGTGTATAAACAACTGCATAAAGTAGTAATTATGAAAATGCTTGATGGCTTTAAAAATCACAATAGAATAAACAAGATAATTTAAAAAGCATGCTGGAAAATATCTATTTAACAAACTTAAAAGATAAATGGGTGAACAAAGAAAATTCAAAAGGCATAAAATATATATGAAATAAATAGCAAATCTTATCTGTAAATACACTAAATCTGGATGATTAAATATCTAAATCCAAAGGCAGAGATATTGACGAAATGGATAAAAATAAAAGTGATTCAGAAATATGCTGTTTATAGTAGATAAACTTTTTATATTGAAAGACACAAATAAGTTGAAAATAAAGGAATGGAAAGACATGCAATGCAATGTTTAATCAGTTTGGGGACTGAGCAGTGAAACTTATATTACACAAATAGACTTTAAAACAAATGTTACTATAGGTAAAAAATTATGATAAAAGGATCAATTAATCAGAAAGTATATGATTATAAACACGTGATTATAAACATTTGTGATTGTAATTATGCATCCAGAAAAAGGTCTAAAATTTAATCAGGCAAAAACTGGCAGAATTAAAGAGAAATATAGATAAGCAATTTATTTGGAGATTCAATATATACTTTTGAAAATGGATAGAAAAACTAGGCAGAAGATCAACAAGAAAATACAGGAGAAAAAGCAACAGAAAACAAGTAAGCCTAAAAGACATTTATCAAACCCAACATTTAACAATAGTACAATATGTATTTCTCTTAAGTGTACACGAAGTGCTGAAAAACAGAAAAGTTTTTGAAAGAAATTAAAAGACTTCTAAATCAATGGATAGAAAACACATATGCATCAATCATAAGAATCAACATTATTGAGATGGCAATGGACTTTACAATTAATTGACAGATTTTACATAGTCCTCATGAAAATTCTAGAAAGATTTTTTTCAAGAAATGTTTATTTCAATTATAAAATTTATATAGAATGGCAATAACTCAGACAAGTCAAAATAATCTTGAGCAAGAACATTGTTGGACTCACCCTTACTGATTTCCTATTGCAAAGCCACAGTAATAAAGAATCTGAGCAATCAGCATAAGAATAGACATGTAAACCGGGCTCTGTGGCGCACACCTGTAATCCCAGCATTTTGGGAGGCTGAGACAGGAGAATCACGAGTTCAAAGCCAGCCTCAGCAACAGTGAGGCGCTAAGCAACTCAGTGAGACCTTGTCTCTACATGAAACACAAAATAGAGCTGGGGATGTGGCTCAGTGGTTGAATACTCCTGAGTTCAATCCCTGGTAACAACAACAAAAAAAGAATAGACAAGTACATCACTGTAATATAATTGTCCCAAAACAAATCTTTACATTGACTCTCAATGGATTTTTGATCATAGCATCATTCAGTATGAAGAGAAGGGTTTTAACAAATATTCTTGGGACAGCTGTATATCCATATGCAAGGTATGAATTTGGATATCCATCTTTCACCTTTCTCAAATGTCAACACACAATGGATGACAGTTCTAAATGTAGGAGCTAAAACTATAAAACTCCTTGAAGAAAACATAAGGTAAACCTTGACTATGTGTTAAGAATTTTTCTTTCTTTCTTTTTATTTAAAACTATGACACCAATTTAAAAGACGAAAAGAACAACAAAAAAAACCCAGATAAATTGGACTTCATCAAAGTAAAAACTACATGTCAAAGAATACCATGAATATTAAAAACAATGTACAGAATGGAAGAATATTTTTAAATTGTGTATCCAAAGATCAAATACTTAAGAACGTTAGGAACACTAACAACTCAACAGCAAAAAGACAATCACCCAAATTTTTTAAATGGGCAACATATTTTACTTGAAACTTCTCCAAAGAAGATACATAAATGACCATTAAGCACATGAGATTAATGTGATGTGAGTTAAAGCCACTTCACACCTATTAGGATAAGTGTAACAAAAGAGAGAAAATAACAAGTGTTGCCCAGGATCTGGAGCTACTCTGTATGCATTGCTGTTGAGAATGTGAATTATTGCAACCCACTGAGGAAAATAATTTGATATCTCCTCAAAAAAAGCAACATAGAATCACCACATTAGCAATTCTAGCAATTAGCATACTAGGTAAGTATGTAAGAAAAAGGAAAACATATGTCCATATGAAAAATTTTACTTGGAAGTTCATAGCAGCATTATTTATAATGGCCCCAAAATAGATATATCCTAAAGTTTGATTAACTGATGAGTAGTAAACAAAATCCCTATAAAGGAATAAAGCAATGACACATGCTGTAACATGCAAGGCACTTAAAAACTTAATGCTCGTTGAAGGAAGGCCGTCACATCAGAGCCAATATTGAATAATATTATGTTTTAAATATACAGAACTGGCAATACTCAGGGATAGAAAGTAGATTAGTGGTTGACAAAACGGGGTCTGGGCAAAGGTTGAGGAATAAGCAGGAAAGAATAATTGTTAATATGTATTTTTTTTGGCTTGCTTATAAAGTTCTAACAGTAGAGTGTGGTAATTGTTGCACAACCTTGAAAATTTAGTACAAAGACTAAACACCACAATGGGTGAATGTAATAGAATGTTAAATATTTATTAATAAATTTGTAGAAAAAGTTATTATTATCTTTCTGACATTTTGGAAGATGATTTTGTAAGTTCTCTTGTTTTAGTTTTCAGAGAGAGCAGTTGTCTGGGATAGTCATATATATATATATTTATATATATGTATATATATACATACATATGTATATATACACACACACATATATATATCAAATACAAATCCATGTGCAGAAGTGTGTAAATGTGTTGTAAGATGTGTATTTGTTGAGTGAAATCCCAAGAAGCTCTTTGATACTTTTCACTTATTCTCAGTATTGTCCCCAATTTATATTGCTTTCAATATCTGTGAAAGATTTACTGCAAACTTTCACTCATCCCTTTATCATACATCTATATAGCCATTAATTCATCTATACATCATGGATCTTATTTCATACATTTGATGAACCTGTTAATTCAAAGGAGGAAACTCTAAAAGAAATGAACTCGTATACTCAATAAAACATAAACAAAACCAAATAGCATTACAAATACCAGGGTTATGTTAAGAAGAGGGAGCAATAAGATAATGAGGAAATTATTATGGGGCATGTAATATAGCTGTACAAACTGATATTTGAATGGCTTTTATCTAGGTTGGGGTCCCACTGTGTTGAAAGCATACACAGTGCTGCCATGTATGTCAAGAGAGAGAAAAGTGTTCTGTAAACATGGATGTGATTTTGCTGCACTTGTCAGTTTGAGATGCTATGAAAATAATACTTTTCCAAAACTGATTGAGATACTAAAACAGATGTAAGTTTTGTAGCAAAATCCATGGTCTCTTATATGTTGACTTTTAGATAAAGATGAGAAACCACTCAGACCACTTGTGCCATTGTACTCCATCATTCAACATGGGAATCCCCTTCATTTTTTATTTTAAATGGCACATAGGATGGCTATTTCTTCTTGTTCATTGGCAAATTTAAAATCTAAAGCAAAGTACTTTGCATTGTTGGAAAAGTATATTCTCTTCTTCCTCTTTTACTCCTTCTTTCTCCTCATCTAATTAGAAAAGGTAAAGTTGCATACAATATAGAGTGAATAAATAAAATACTTCCACTTTTTTCGAGTTTATTTTGACAAATTTACACTAGGTTTCCTTTGGAAAAAGACAGGGAATAAGACTTCCCACGCAGCTGCTGGCCTGTAATTCATTTCACTTTTAAATTATTGGGTTTAATGCAAACACAGTCAAGCTGAGTTTATTCATTACCTTTGCAGATAATAAACATTACTATGGGGCTGGGGATATAGCTCAGTTGGTAGAGTACAAAGCCCTGTGTTCAATCCCCAGCACCATGAAAAATAAATAAATAAATAGATAAATAAATAAACATTACTATATGTGATGCAATCATTTGAGGAATAATATACTTTTGATTGCATTATCTTTCAAATGTATTTTATCAGGATGATATTTGCTTATAATAATTATTGTATAATTGATTTGGACACAACATTAATCTATGTCAGTTGATTTTCTATTTAGTTTGTTTTGTTTGTTTATGTTTTGTATCTACAAATCCTTTTACAAAGGCACTTGTTCACTGGAAAGCAGATAGTGAAAATGCTGAGATGATACCCCTGTACAGGTTGATCAATTATATTCTGAAATGGTCAGATATGGAAGAGAGATAAAATGTTTTATTCCTCAGGTTATATTAATGGACTACACAAAGCACTCAGGTATTTGACTTCATATTCCTCTCTATATAAGGCAAAAAGGAATTTACTTGTGTTGCTGATAGTCCCCTTGTTTCCAAGAAATTTAATGTGAAATAGATAACCTCTAAAATCACTAGATTCTTTATCCTAATCTAAAATCTTAGATTTGGCAAAACCTAGAGTTTCTCAAATGGTGGCCTCTTGCCTGGCTAAGAATCACCTGGAATGCCTTTTAGCAATGGATATGAAAAGAGGCCACCTGAATCTCTACTGCAGTGAATCTTTTTGGTAGGTGCAGAGGAGGCTCCATTTATACATAGTTCTAGGTATTATGTCCACGAAATCCTGAGTGATTCTAAAGTCTTTCTGTATGCTTCCATCAGAGCTAAATATACTGGAAACAAACAAACAAACAAAACTACCCTCTGGCAAATCTTCATGATTCCAGAGTTGACTTTTAGAAGACAGGGTTGTAAATTATGGCTCTAATCTTCCAATCCAAGAATGCTCTAGCTGTTGATTTCCTTAATTCTATAGTTGTCAACTTCATTCGAATTCTGTCATTTTTTCTTTCTTTTTTTTTTTTTTTAACTTTTGTTGTCCCTTTCTCAAAACCAGCATGGAGTCTGGATTATATTTTCCAGATTTTAGATTTCTTTTAATCACTGAGCTCTAGGATCTCTATGATAAGGTCATTTATTTCAGAATTTTCCAAAATGAGAGTTAGTTACATAAGTGGAGCAATTAGAGTGGAAAAAAGAAAAAAAAAAAAAACAGTTTCAGTTTGGCTCTTAACTGTCACCTAAAGGAAATGTATTAAAAGCTTGTTTACCAGCCTGTGGTACTAATAGGAAGTGGTAGAGACTTTAAGAGGCAGGACATAGAGTGAGGAAGTTAGGCATGGTGTGACTCTGGCTCCTTCCTCCCATTCTTTTTGCTTCCCGGTTTCCTTCTCCATGTTCTCGCACTGTGAAGTGCTGCCTCACCACAGTCCCAAAAGTGACTGAACCAATCATGGACTGAAACTTCAGAAACTATGAGCCAAAATAAAACATTTCTCTTTGTAAATTGATTATCCCAAGTATTTTGTCAATAGAAAATTGACTAACACAAAAACCAAAAGCATACAAAGAAAACAAGTAGGTAATGTTTTTTGTAAACATGGTGGAGAACCTGCCTCAGCCCCAGTCCAATAATTCTGGCTGTCAGTGGAAGAACAACATGATTAATACTGGAAGGAGAATGAAGTGAAAGTCGTCTCTGAGCTTGGGAAGAACTAAATTTGGTTGATATCCATTGGGAGGGAGGATGCCTGAGGAAAGGAACAGATGGAAAAGATAAGAGGGTAGTAATGAGTCTTATGAGTTATGGCAGTAGTATGAGTAATTAGGATTGGATTGAGTCAATACTCCATTAGCTACTCACTTTCTCTAAACTATACTTTAGTTTCATGGTCTGAGCAAAGGGGTACTCATAACAATGGATTAGAGAATGAAAAGAGAGGGGAATAATTTTTATATCTTCATCAGAAATGATGGATTTATATATTTAAAACATGTCAGATGGCACCAACAGGGCACTATTTTATGAATGACAACTTTTGACAAACAGTAAAACTTCAATATGAGCTTCAGGGGCAAAACTTAAAGTCTGTTTTATATTTTGTCAAAAACTATTTGTGCAAGTACACAAATATGAGTTTCAGAAAATGTGATTTCATCCATGAAATTTTAACAGCTTTGCTAAAGATGATTCTCTAAGCATTTTGACCATAAAACTTACTTTGGAATCTCTTCCCTTTCAATATCTTTTGTGTCTTCAAAATTCTTGCTGCCTTAGAGCACATAAAATGCAATTTCCCTTATGTACAGTACTTTCAATAAGTCAATGTATGTAAAATAAAGGAATGAGTAGCAACAAACACAACTACAACAGCAATAATAATAATAATACATAAAATAATAATCATATAGTCTCTTAGATTTCCATGAAATTCAAATACTCAAAAGGTTTCATTGAGGGACTTTGTGGCCAGCTACTTCCTAACCACCAACCAGGAGGTCTGGTGTTGATTCTCGGGATTGGTGGCCTCAGATCCAGTGGGTTTCAGGCTCTAGAACTCATTTAATTAAGACATCTATTAAGCCAGGAAAGTGTTTATGTGATGTCAGCAAATGCTCCTAAATTCTTAGTTGGTTCTGTTATAGTTCCTTCTATCAGTCTTGAGGTAATTTAAGCAGTGGCTAAAAAAAGAAGCCATTTTTACATTTGTCAGCACTTGTTTTCCGTGTGGTCCTGAAACCAACTGAATTATCACCATTAATTAAGATTTTTGGGCCAAGTGTGATGGTGCACAGAAATTTCAGCCACTTGGAAGTCTAAGGCAGAGAAGTTCAAGGATAGCTAGAAGTTCAAGAACAGTTTGATCAATTAAGGGAGACCCTGTCTTAAAAAAAGGAAAAAGGATGTTGATATGGTGCATTGGTAGAGTGTCCTGGGTTCTATCCCTAGTACTACAGAAACACACAAAAAAAGAAATTAAAAGTTTGTTACCACCCTAAAGTAATGAATTATAAATTCTGACATAATCTAATGCTCTTTATTTTAATGACTGTCCAGGTGATTATGATGACAGTAAAATTTGAGAAGCACGTTTCTAGTCAAACAGAAGATCTAGGAAAAGAAATAATTATGTAATATAAAAACAAGATGGCATTAGTCACTTCACTAAAGTTAACTTGCAGAGTCATGCGAACTAGATTTCTTTTAGGAAACCTTATTTTTAACCAAATAAAAATAACTTACTCCCTGTTAGTCTCACCCCATTACTCTCTGCCGTATTTTGTCCAAAAGCCAATACTGCACTATGTTAGTAATATCAGCTGTGAGTATTGAAATTTGATCTTTTACACATAATTTCTTGGTAACATTTCTTTACAGCAAACATTTTGAAAAATATTAAAAGACCAAGAAGTAACAGCTTTTGATGACCATTTTAAATATAAAAATATATTCACCCTAGGGTTTCCCTGGTACAAAGTAGAATACTGTTTCTCATTAATTATGTGTATTTTTGTTAATTTTATTCATCTATAAAAGCCATTTTGTAATTAATTTAATCCTAATTCATCAAAAATTCTAACTACTAAGTATGTGTTTTCTCTGCTGTCTTTACCATGCATTCTACTGTGCCTGTCAAGTTAGTAATTAGCTTAGAATGTTAAATATGCCCTTCCAAAAATTAATGGAATGTGAGCAGTCTAGTTCTATGATACAAGGTGATATTGACAGTACAATAAGTGTATTTTATTTTTATAATGATACTCTGAGACATGTAATAAATCAAAAGCAAGAGCTATTCAATGAGAACATTGGAAGAGGGTAGGTGGGCAAAGAAATGCCTTCAGTCATTCCTGTAGTCACAAAGATATATGCTTGTATTTTTTAATCCTTTTGACAGCAATTGAAATTTTCAGATATTAAGGAAAGTCCTATATTTTTTTTCTAGTTTTGCACTTTGAAATACTTTGTGGCAACCTCAGCATGGTAAAAATACTAGAAACATCTTTAAACTCTTCTTTGATTTTCTTGTTGCTTTAGGAAATAACTTCCTCATCAATACATTGCAATTTTTCCTGTCATGGTTACATGTTTGTACAGAGAGTGCATATCACTGGCTATAGTGGAACAAATAACTCTATTTCTCACATTGATAAAATGCTAGACTAGTGGTTACATAACAGCTTGGATGCAGCCAGCAATCCTCCTTGGAGCTCTGTATTTAGGTCTTCGGCCCAGATTTTCTCAAACTTTAGGCTGCTATATATTTAGAGTAGAATACAAATGAGTTTCAGAAGAACATAAATTATCTAAAATTGTTCCATGCTGAAAAAGTTCAAATGTTTATAAAGATTTTCTTTGACCCCTTGTGTGCCACTTTCAATCAATATGCACTCTTTTTGTGATATAATATCAAAGCTATATTACATTGTTTCCAAGTCCCATTATTTTTAGCACATGTATATCTTATCAGAAATGATTTTTCTTTCTTCATACAATTTTTAAACAATGTCTTTAGATACATGCAGTTTATAGTGGCTTCCCAGGTCTTTTTCTGGAAAATATTTTTTATTTGAATTCTATATTTTCTTGGACTACTTGCTATGTACATATACAAAACAAGCTAAAGCATTTTTTCCTGCTCTAATTATAATACCCTTGTTGGGCAAGTTAGCTTGTTTGGTTAAAGGGGCTTGATAATGAGATAAAGGCTGAAGGTTCCAACTCCCTATTGACCAATTAACTTCATAAGAGTTTTCCAAACTCTTGTGCCTGGAACTATTTTATCTCAAGTGCAAGTGTTGCACTTGGGTGAAATTTATGGCTTTAATGATGACTCAGTGGAAATGCGAAGCCAACCACAAACAGAAAATTTGCCCAAACTCTGAAGCGTCAGATAGGAGTGGATTCATACCTTAATTTGAAAATTAGGTAATATCACACATGTGTCTAAAACAATTATCTTGCATTCACTTGAAAATAATAAATTCTACATGAAATAATTGTAAAGAGACAAATCTTAAAAACGTTTTTAACATATATACTTTTATATTGATTATAAACTGCAGTTTTTACTATGAAGATAAAGCATGTTTTCTGTGCGCACAATAAAAGAATATTAAAATGAATGTACAGATCAGTGAAAGAACAGCAATGAATCTGCCTGAATAGATTTTTTCCTTCCTCTCCAGTCTCCATTCCCATTGCCCAAGGCCTCACTCTTTTTCCTCTACAGGATAGCTTCATTTTCCTTGCTGATTACTCACTTCTGCTAACCTCTTCTGAGTTCCTCCTACACATTAGTAAGAGACTGACCATCAATTATTACTAATGATGTCACTTATATGTTTAAAATAAAATATCAAACAAAAATGGTAATAGAAGAGGATTCTTTTTGATGGTGGAAGGGAACACTAAAACTTAGTTTTACAGCAGTGTGTAGCCTTGTCTTTTAGACTTTCAAGCTTTCTGCTCCTCTCTCTATGTTCAGAGTTTTGTTGTCATATTTCTCTGAGCATGGCTTCCCCATTCTCTTTTTACTTGGTAACAAACAGGAATTGAGAACACCAATATTCAGATACATACTTTGCTTTTGGTGTCCATCTATATTAGGTTGAATAGTGTCCTCCAAAAAATCCCTGTGCATCCAGAATTTCAGATTGTGACCTTACCTGAATGTGAGATCTTTACAGATGTAATTTGTTAGGATGAGATCATACTAATTAGGTTGGATCCTATGGAGGACATGTGAAAACACACACACAGAAGAAAGAGAATATGTGACAAAAGAGGCAAGAATGTTCAAGATTTCAGGTTGCCACCAAATGCTGGGAAAAGGCAAGAAAGGATTCTTTTCTAGGAGAGAATGGCCCTGCTGACAACAATTCCATAATATTAGCCTCCATAGCTGTGGGAGAGGTATGATTGGAATGAATCCCCCAGGACTTCATTTGTTGGAATTTAATCCCCTTTGTGAGGTATTAAAGGTGTGGATACAACCTGACTATAATGTTTAGAGGTGAGACTTTTCAGAAGTGCTTAGGATTAGATAAGATCATCAGAGTGGAAACCCCATCATTGAATCCTGGTGGCTTTCTATAAAGAGAAAGATAAAGCCAAAGACATACATATACCCATGAAGCCCTGTCTCTTACACATGATGCTCTGTGCTGCCTGGAGATCTAATGATAGAAGATACAACTCAGGACGTTAGATTTCCAGAAACATAAGTCAAAATAAATGTAGCTAGTCTGTAGAATTGTGTTATTGACAATGGAAAAATGGAGTAATACAGGGAGAATAACTTTATCATTTTAAGTCTCACAGGTCGTGAACTTTGTTAAAACAGCAGAAGATATTAATTTGCAATCCAACAAATTTCATTACATATATCAATTGCTTAGACTATAGAATTAATTAGTTTTTCTTTATTCTCTGGTTTCTCAATTCATCCATCCCTTAAATAATTCATCATTTTTTAAAATTTTTATTTTGGAATAAATATAAACTCACAGAAAATTGCAAAGATAGTATAGAGATTTCCAAGGTAACTACACCTAATTTTCTCTGATGGTTACGACTTAGAATAAAGAAAGTGGAAAATTTACATCAGAACATTGTGACCCCTGAAATTAAAATATAGAACTAATCCATTTTTAACAAAGATTATATCTATAGTCGCACCCTTCCTCATACCTCTGGCAGCCACCAATCTGTGCTCCACGTGTATTTTTTTTTCTTCCAATGATGGTACATAAATGAAATAAATATGGAATGTCATCTTTGAAGTTAGTTTTCTTCATTTTTTTAACAGTGAAAATTTTATCATCCAACAGCAGCTGAATGTACTCTCTTCTCTACAGCTCGTGGTACCTTCTCCAAACTAGACCATATTTTAGGCCACAAATCAACTCTTAGAAAATACAAAAAAAATTGAAATAATTCCTTGCATCTCACCAGATCATAATGGAATGAAATTAGAAATCAACAGCAAAAAACTTTATGGAAACTATATAAAAACATGGAGATTGAACAATACTCTTTTGAATGTGAATGGATGATAGAAGAAATCAAGGAAAAAAATTAAAAACTTTGTAGCCTTAAATGAGAATAGTACTTCAACATACCAGAACCTCTCAGACGCTATGAAGGCAGTTCTAAGAGGAAAGTTTATAGCTGAATGCCTAAATAAGAAAACCAGAAAGATTCCAAATGAACAACCTAATGATGTATCTCAAGGTCCTTGAAAAAGAAGAACAAACCAATTCCAAACCCTGTAGAAGGAAGGAAATAATTAAGATCAGAGCCAAAATCCTCGAACTTGAGAATAAGAAAACAATATAATACAAAGGATCGATGAAACAAAAAGTTGATTTTTGAAAAGATAAACAGATTGATAAGCTCTTAGTCAAACTAACCAAAAGAAAATGGGAGAAAAACCAAATTATAAATATTTTCAACAGAAAAAGATCACAAAAGTAGAGAGAACATAATAACAAACCCAGTTTCAACGATCATCAACCCTTCAGTTCCTGGTCAATCCAGTTTCATTCACTCTCTAGCTCTTTGGAATTAAATTATTCCTCTGGAAATTTTTCTCTGTTATTTTGAAAAATTTCAGTCTTTACTAAAGGCAAGATAATCTGACTTTTGACCAGTTGCTCTGTGGCAGATGTATTAATTGTTGTGGCTTACCTTTTATTCCAAGCTTCCTTCAGGGTTTTGCTTTGAATCCAGAGTCTGCGTACTAAAAACTAAGTTTAGAGAAATTTAAAAAAGAAGAAGAAGAAAGATGAAAGAAGGGAAGGAAGGAGTGAGGAAGGAAGAAAGGAAGGAAGGGAGGGCACATACACACAGAGCCTCTATTTTGTAAATATTTCTTTTTTTTAAATATTTTTTTAGTTGTAGATGGACACATTATCTTTATTTATTTTTATGTGGTGCTGAGGATTGAACCCAGTGCCTCACGCATGCGAGGCAGGCGCTCTACCACTGAGCCACAATCCCAGCCCTATTTTGTAAATCTTTCAAATCAAAATCTATTGCTTTCATTATCTCTGACAAGAGATGGCTTTCTATATTTAACTTAATGGTCTTGAAATTATCAAACTAGTTGTGTATTAATAGTTTTTATTCTTGAGTAGTATTCTATGGTATTCTTAAATGTTTTTGTTTACTATAAAAACTTAAACGTTTTTGGTTACTATAAAAAATACCTGAGCCATGAGAAATTTATAAATAAAATAGACTTATTTAACTCACCATTTCAGAAGTTTAAGTGTATTAAGCTGGCATTACCTCCACTCTAGTGAAGGCTTCATAATGGACAAAATAAAAATAGCAGGAGTCCATTTATGAGGAAGAGATCACACGGTAAGACAGGTAGCTGGAACATGGAAGGGGTAAGGCTCTGTTTTATAACAACCCCTCTCAAAAGAACTAATTGAAGGCCTCTTTGCTAAAGTCAGTGCTCCAAGTGACCTGATTACCTTTTAGTAGGACCCACCTCTTAAAGGACCTTTCACCAACGCTACTCTGGGGACCAGGCTTCCAATTCCTAAACCTTGGGAGACAAATAACATCCAAACCATAGCACATGGTATATATGTACCACAATTACTCAACCATTCAGTTTTTTTATTTTTCAGAGATATTAGTTTGTTTCTAGTTTGGTGGTTTTAGAAATAAATCTATTATTTTATTGCTAGGTCCTATGGCAGTTGTAGGTTTAGTTGTTTTTGTTTGTTTGTTTACTTATTTTTTAATATAAACTGACAATAATTTCTAGACTGACTGTACCAGTTTACATTTCCACCATCAATGTTTAGGAGACTCAGTTTCTCAAAGTTCTTGACAGAGTTTGGTATCTCTATTAGTTTTTAAAATGTTGAGCTATTTTAATAGATGTGCCATGATATTTCTTCACTTTGGTAATTTGCATTTAACTAATGGCTAGGGATGTTGAAGATCTTCCCATCTTTTACGGGCTTATTATTTGTATATACTATTCAGTGAAGTGTCTGTCCATGTCTTTTGTCCATTTTCTAACTGGGTTGATTTTATTCAAATGTTGAACTTTGGTAGTTCTTCATGTGTTGTGAATGACAGTGCTTTGGTGGATATATGATTCAAAAATAGTTTCTTCCAGTATGTATTTCATCCTCTCAATAATTTTTTTGGCAAAAAGATTAAATTTTGATAAAGTCCACTTTGTAATTTATTTTTTGGGGGGTTGTGCTTTTGGTTTTATACCTAAACATTTTTAACCTAGACATATATATAGGGATATATATATAAAAGGGATATACATATATATATACACACACATACATATATAATCTCCCTTTTTCTTTCCTTAAGCTTTACTTTAAAAAGTTTATATTTGAAAATTTTATATTTTTTTCTGTGATTCATTGAATGATTTTTAATATGATATAAGGTTTATTTACAGGTTTGTAATTTTAGTTAAGAATGTTCAACTAATTTTTCCAACACCATTTATTTAACAGTCTATACTTCCTCCATTGAATTGTTTTTGCTCTTCTGTCTAACATCACCTATGGATTCTCTCTTTTGTTGTATTTATCTGTGTGTCAGTCCATCCACTAACACCATAGTCTTTCTTGAAATCCAATGAGGTGTTTTCTCTTGCTGTATTCTTCTTTGTAACATTGTTATTCATGTTTCTTTGCCTTTCCATAAGGCAAATATATTTTATAATTTTATGTCTACTAAAAATAAAGGTAAATTTTTGGTAAAAATTATGTTGGAAAATTGGTCTTTACTATATTGAGTTTTCCAATCTATAGTCATTACACTTTATTTACTCAGAACTTCCTATTGTTTTTCCCCCACCAATCCTATATAGTTTCAACATGCAATCCTTGAATAAGTTTTATTAGAATTACACTTAAATATTCTTTTAGAAACTATAAATGGTATTAGATTTTAAGTTTATTTCCATGTGTTCATTATTAAGGTATAAAAGTAAAAGTGATGGTCAAGTTTGTGTGATGATCTTTTTTTAAAATATTATTTTTTAGTTGTCAATGGGCATTTATCTATGTATCTATCTATCTATCTATCTATCTATCTATCTATCTATCTATCTATCTATCTATTTATTCATTTATATGTGGTGCTGAGAATCAATCCTAGTGCCTCACGCATGCCAGGCAAGTGCTCTACCACTAAAACACAACCTCAGCACCTGTGTGTTGATCTTTTATCCCGTGACTTTGTGAATTCACTTATGAGTTTTAGAATTCACTTATGAGTTCTCTATATAAATCATTATGACATGTGAAAATGAGGATCATTTTATATCTTCTTTTTATATCTGTTTGCTTTGTGTTTACATTGTTTGCCTTATTGCATTGGCCAGAGCTTCTAGTATTTATGTGAAGAGTACGGATGAGACTGGATGTTCTTGTCATGATCCCAACCTTAGGGGGAAAACGTTGTTTACCATATTAACTATATATTTTTGAAGGTTTTCTTTATTGTGTTGACAAAAAGTTATCTCTTTAAAGTTTATTAAGATTTTTGTTCTGAATTGATGACATATTTTACAAGTCTTTTTTGCCTCAGTATTATTATTATCAATACTGTGATGATTACTAATTATTATTAACATTATTAATATTATTTGATTTTTCTTCTTCCACATGTGTTTTGTTTTCAAATATGAATTTATGTGGATTATTATATGGATTTAAATGGATTTATTTTCACATGCAGAACTAAACTTTAGAATAAACCATAATAGTCATGGTGTTTAACTCTTTTTATATATCAATAAGTTCTATATCCACCAATATTTTATGAATTTTTCCATTTTTGGCTATGAATGACATGGTTCTACAGTCTCCTCATTCTTGTTTTGTATAGTATTGATAGGAGAAACCATGGCTTCATTCAATGAGTACAAAAGTGTTGACTTCTATTTTCTGGAAAAGAATATATGGAATTTATATTAATCTTCTTAAGTTTATTTCAAATGCCTGTGAAATGACTGAACCTTTATATTTATTTTTTGGAAATTTTAAAATCATAAGTTAAATTTTCTTAATACTTGCAGGGTTATCAACATTACCTGTTTATCTTTATTGAATTTTGGTCATGTACTTTTCCAGGAAGTTGTCCATTTTATGTAATTTGTAAAATGTATGTGAATTTATGTATGTGAAGTTGTTTAAAATAATCATGTTTTATCCCTTGGATGATAACTGTGAATATAATGATGTCCCTGGCTTCGTTCTTCGTAGTGACTTGTATCCACATCTCCATTTGTGGTTTTTATTTTGTTGTTGTTGGTGGTGGTTGTGGTTTGTTTTCATTTCTTTGTCAGTCTTTCAACAGGTGTGCCAATTTTATTAATATTTAAGTGATCCAAATTTTATTTTACTTATTTTCTAAGTTTTTTCCTCTTTTAAATTTTATCATTTTGTGTTTTTTATTTTTATTTTTATTTTTTGCCTACTTGGGGTATACTTGACTTATGCATTTTCTTTTTTTTGTAATTGCTTGAGTTGGCAGCATAGACTACTGATTTGAGATGTTTTCTTCTTTTAAAATGTACACATTTAGTTCTATAAATTTCCTTCTCAGCACTTTATTATTTATGCCTCACAAATTTTATTCAGTTTGATCAGTGGATTTATTGACAGGTATTTGTTTATTTCTAAATGTTTGTATTTTCTATTTTACTGTTCTTGATTTTTAGTTTGAGTCCATTCTGGTCAGAAAACATATTCTCTATGATGTAAAATTATTAAATTTTGTGTTTTTAAAAATTTTTAATATATGGTTATTTTGGTATATTTCACAGGCACTTAAAAAGGATCTGCATTATAAAGTTATTGAATGGATTCTTCTATAATCTTGGTTCAATATTTTTGTTTAATGATTTCAATGATTTCTCCTTTTGCCATTTCAATAATTTGCTGAAAAGTTATGTTGTAGTCTTCAAACACAATGTACTATACATCAGCTTTATCAGTTTTTGCTTCATGTATTTTGGAGCTCTGTTATTGGTGGTCATGTAGTTATGATTTCTGTCTTCTTGACTGTATTATCTTTATTTTCTAACCATCTCTCACTGACAATTGTCTTTGCTCTGAAGTCTGTTTTATGTGTTATCATGCACATTTCTGCTTTCTTTTGATTACTGTTTTGTTCTTTATCATATTCATAGTTTGTCTATGTAGATTATTATATTTGAAGTGACTTTTTGTAGAAAATATATATTGTTTATTAAATTTGTAATTGTTATTAATCCACACTGCCAAACTTTGTCTTCTAATTGTTGTGTTCAGGCATTTACATTTTTTTCATTCCAATGCTGTTTAATTAATAAAGTGAGATGTGTGAATAATAGGTTTTTTCCTCTAGATAAAGAGTTTTTATTATTTTTTACATTTTTGAGTAGGATTTTAGTTTTTTAAAATTTTTTTGTTGGTTATGATTAGTTATACTTAAGATTAGAATTTATTTTGACATAATTATAAAAGCATGGTATATAGTTTGTTTTAATTCAGTCTCACAGTACTTCCCTTTCCTTCTCTTCCTTCTTTCCTGTTCCCTTCCCTCTATTCTACTGATTTTTCAGCTATTCTAATTTTTTAATTAGTCAGACTTGTATATTTAATATCTAATAATAATACTAATAATATTTAATAATACTAATAATACTAATAATATTTAATAATACTAATAATAATTTAATAATACTAATAATATTTATTAGTAGTATTTTATAGCTTACACCTGCCATTTAATTTTAGTTTTAACTTTCTCTTGGTTTGTCTCTACTTTTCCCTGGATTACTTGGTTATTGAACAATTTAAAGAGTTCCATTTTAAAACACCAGAAACAAATAGACCGCTGGTGTATATCGCTTTTGAGTGCATCTTTTTCCATCTCATTTTTAATGGTTGCTCTTGTAATTACTATACACACCTATTTCACTGTGTTGCTATTTTACCAGTTTACATGAAGCTTAGAAACCTTACCTCCTTTTATACTTCTTGCAATCATCATTTTAATTGTCTTATTTTAGTTATATTTATTAAAGGCTAACTTATAATTATCACAATTATTGCTGTTACCCACAAATTTAATTTGGAAAACTGAAAATAAATTTATATTCTATTTCATTATATTTATGTTCTTTCCATATTTTCTATCCCTTCTCAGTATCTGGGATTTTTTTTCCCCCATAATGTTCTTTCTTTTGGGGGAAGTTTCTGTAGTTATTATTTTAAGTTAACTGTATTGGTGACAAAGTTTACTAGTTTTTATATTTTTTTTTCTTAATCTGAAATTGTCTTGATCTGTCTTCATCACTAAAAGATATTTTCTCTATATATAAAATATCAAATGGATAACTTTTCCTTCAGCACTTTGAATACATTTTGCCATTTCTTTCTCACTTGGATGGATTCTGATGAGACATTTGTTACCGTTTGACTTGTTTTTCTCCTTGTAGTTAATACGTTACTTCTCTTGCTGCTTTGAAGGTATTTTTCTTCATCTTTCATTTTCTAAGTTTGAATGTGAAATTGATATTTTTCTTTCTTTTTCTTTTTTTGCTTATCCAATTTGGGGTTCACTCAGCTTCTTAAATCTGTGTATGTTTTGCTGCTAACTTTGAGCTTTTTCAGCCATTATTTTGAATATTTTTCCAGCCTCAAACATTTTGCTTTCCTTCTGTTGCTCTGATTACAAGAATATTAGATCTTTTGTTACAGTCTTAGAGGTCTTTGGGACATTATTTTCATCTTTTTGGGTGAAGTGAGTTCTATTACTATACCTATGAGTTCATCCATCATTTCTTTCATCTTGTCTATTCTGTTGTTGAACTCATCCATTAACACTTCTACTTTGTTGTATTTTTTCCATTTTAAAATTCCATTTGTTGTTGCTTTATATGTTCATTTACTTTCTATTGCCTTGTTGATTTTTTTTGAAAATTTTATTCTAATAGTTCCAAACATGTTCAAAATTGCCTTGCTTGTAATATTTTATAAATGACAGTCCTGTATTTTGAGATAATTTTAACATCTGTGTACTTTCAATTTTGACTTCTTTTGTATTTTAATTCAGATAATGATCTTTCAGGCATTTTCTTTGTACAAATGAATTTATTTGAAATCTGAATATTTGGGATATTGCTATGATTTGAATATTGGTGTTGCCTCCAAGTTTATATGTTGGAATTTAACCTCCAAGATAATAGTTGTAAGAAGTGCTTCCTTTAGCAGGCAGTTAAATCATGTGGGCTTTTCCTTCATAATTCATATTAATTTCTTTATAAAGCACATTGGAGCATCCTTACATGACAAAGCATCCTTTCTGACATGTAAGAATGCAGCAAGTGGTACTATCCATGAAGGAGAGTGCACATCTTCACCAGACACCAATTCTGCTGGCAGCTTTATCTTATACTTCCCAACTTTTAGAACTCTAAGAAATTTCTTGTTATTTATAAATTACCCAGTCTAATATATTTTGTTATAACAGCCAGAGTGAATTAAAATAGATAATATAGGACTCTGAATCTTATTTGAAACTTACGTTTTGGTAGTCCTTTTTAAATAATTTTCTGCTAAGAGAGGAGGGGCACTGCCTTGTTGCTACCCTGTGGGGTGCAAGAACAGGCTTTATACTCTTGGACCCTAGTGGATACTGCTTCGTGTTAATGTTGGTGGGGTAAGAGTTCAGGTTTCCTCCAACAAAGGCCTCCACTAATATTCTGTCTGGGAAAAGAGAATGGTTGTTTAATGACTGTGCTTATGTGGTCTCCTCTGACACCATGGAATGATAGTCTTGCTGATACTGAATGGTGATCAAAGTCCAAGTCTCCCACTAGGCTCCTAGGCCTGCTCTAGACCACTCAACAGAGGAGAGAAGAATCTCATCTCTGCCAGGCAAGGATGGAAGTTCAGGCTGCTCGTGTGGTCTTCAGTTGTACTGTGCAATGAAGGAGAGGGAATTCTGTACCTGCTAGTGAGAATTAAATTCCTATGGAGTGTCAGGTGGCTCCTTGCAGCCTAGACAGGATATACCTCTCTGTCTCTGTGCAACTGTGGCTGACATGAAAAGTGTTGGAAATCTGTGTTGTTTTTGCCTCTTGGGTTTGAATGGAGAACAGTAGACTTGGTCTAAAAGTATTCTATCTCATCAGGATATTCCCTCTGGGGTCCTTAGAGAGAGATCAGGTTTCCTGTGGGGCTTTTTGTTGTTGCTGTCTGCTTCCCTGGGTATTTTCAAGTCACTGACTTCAGCAAATAGTCATTCTCCAGTCTCTAGTCAGTCAACTGTCTTCTCTTCAATTTGCAGAATCTTCTTATCAACACACACACACATACACACCATCTCAAGTTTTTAGTTGTACTGTGATGAGCAATAAGGAAGTGCATCTATATCACTTAAACAGGAAGCAGACATTGACCTTTTGATTAATCTTTTAATACTGCATTTTTCATTCTGCTTACCTGCTAGAAACCCCAGGATTCACCCCCTGATAATAGGATATGATCAACATTTATTGGCCCAGTATTTAAAGTCACCAATAATCTGGCCTCATCTCAAATAATCCTAAATCAGAATTTTCCTGTTTACTTTAGATAACTACTCAAAATTCTCTTGACAGATATTTTGCTGGACCTTAGTTTTCCTCTTCCATTTGCTTAAGTTGTGAGTTTGTTTCAGAAAATAAAATAAAAATGTTTCAGATGATACTGCTTCAAAAACTGTGCTGCATTGTACCATGTAAAAGTAGTTTATAATTCTTAATAATAATAACTGATACGTACTCAATATCTTTTATAATAGTTCATTAGGGCTGCCATAACAAAGTGTCCATAGAGTGGGTGGCTTAAATGAAAGAAATTTATTTTTTCACAGTTATGATGGATGGAAAGTCAAGGTCAAGATGCCAATAGGGTTGGTTTTCTCCTTGGCTTGGAGGTAGGCACCTTCATGCTGTTTCCTCACATGATCTTTTCTCTGTACACATGCTTCCTGGTGTCCCCGCATATCCTTATCTCCTTGTTATAAGGACACTGGTCAGGTTGGAACAGGGCCCACACTAATGGCCTAATTTTAATTCACTCACCTCTTTAAAGGCTCTATCTCCAGATGCAGCCATATTCTGAGGCAATGGCCATCAGGACTTTAATTGATAAATTTTGAGGGAGCATAACTCAGTCCATAACTTCCTCCATGTCATTCGGAATATGGAAGGTGCTTTACAGTCTCAACAATTGATTTGTTAAAAGCCAGGATGGAAAAAAAGGTAAGTAGTAAGACGCAAAATTGCATTTTCAGCAAATTCTTTAGATTTTGATGAAAATATTATTAATTGTTAATCAATTACCTTCTTTGACAGTGCAAGTCATAACCCAAGGAAGAAGAGGGAGGCAAGGATGAAAGGTTTTATCTGATAAATAGTTAGTATAACATTCTGGAACAATCAATCACATCTCCCTAAGCATATGGACTTTGGAGGAAATTAGAATGTTTTCTCTTCTCAATCCAAATAAATTCAGCAATTGCACCATCAAATGTGTTGCCAGAATGCTTTTAAAACATGTGAAGAAAGCTTTAAAGCAAAAGGAGTAATAAAAATCAAACTCCTATATTTTTTTCATTAGAAGCAAAAAGATATGATGAAATATTGATGAAACAGACTTTTTTACTTAATGCACTTAGAAAACAAATGAGGTTTTCTAAGCTCATAGAAATGCTATTTTCACTGTTTAAGAAGTATAGACACAAGGCTAATGATCACAACTTAAAATCAAACAATTATTTTATTTGAAATTCCTACAGCAGTAAGAAGAGAGATTAATCAGTCACATAGAGAGGGTTAATGTCTCAATTTCTGCTGCCTCACACCTGGTATTTATGCCACATTGCATAGTCTAGATTTCTAGAAATGAATAGAATTTACTGAAATCAGTATTTGTATGTCTTAGGTTTACACGGTACAAATTGGGATGGATCACCCCCGAGCATGCCAGCACCCTGCAACTCAATTTCTAGTGGTGAGATGAAAGAGGTTCCCATGTGTAGAATGACCTGCCCCTGAGTTATGAGCTGATGAATCGCACCAAAAATCTTCCTGAGCTGCCCTTGTGCAAAACCTCATTTGATCTTCTAAGGAATGCTGAGTTTTCTGCAATGTTTCCTCATGGGAATACAGCTCCTCCCACAGAGTTGATTTATTTGTTGGATAAGTGAGTCATATTGCCCTGACCTATTCTTCCTTACTATTCCTGGGAAGAATCATCCACTTCGGTAACCTTCATTTGTTCTCAGAATTCTCATATCTGATCCATAATGAAGCTCCTTACCTCTTCTCCTACCTGGGTCATGAATCCTGTTTTCCTTCATTTCAGAAAATATAGATTTAGGCCCAGGTCAATTTCTTTCCTGAATCCTTTTCCATGGAGATGGCATAAAATGTGACATTTCTAGAGAGATTCAAATCTAATATTTTGAGGATTTTTAAAATTACATGTTTTCTTCATGTAGAAATGAAAACTAGACCTCTAGGAAAAGTCAGTGTGTCCTCGATTCTATATTCAATACCATTTGTCAGTTAGGATTTCAAATTCAGGTGAAGAAAATGATTTTGATGCCCTCCCAGTATCATAGACCCTCAGAGATGACTGTCCAATGTATTGTCTCAACAAGTTCCAAACAAGCCTGTTTAAGGAACAGTGGAATTGAAGAGGACATCCGTCATTGGGCTCAGTGTGAACCTGACAGTAAGAAGGGCCAGATGGAGTTTTCTTGAAAAAGATCTGGGTTAACTGAGAAGCCAGATGTACAAGTCTGGCCTGCACCTGCCATAATCAAACTAGAGGTCAACTTGGTGAAGGCCAGTTTTAGGTTTCTTTCTGAGATCCTGTGAGGAAAAAAAAAAAGGGAAAAGATAAGTTATACAGAATTAGCATCACACAATTTAGAAAATTTGATATCTTTATGCACAGCTTTTTCTTTATGACACATCCACCCAGGATGATTTACAATGGTGGGAAATGATGGAAAAGTACAACTATATGAATAAAAACTAACTAAACTTATTACATTTGAATGTGTAATAATATAAATTAAAGGTACTGCATTTCACAAAATGTTTTTCACAAATATTGAAAAATGTCTTTGAGTGTTTTTGAACACTCAAAGAATGACCTGATAGATCAAGGCCATTGTATTGTTAGAAAAAATGACTTTGATATCTTCATGCAGATTTTGCACAATCTTTTCAGTGCTTTCTTTGTGCTATACCTAGTGTCACCTCCAATTCTTGGTATCGTTCTTTCTTCCCTGTCTGAAAACCCTCTTTTTTGTCCTGACTCATACTAACTCATTTGTTAAACTTCATCATGGATTTGCTTTCCTCTATGATACTTCCATTTTCTGGGATAAGTTATTCTCAAAAATACTCCTCTGATCATCACATGTCCTAGACTCCATCATCATGACATGTTTCCTTCTCCTTCTCCTTGTTAGACTAAACCTTCCCTTGGGTAGGGAGAATATCTCATTTTTTAAGGTGTCCCTGGCTCCCAGCACTATGCCTAGAAGACCATGGGCTGATGATAAAGTTGATCATGTAGCATAGCTGATGATTTAGTATGTGTAAACATGTGTATTTATTTTTTTGTGTGTAAACAGGCTAAAACCAAGCTCTTCTTCAGTCAAAGGAAGCATTTGCTATGAGTGTAGAAGAACTGTGGTTTTATTTCATCAGAAGTATGACATCATCTTTTATTTTGACTAAAACTGTGTTCTAACAATAGGTATTGTTCGTTAGTGACATTATTCTGGGACTAAAAACTTATGAAAGACATAAGAATTTATGTAAGAATAAAATAGTGATGATTATGTAACTGGCAAACATGAGACAAGAAAGCTATGTAGATTTCAGTAATAGTTCATCTGTTTACTGAATACTTACAACTTCTCCATTTGTACCACTGATGTATAACTTTCATAATTCTTGCATCTCAGCATTAATAATCTAGATGTCTTTCTCAATTAAGTTTATGTGATAACTGAGTTGCATAGCTAGCCTGTTTATTTTTTATGCTTAGAAATTATTAACATTGGTCATATTCCCACAATTTAATCAGTTAGCTGGTGTTATTTGAATGTAGGCTGTTTTCATGGTTTTTACTGAATGTATAATAAACCAATGCTTCCCAACCTTTGTCTCACATGAACCATCTGACAATTTTGTTACAATAGATGTTAAGATTTTCCAGGTCTAGGATGGAGCCTCAGATTCTGCATTTCTAACCAAAGCCTAGAATGCCAGACTGAGAACAGGGGCTTTGAAACAGGAGTTCTTATCTGGTTCATAATTCTCAAAGTGAAATCAATAGTAAGCTTGCTAATAAAAAATATAAGAAGAGTTAGAATGTCATTGCTTCAGGTTATTTCTGAGGATGTGAATTAAATTTAACCTGCTTCTCTAATATTCATTGTGCATTTTAAAGGAAGAGGTTATATAGGAAGTTTTCAAGCCAGATTTTTCTAGATTTAACCTCTGGATTTCCTCTTTAGTGACTGGTTGTCCTTGGGCAAAATCATTAATTATCTTGTCAAGTTACCAACCTTGACCTAGTTTCTATACCTTAAATTCCTTACCTGAGAGTCGTTTTAAGGAAAATTGGTAAATTTGAATAAGATAGCAAAAAGTGTTGGATACATAGATTGTGTTGATTTTTCCATCATTGTGACATTGGTCTGACATAAATCAATTTAAAAAGGAAGAAAAATTTTGTTTGGCTCATGGTTTCAAAGGATTCAGTTGATGGTTTCTTGGCTCCATCATTTTGGGCCTGTAGCTAGGGAGAACATTATAGCAAAGAGCACATGACAGAGGAGGTCTATTCACCTTATGGTAGCCAGGAAGCAAATGGAAAGAGAGGAAGGGACTAATTTCCAGTATTCTTTTCTAAGGCATGCGCCCAATGACCTGAATTCCTTCCGCTAGGCCTCAAACATTAATTTCACTTATGTTTTTGTGATTGTCCACATAATAATTTCTTGCTTTCTATTCCTCTTTTAGTAATTGGATACAGAGATTAAAATATATTGTCTTAATGTACATATGAACATTATGAATGTATCCTAGAACATGTCAATATTCTGACAACATAGGCGATAGTTTTGTTTCATATGGTCACAATAGTATACTCAAAATTTTGTTGCTAATTTTTAGGAACTCATAACTAAGAAAAACACAAGGATAAGAGGATCAGTCAGCAGGGTAGCCTCCAAAGAGAATGAAGCAAAACCTTTTTATACTTTTATGAATAAGCATAAAAAATAAACAGGCTAGAAGTGACTGCTACATGTGAGCGGGCTATACATAACTGTCTAGAAAGAGTGCCAATCACTCTGTAGATGCCATCTTGTGATGGCATCGGGACTTTTGCTTATCCAGAACTTACTAGGCAAGAATGTTTTCTGCACATTATGTTTGGTTACTTAAGTGTTAGTCTCCTGCTTGACCAATTGGCTGATCACAATCTTGCAGGTCATACAGAAGATTTTGTGGGGCTTGGTGCAAGTCCCTCAGGGCACTGAGTTGGGACATTAGAATGTGCTATACTTTGCATCATGGAGTCCAGTTGCTTTTGATATGAAGAATAGTGTTAAATTTAATAACAAAGAGTATCATTTGCTTTAAATGACTACAGCAGGTTCCTGCATTTATCTTATTCTCTTCGTGGATATGTTCATTTTATTTGATAACTTCTGGAGTAAAAATGCAGCTTAATTACCAGGCCATTTCCTTATCTAAAGTGGGATTTACAAAGGCAAATTCTTTTAATTATGTTAACAAATCCTTTTTATTAAAATTTAATCAAATGAGCACATTGTCTTACTCTATTTTATATTGTTATAACAGAATAGCTGAGACTGGGTAATTTATCAGGAAAACGTATTTATGGCTTACAGTTCTGGAAATGGGAAGTCAGAGACAGGAGACCAATCTGGTAAGAAGGGCGTCCTTGCTGGTAGCTGTAGGGCATCACAATAGGAAGAGGGTACATGCCTAGCATTCCTTTATCACAAATCCATTCCAAAACAATCTATTAATATGTAAATTTATGAATGAATGAACTTATATTCATGAGGACAGAACCCTCAGGACCCAATCTAATAATTGTGTCTCCCTTTTAATATACTATTAATATATGAATTTGGTTATTTAATTTTATAACATGAAAATTTAAATCATAGCACAGAATATCTTCCTTAATGTTTCCTCATTCATTTATTTAATTAATGGCCTATTATTCCTTAATAATTGATGAATTATTGAATACAATCTCTATTATCCATGTCAACCATTGTTATTAAATTCTTCTAGGTAATTTGATACAGATTTTCTAGTTTCTGTGTTTTTGCTTTATGTCAGATCAATCGTATGTGTGTTATATATTTTCTAATAATTTAGACAGCATAAATTTAAACCATAATCCTAAAGTCATGACTCAAAGACACCAAACTTGCTTTTTGTTAACTGAAGAGTGTCAGAGTAAAGGTAGAATTCTCTGGCAGCCTGCAGGGACTGGAACCACAGTGCACTTGAGGGTGAGGATTCTCATGCCTGCAGGGACGACATCAAGGGGCAGAGCACCCTGTGGTTTGGGAGCCATATTGAAGTTGTGGTTTTGAAATGAAGACTAAGATGAGTCATGTTGTATCAAGGACTTGGGCAGACTATAAATCAGAGGAGCAGAAAGGAAAACTAAGAGCAGAAAGTGTCCTTTGAACACTTCTGAATGAGCACTGCAGTCTACTTGTGCTGCTCCTTGGTCACTGAGTGTCAATGCTGATATTTCACCCTCGCCTGAAGATCAAGAAAGCACCTCACATTTCACTTCAGGTGGAGATTGTCTATGGTTGTTTGTACCAAACAATAAAGTCCATCATATTTGATACCATATTTTTGGTTTTGGCAGAATGTTTTTTGTCAAATATCACTTTCTATTTTGCTGTGAAACTAATCATAGCATAGTTTTCTGAGTCTTGTTATTGAGCATTTATCATTTACCCACCTTATTTAAGCATTTATAATTTACATATTTATAACTGGTATAAATTAAAGAGATTTAAATGAGTCTTAATTTGTTAGTGGCCACTTGGAATGCTTTTAGTTTACAAAATTAAAAACGTAGGAGAGAAAAGTGACATGATTAAGCTAATGCAGACATTAGTAAATATTTTAGGTAAATTTACATTGTGAGCTGTTCTACAGTACAAGCAACCTTTTTATTTCCAACTAATAAGAGGCATGAGAGAAAAAGGAAAGGAGTTGACTATAAACAGAAGACATTTATGTGACATTGCAAACAAACACAATATGTAGACCTTGTTTAGATCTTCATTTAGACCAGGATAAAAAAGAAATATGAGACTCGTAGGAAAATATTACAAAATTAGTTGAGTATTTGATGGTATTAATCAAGTGTTACTAATTTATTGTGGATTTTTATGATATTATAGTTTATAAATGACCTTTCCTGCTAGACATGGACAAAGAGAGATTTCTAGTTTAAATACAATAGTATCACTGGACCACTTTAAAATTTATTATTTAATAAAGGGGAAAGGAGGGAGATGATATATCACATGACCAAGTGCTGATTGCTGTAAGAGAGGAAGAATGGGTACAGCCAAGGTCAGTATTCCATTCTCTATGAATTTTTGAAAATTTTAATAACAAATAAATATGTATATGTAGTAAATTAAAAACAAAAGCATTACTAATGTCTTTAAGCATTTACTATTTTAAGATTAATGACAAGTTATGACTTCAAAAACAGTAAGTTTTCTGGTGAACGTAAATAAATCAGTGTGTCACTGTGAAGCTGTACAAAAATGTGAATTGTATGCTGTGTTAAAAATAGAAGACTGTGGTTAAAAGGGACTGAGATGAGTAGAAGTTTTAATTGTCAAGATTATTTTTTAAATCACTCTTAAGTGTGGCATTAAAAATTTATACATCTTTTGTATCCTATACTTAACTTTATTCAGGAATAGTAGCCTCAGGAAAGCTACCAAGGGACTAGGGAACCATATTTGTGCTCATTGAAGGACTATAGCCTGCCCTTCTGATTCCTGCCAGTCTCCTATGGGATGTTTCTAGATTTAGTATTTTATAAACTTTCTCATGTGGTAATACATATTGATCTGTCTTCCTAATGAGTTTGACTGAGTGAAAAATAAAATTATCAGTCATCATTCTTTCCTGGGGGGGAGGGGACTTTGCTCCTAGCAGAAATGGCCATCAAATTCATTATTGTAGTTGGATCCCATCTATATTAGTCAGGGTTTTCTAGAGGAACAGTATCAACAGGAAGTATAATTATAAAAGGGGACTTATTAGGTTGGCTTCTGTGACCAGAATCTGGATAGTCCACAATGGTTGTCGTCCGTAAGCTGGAGAGCTGTAAGAACCAGTAGCTGCACAGTCCAAGAGTTCAAAATAAAAGTCAAAAATATTATCATGTACTTATACATGGAATTACTTTAAAATTATTAGATTTAAAAATACATGTGACAAAATGACTTTGTGTGTATATGAGAGATGAAAGTTAGAGCCAAAGAAGTCAAAATTAAAGGACATTTGGTAATCTTAAAAAGCTAGTCTAGGCTAGCTAGTCTAGTCACATGACCGGAATACTTTCTGTCGCAAATTCATAATAGAAATCATTACCCCTTCAGCAAACAGTTTAGTTCTTTGATTTTAACCCAATAATGATTATTTTTTAAAATGCATCTAATAAGAAGAATATGAAATTTCCTCCCACTCTCCTCCCCCAAATGTAGTGGGGGGCAGCAAAGCTTATTTAGTGTTTTCTAAACTCATCATACTAGAGAACTTTTGAGAACAGGCTAAGTTAGACTTTCTATAAGCCTTGAAGTTTCTACATGGAGATGGACCAAGAAGTCTGTAATTTAACAGGTATTTATGATGATTTGTTTTTAATTAGACAAAGATGAGAAACTCCATTTTAATAGCAATAAGTTAAAGACTACAGTCTTTGTTTCTTCTGCTTTAAAACTGAAATAATAAAACCTAATTCAAGGTACAATTTGAAGATTAAATGAAAGAGCACATGCAATGGATTTACCTCAGAACCCAATGCAGAGAAAACAATTGCAAAATGGTCCTAAAAAGTATAATAAAATATAAATAAAACTACTTTAATTTTAACATTCATAGAAAGGATATTGCAGACCTATATTTTATTAATTAGGTAGAATATTTCCCCCTACACAATCAGCTAATAAGTATTAGAAAAAATTGTTAATTTTCCTGAATTTTAATTTATTCCTCATAAAATTAAGGGGACAAAAATAATTTAAAAACATATGGGGGAGTTAAAATATTTGAAGCCTTGAAGATTAACGGACTAAGAGACAAAATAAAAAATAAAATTACATGCCTAAGATTTATAGTTTAATGGTTGCAACTGACTATGTAAAGAGTAACAGTGGCAGTGGGGTTGGGGGGAGGCTGAGGTTGTGGCTCAGTGGCAGAGCACTTGCCTCTCACATGTGAGGTACTGGGTTCGATCCTCAGCACCACATAAAAATAAGTAAACAAAATAAAAAACACTGTGAACATGTATAACTAAAAAATATTTTTAAAAAAAGCAACAGGGAATTCACTATCCCTGTGTGCATTGTTACTTGCACAAGGTTTACCTATGTCTCACCTACACATTTTCTCATTCATTTTAGTATAATCTGATCATTGCCTTTTCTTCTTATAAAAAACTTGTTAAATACTTAGACTTCACTTTTTCAGCACATTTAGCATAACATACAAGAAGAGTTGACTGCTAGTAAGCAAAACACATGCTATTAAATGAAAATAATGAAAAAAAAATTTGCAGTTAACCTATTAGCTTTATTTTTGTACCATTGATCCATACCGTTAGGTCTGGTCAGGGTCTAAGATGCTCAATTAGGGGAACCGGTCAGCAGCTGTGAAGCGGAGCTGCAAGCCAGATGTGACGTCACTAGTAGACATGCCTCCTGTCAATCAGCAAGTTTTCCTGACCTATCCAGGAAGGACTCTGGCCTTCTCTTCCTGTCCCCGAGCCCTCCCCTTCCTGACCGGATTTTCTTGAAATTCTCTGTGCACGGAAGGACACGCTCTGGTGAATGGGAGTTTGATCCAAGGGCACACATTCCAATAAAGCCTTGCCCAGTGGCTTAATTCATCTTCTCCTAGTCGTGTAATCTTTACACATACTTGTCAACATTCATTAAGTAAACACTGGTAACATCACATACCCTTTTTTGTGTTTAACTTTTAACACTTTATCTGTTTAGAACTATTATAAATGATAACTGCCAACTATGTTTCTCTTTAATAAAATGTATTGGCTTTTCAATTTCACTATTCCTTACATTGTAGTTTGACGTCTGATTCACACAGTACGTCATTTAGATTTCTTGAAGGTAAGAACTCTGATGGTTTGAACTTCTCTCCCCAGAATTAATGTGTTGAAAATTAAATCCCCAAATTCATATGTTGATGGTATTTTAAGGGGGTGGCTTAGGAAATAATTAGGGTATATGAGATCCTGAGTGATGAAATTAATGGCTCTTTTAGAATAGGAAGAGAGAGACCTGAGTTTTCATGCTTTTTCATTCTCTTGCCATGAGATGCCCTACAACATGTTATGATGCAGCAAGAAGGCCATCACTAGATGCCAATACATTGATATTGGATTTCACAACCTCCAGAAGTATAGGATAAAAGTTTATTTTCCTTATAAATTAGCTGATCTGTGGGATTACATTTTAGCAACACAAAACAAACTAGGAAACAGAGTTTCAGTATTCTAAAAAATTAAAACTAGTTTAAAAAGCATATTAAAATTGATATTCTAAGAATAAAAAATGAAATCACTAAACTATACTCAAGTAAATCCAATAAAATAGGACAGGGACAAAATAAAAAGGGAACAGGGGCAACAAATAGTAAAGAGTAACATATAATATTAATTAGGCCAACCACATCAATAATCACTTTGTCAGTGTTCTACATGCATCAGTTAAAAGACTCATGCTGCAATAATGTATAAAGAGACAAGATCCCACAATAAATTTGATAATGTATTGATGTTGATATTTGAGACTGTATATACAAAGACATAGATGACTTGTAAATGGAAGGAGAAAGCATATAATGCTCACACCAATCAAAAGAAAGCTGAAATAGCTATATTAATTTCAGACAAAGCAAATTTTGAGGCCAGAAAATTAATCAGAAATGAAGGAAGATTTTATGCAATCATAAAAGGATCATTTAACCTGAGGACATAATAATTTTTAATGTGTATGTTCCTAAAAGCAGAAATGTGTGTGAAAAACTGATAGAATAGTGAGAAGAAATAGATGAATGCACATTATATTTGGTGGATCTTTAATCCTTATTTGATTCAGCTTTTCTAATGCTGCAAAGAAAAGGCCTGATGAGAACAATTTTATGGAAGTAAAGTTTATTTTGGGGCTTATGGTTTTAGAGGTCTCAGTCCACAAACAGCTGACTCCATTCCTGAGGGCCTGAGATGAGGCAGAACATCATTGTGGAAGAATGTGGTGGAGGAAAGCAGCTCAGGACATGGCACCAGGAAGCAGAGAGAGACTTCACTCACTATGGTCAAAATATAAACCCCAAGGACACACTCCTATTGACCCACTTCCTTCATTCACACTCTTTCTGCCTTCAGTTACCGGTTAATTCCTGTCAAGAGATTAATTCACTGATTTGTTTAAATCTATTATAACCCAATTATATCAACTCTAAAACTTCTTGCAATGTCTCACACATGAGCTTTCTTGGGTATACTTAATATCTAAACCATAACATTCCATCCCTGGCCCTTAAAAAAAGCTCATTTCCATCCTACAATGTAAAATACATTTAGTCCATTTTTAAGAGTCCCCATAGTCTCAACAGATCCAAGATTGCCCAGAATTCCAAGTCTAAAGTCTTCGAAATGCAAGGCAAACTTTCTGCATGAGCTCTTGTAAAAATCAAAAGTAAGTTACATGTATCCAGTACATAAAGGCACATAGTGAACATTTCCATTCCAAAAGGAAGAAATAGGGACATAGAAAGAAGGGATAGGACCAAAGCAAGACTGAAATCCAGACGGGCAAAACAGTACCATAGTTCTATGTCTTATATCACAAAGATGCTATCTCCAGAGGGTTTGTGTAGCTACTCTCCTATGACTTTCCTGGTTATGGACCACATGGCCTCTGTGTTGGCTTGTCTACTAAATTCCTGAAACTTTTCTTGGCAAACATCCCATGTTTTGGTCATTTCTTAATCTCAGTGGTCTCCACAGCAGCTTTGGCTTCCTCCTCACATCTTTATGCATTGCCTTAGGGGCTGCCTACAGGGATTCTAGCCCTGCTGCACATTGCCTGGCCTCCAGGACCTTTGTTGAAATATTGGTGGAAGCCTCCACAACCTCTTGACTCTCACATTCTGCATTCCTGAAGGACCAGCACCATGTGGTTGTCACCAACATCTGCCACCATGTCAAGCAGCAGCCTCTGAGTGCTAGGATGGCTGAGCATGGTGAAACAACTTCCTAGGCCTCCCTGTGCAAGCCAGGAGGCCCACTGGTCTTCTGGAAAGAATTTTTACTTTTATATTCTTGAGCCTGAGATGGGTATGGTCTTGCCAATTCCTGAGATGCCCTCAAGCTATCTTTCCTATGGTCTTTAGATAAAGTATTTTGTATTTCTTTAGTGGCTGTAATACCTTTAACAACCATACTTTAATTTTATTTACAGTTCTCTAGGCAAACAGTACATTTTTCAAATCTTTCAGCTCTGCTTTCTGTCCTGGGTTATCCCAATAAACTTGACTAAAAGCTAACATCAAAATCCATGCTGCCACCTGAATTTTATGTTGCTTAGAATTTTTTTCACCAGATTAAGAAGTGAATCACTTTTAAATTCAGTCTTATGGAATAGGACATGGGCAAAAATGTGGATGACTTCTTAGCCAGAACAAAACACAAATGACCTCTAGTACAATTTCCAATACAGTTCTCCTTCTTTTCTGAAATCTCATGGGCTCCATCTTCACTGTCCACAGAACCATCAGCATTCTGATTTTTTGAACCTCCACCAGAATCATCCATTAAGCTGCAATTTAAAACTGCTCTAGCTTGCACAACTAAACGTTTCAAATGTTGCCCCACAAATTCCAAACTGCTGCAAATGCTTCTGAACACATGATCAGGTTTTGTCACAGCAACAAACCCACTACTACTCAATACTAATTTCCGTTTTAGTCAGCTGTTTTCCTGCTGCAACAAAAAGATATGACAAGAACAATTTTAAGGAGGAAAAGTTTATTTGGGGGCTCACAGTTTCAGAGGCCTCAGTTCACAGACAGCTGACACCATTCCCTGAGGCCTGAGGCAAGGCAGAACATTATGGTAAAAGAGTGTAGTGGAGAAAAGTGGCTAAGAACAGGGCACTCTGAAGAGAGACTAAACCCACCAGAAACAAAATCTACACTACAAAACACACCCCAGGAACCCACCTTCTTCAGTCACACCTTATCTACCTTTCCTTCAGATTAAAGGAATCCTTATTCTGGGATTAATGCACTGATTAGGGGGGACACCTAATATGGAAACCATAATACCCCTCCTTCAAAAGTTGACAAAAAAGCAGGCAGAAAATCAGGGAGTACAGCTTATTGAACCAAACAAAACCACAATCAAATGAATGTAATTGGCATCCGAAGACTACATTAACCAACAATAGCAGAATACACATTTTTCTTAAGCTCACTTGGAATAGTCATCAAAATGGATTATATTCTTGGTCATAAAACACATCTTAACAGATATAAAAGCATAAAAATTCATACAATATATGCTTTTGAACCTCAATGAAATTAAAATAGAAACCAATAACAGAAAGATAGGTAAAAATTCTAAAATTCAATGTTAGAATCAACTTTTAAATAACAGATGGGCCAAAGAAGTCTCAAGGAAAATTTTAAAATTTTTGAATTAAATTTAAGATAGGAAATTATTAGAGGAAACAAAACAACAATAAAAAACATCACAGGCTGGTTCCAAAAAGGAAAAAGAAAATCAGTAAAATTGATTAACTTCAAGCAAAATAGCTAAAAAAAAGAGAAGAGAAATTAATATACAAATGAAAGCAGAGCCATCACTACTGATCTCATAAATAGCATAGTAAATATTATATCAAGTTTATGCACACAAATTTGATGATCTAGATGAAATGTATGAATTCCTTAGAAAAAAGTTCTGTTAAAACTTGCAGATAAAAAATTATTCTGAGTAAGTCTATATCTATTACACAAATTGGATCAATAATTAATACCTTTAAAAGCAGAAAGAACCAGGCTAGATATGTTCAACTGTAATTTCTTTCCAAAATTCAAAGAAATAAACAGTTTGAATTGTAAATGAAAATTCCCCACAAATAAAATATTAGGTTTAGATGCTTAAAAGGTAAATTCATTCAAATACATATTGAATAAATATTACTGATCCCTCACAAATTTTTCTTTTAAAAATAGAAAAGGAAGCCGGGCATGGTGGATCATGCTTGTAATCCCAGCACTTAGAACGGCTGAGACAGGAGAATCGTGAGTTCAAAGCCAGCCTCAGCAAGGGCGAGGTGCTAAGCACCTCAGTGAGACCCTGTCTCTACATAAAACACAAAATAGGGCTGGGGATGTGGCTCAGTGGTCGAGTGCCCCTGAGTTCAATCCCCAGTACCAAAAAAAAAAAGAAAGAAAGAAAAAGAGGAGGAAAATAACAGATCATTCTATTTAGAAAATATTATCTTGACACAAAAGCCCAATACACTCCATGAAAAGAAAATTTCAGGTCAAATTTCTTTATGAATATAGACACACAAGTCTGCAATACAATACAAGGAAACAGAATCCAATAACTTATTTATCCCAGGATTGTAAGGTTTGTTTACTATCTAAAAATAATTTAATTTCCCATAGTAATGGAAGAAAAATAAAACCACATAACAATCTCAATGTATGAAGAAATTAATTTTGATGATTTCCAATATTCTTTTATGATAAAAATACTCAAAGAAATAGAAGAAAAATTCCTCAACTTGATAAAAAGCACCTCTGAAAACACAATAGCTGACATTTCACTAAATTGTCAAAGATCAAAAACTTTCTCCCTCAGGTCAGAATAAGATAAAGATATATGGTCTTGCCACTTGTATCTAATATTATAATCCATTTTCAGACCAAAGCAATAAAGCAAAAAAAAAAAAAGGAAGAAAGAAATAAAGAAAAGAAAAAGCACATGTATTCTGGAAAGGAAGAAGAAAAACTATAGTATATTATCGTTATGTAGAAAAACTCATACACAAATGCACGCGTGTGCTCACACACACAAGGAAAACGCATGAACTGATAAAATGTTCTCAGCAAGACAGTTCAATGTATATAAGTTCAATGTTTAAAAATCAATCATACCTCTGCACATAGAATCATGCAATGCAAAAATAAAATTAAGCACAATTACATTGATGATAGCATAAATATCTTATGAATGAATTTAACAAAAGAAGTGCGAACTTTTGAGTTTCTTAGGGCTACTATATCAAAGTGCCATACTCTGGGTGGATCAAAATAACAGAATTTATTACCTCACAGTTTTGCAGGCTAGAAGTCCAAAATGAATGTGTTTAATTTATTTACATTAAATTACATATGATCCTTCCTTGGCTCTTCATAGTTTCTTTATTCGCTGGAAGTCTTTAGCATTTCTTTGCTTACAGCTAAATAATTCCTCTGTCTTCATATAGTCCTCTTCTTATGAATACACTGATCATATTGGATTAAGAGCTCACACTGCTCCACTATTTTATCTTAACTAAAAATATCTACAATGACCTTAATTTTAAATATAGACACATTAAGAGGTACTAGAAGTTAGAAATTCAATTTATTTATTTTTTAATTTGGGGGACACAATCCAATCTATAATAATATATGCTCTGAAAATTACATATTTTTAAACAAAATTAAAGAAGAATTAAGTAAAAGGAAAATTATTCCATGGTTTTGGATTTTAAGAATTAATATTATTAACATGTATAAAATTCCCAAGTTGCTCTAAAATAGCAAGGTCATCTTTTTCACAAATTTAGCAGATTTTTTTTTTTTTTGGTTTATCATCTTTTTCAGAAAGTGATAGGTAGGTAATTGCTAATGTAAGAAATATAAAAGAGCTGAAACAATCCTAAAAAAAAGGAAAAGCACTTGGAGGACTCATAATTCCCAGTTTCAAAAGTCATTAAAAAGTTTCCATAATCAGATAGTGTGATAGTGGCGTAAAAATAGACATCTATAGGGGCGGTTCCAAGATGGCGGCGTAGACAGTCCACTCTGCGCTAGGCTCTTAGGGACCAAGGCTGGAAGTGGTGGAGGCGCCGTTTTCCAGCCAACTTCCTGGCATCATTCTTCAGCTCAACATCCCACGCAGGAATTTTGCTCGTGTGTGTGAGTACAGGATCAACAGAAGGCAGCGGTAGCCGGGAGGCGTGGCTG
>CM053400.1:109229479-109272542 GCA_028644305.1 Xerus rutilus
TATTTGCCTCAACAAATGTTTTCAGTGAATAGTGTGTACAGCTTCTGATAATTTTGTTTTTTTCTGTTATGTTTGCCAGCATGTATTAAAATGCAACTTTTGGGAAAAAAATAAAATAATAAAATAAAAAAAAAAAAAAAAATAGACATCTATAGATCAATGGCGTATAATTGAGAGCTTGGAAAGGTACTTTTACATATAAATTCAACTGATTTTCAGCAGTATTGCCCACCAAAGTCAATGTATAATAGAATTCCCATCAAAGGGTGCTAGGGAAAGTGTATATTCACAGAAAAAGAATTAAGTTGGCTTTCTACTTTAGATTATATAAAAATGATTTCAAAATAGTGTATGAAATTAAATGGAAGAACTAAATTTATAAAGCTGTTTAGAGGAAAATGTAGGAGTCAATCTTTGTGCCTTCAAGTTAGGTAATTATTACCTGTGACATCCAAATCATAAGCAGAATTTCATTAAAATTAAAAAAGTGTTGGTGCTTCCCTGGACACTGCCAAGAAAGAGCAAAAGCAATTCATGAAATTAGAGCAAATATTTGCCAATTATATTTCTTATAATGGAGCAATACATCTGATGTATAATGACCTTTAATTTCCACATGAAAAGAAAATTTAACTTGAAAGATCCCAGAAATTTAGATGGGTGCCATGGCGCAGGCTTGTAACAGCAGCTCAGGAGACTGAGGCAGGAGGATTGTGACTTCAAAGCCAGCCTTAGTGACAGCGAGGCTGCTAAGCAACTCAGTGAGACCTTGTCTCTAAATAAAATACAAAATAGGGCTGGGGATGTGGCTCAGTGGTCGAGTGCCCCTAAATTCAATCCCAGGAACCAAAAAACAAACAAAAAAAGATACAAGAGATTTAAAGACATTTCTCCCCCAAAATGGCATGACAAATGAGTCATAAAAACATACAAAAAGCACCTAACATCATTGATCATGATGAAAGGAGAATCAAAACTGCATTGACCTGGGTGCAGTGGCTCACGCTTGTGATCCCTGCGAGTTGGTGGATGAAACAGGAAGATCGTAAATTCAAAGCCGGTTTCAGCAACTTAGCAAGGCACTTAGAAACTAACTCAGTGCGACTGTCTCTAAATAAAATATAAAATAGTAAAAAAGAGTTGTGAATGTGGCTTAGTGGTTAAGCACTCCTGGGTTCAATCACCAATACCAAAAATAAAAAATAAATATTAACCAACCACAATCAAATTAGAGATGATGATAAATGTTGGTCCACATGTAGAGACATTTGATCCTTCATACATTGCTGGCGTGTATGTAAAATGGTGCAGTCATATTGGAAAACTTAAAACTTTCATGATATAGTTCTCATATGAGCCAGTAGTTCCACTGCTATGACCAATGAGAATACATCCCATATTTACACAAGGAAAAGGAAGACATATCTGCAAAAATACTTTGACAACAGGTTCACAGGTACATAATAATTACAAAGTAGAACCAATCCAAATGACTGTTAACAGATGAATGGATACACAAAAAATGATATAAACATATATTAGAATATTCTCTGTCAACAACAAAAGAATGAAGTATGAAAAACAAGTGTTTTAACAAGGATAAACCTAAAAATCATTAAACTAAATGAAAGCAGTCAGGCACAAAGGACCACATATTTTATGATTTCATTTATATAAAATGTGCAGAACAGGCTAATGCATAGAGACACAAATACATTTTGTAGTTTCGAGGTGCTAAGGACAGGAGTGAATGGCGACTGAATGCTAATGAGTACAGAATTTTTGTGATCAAAATATTTTAAAATTAGAGGGTGAAAGTGGTTTCACAGATCTGGGAATATATTACATATCACGAATTGCATATTTCCAAAGATGATATTTATGCTTAAATTATTTAAAAAATCCTAATAGAGCTATTTTTAAATTATAGATATATGTGATATATATATACACATATGTATATATACCTATATACAGTCTTCTCCCCAGAATATTTCCTAGTTGTCTCTAAACTCCCATGAGTTCCTAACCCACGTAACATGAACTGGTTCATTGATCCATTTGTTACCTCTTGAAATGTACTTGAACCATTTCTTTATCTACGACACCATATCCCCAACACTCACAACACACAGTGAGAGCTGAACTTAATTTGTGTGATGACTGCCCTAATTCTAACTCCATAGTATCTTTTCCAAGCAATCTTTAAAGCACTAAAACCATTGAGTTCTCATCAGGTGAAGGATGAGAGGCTGCAGGAATCCTTGTCACTGCTCGGGATTTGTATCAGACATCTTAAGCAGCCCAGAAAAGCTGATAGACCCATATACCTGCTTCTAAGAAGTGCATTTTCATTCTTGTTTTGATCCTCTTAACTTCCTGTAAAATTGATTATCCATTAAAGAAGGTGATGTTATTGTCACCTTTATGTGGATAGCCCCAGCTCTAAATTTTCTGCTTTGGTCTTCTCCTGAGGTAAAGATAATTATTTAATGGACTCCACTTAAAGACAACATGACTCACCTCTTTCTTTCCTATTGTGCTTCCTTTTCAGTGAATGATACCATTTCTGTTCAGTTTTCCAATCCAGAAATTTGGACATTATTTTTGACTGCTCTCTCTCATTTATATTCTACACTCAATCAATCACCAAGTTATGCATACTTCACCTTCTAAAGATGTTTTGCACTTTTCCAATGATCTCTATTCACTACAGCCACCCTTGTCCAATTCCATAACATCACTTTTCATACTATTGTCAAAATATTCCATCTCATCAAAGCGTTGATCAGTGGTCCCCACTGTGCAATATAATGTCCACATTTCATATCTTAGTTATTGAAATATTTTGCCCTACCCCACCCCAGTCTACTCTGGCAGCCTCAGTTCTTTTAATTTTTTTTAGGGCTGAATTACCATTTCTGAAATTCATTAAATGGGATGCAAACTTCCCTCCTAATATCCCAGCATTTCCATAATTCATATTCACTCTTTCCCTTATTGACTTTAACTGCTTTCTTGGGCCCAGGTAGCCATTACTAACTGAATACTCAGAATTATTTGAGCTTATAGACATCTTTTGGCCCTTTCTCAACTTGGTACAGTGTTTTTGCTGTGTACCCACTTAAGTATTTATAGTGAATATATTTTCAATTTTCTCTGTCCTCTATAGGATGTTACTTCTGAGAGAGTGGGAATCACCCTTATTTCATGAAGGTTTACTTTCAAAGAAATTTGGTGCTCAGTAAACGCTTTTGTATGAATAAATGGAATACTGCCTGAAAGATGCTTCCTAGGATTGCAATCAACTTTGAAGAGCATGTTAATGTTCTTATTCCTCTGCTGCTTCCTGTCTTACAGTGAAGAACTTTGTGACAGGAGGCTCTAGAGTCCTCCAAAGCATGGAGCAGGGGATAATATAGATTTTTTTCCCCTTTGTGAGCAAGTTTGTTAATATGTACTAATTCTTGATTTCCTGATCTCTGGAAGGCATCATGACACTAGAGGACTTTTTGAGGATGAAAAAAATGTCCTACTGAGTATGTTAAATTAGGAGGCAGCATTTCTCTTTCTAATCCTGTCCCTCCCTAGTCAATCTTGAGAAAGGATATTTCTGAAATGTGTCTTAACTCATACCTCATCTTTTATTCTCTCTCATAAAAAAAACAAGTTATCTGCACTATTTCTGAGCAAAAGGTAGAAAAGTGAACACATCAATGTATTCTGTTATTTGAATAGATTTAATAGTCTTTAATTTCTTTAGAAAATATATTTTCCTATCTTTTTTATTGAAAACAATGGATAATGGACCATTTCAGACAATTCTGTTTGACCTCATTTTTCTACCCTTTCTATTTTCAAGGGCTTGGAAGAAGTTCCAAAGGAAAGGAAAATGAATCATTGCCTTCCCGTACGTGTATTTAGGATTGTCAAATTGGATTTGAAAATAGCCTTAAATTGTTTGACTTCATAATAGCTAAACTGTGCGTTTCTATCATCCTCACAATCCTTTTGGTTCACCCAGTACTCCTTCTTTAGTCTGAGGATTCTATGTCCTTGGACTTGAAAGTGGTTGAGTTAGAACAAAATAATGAAACATTGTGTATCCTAATGAATGTGTTTTATATATACAATATCAAGCTCAACCAATAAAGGTCAAAGCTGAGCAGGCACAGAGATTTTGGAGCTAGGATTAGCCTTAGGCACTTTGTCTGAAACAGGAAAGCCTACAGTTTACTTGAGGCTACATCAGTTTCCTCCTCCCGTCCCTATGGAAACTTTACCCTCCTTAATTTTTTAAGCATCTGGGCCAGCTATATGATACAGCAGAAATGCCAAGATGAATAGTGACATCAAGAGTTGGAGACCATATTTCAAGATATGCAGGCAAGTCACTCACTGTCTTGTGCTCAAATCTGTTTGGAAACCACACAAGGCAGTTTCTTAATCATTCTATGCAAGTGGCCATATCATTAGTAAACAGGAATGGTGCCAATAAACCTTTCTTCCTAGAATGTTGTATGGTTTACTGTATGTAAAGTGTTTCAAAATGGCTACAAAGTTACAATCTATATTAGCTATTCTTAATGGGTTTCACCTTCCACCAATGTCAAATAGGAAAAATCAGTGAATGAGTACCAATGGAGGCAATTGGAGATTGTTGGAATAGCAGTGCTTTATACTGTATGTGTGTTAGGAACAAGGACAGACATGGTCTATTTTAAGGTACATGTGCAAGCAAACAAATCCTCACTGAGCCTCCAGGCTTAGGTTTACAGAGAGCAACCACATTATCTTACCAGCATTTTCAGGTTTAACCTATAATTTTTATATCTAATGAAAGTATATTATCACAAGAGTTAAGATAGTAAGTCATATTTCATCATGCATTTCTGTAGTGATTCAGTGAAACAATTTATAGGAGACATCTAGATTTGTGATTGTTACTAAGAAGTAGATTGTTTGGATTACTTGAAGTCTCTCTTTCCCTCTCTCTCTTTTTCCCTTCTTTTTGGGAGGAATTATTGACTTTCTTAGAATGTGGTATTCTAGCCAGAGGTAGGGTAGTTTGTCATAGGAATCTATCTTTTGTCATACTTGTTGAAGGACCATGCTGAGTGGAATTGTAGCTGTTTCAGATAAGCCCAGCTCATGGACAGGGATCAAGATGCATGAAGACAGAATGGGTGATTATGTCTGGTGGAAAGGGGTGCCTTAGCTGAGTCCACTTATTTTTATTTTTTCTCCTTTTCAGAACTTATGTTTTTTTTTTCTTTTTCTTCTCTCTCTCTCTCTCTCTCTCTTTATCTCTTAACTTTTCTAACTACATGAAATGCCACAGTGCAGCAGAAAGTGTGTAGGCTTTATGTCAAGAGAGAGCTAAGGATCTGGTACTTGTCTGGGCAGATTGAATAACCTGTCCAGCATCAGCAGGAACATCTCTCCAACAAAGGTGTTGTCTAGTTATGAGGGTTTCTTTGAGGATTTAATAAATAAGGCATATACTAATGTCTACTGTACTATGTGCATAGGATAAGATGTGAGATGTAAACATGAGCTTAGTCATCTTCTGTCTTTAGAGTCTACAGGACTTGTGAACTGAAATGGTGCACATCACTGTTAGTTGCTCGCTGCACTGTCTGCATCTCTTCCCCTCATGGATATCATTTATAGAAATGATCAGATCTCAGGACCCTACCTCAAGATCCTGGGATCCTATTTCAGAATTCCAGGACTCAATATTATTTCAATTAGGAATTAGTAGGCAGAAAACATTTGTGACTGATGATATGTTTTTAAGATAGTGGCAGCAGTCTATTTGTGCTTTATAACCTATTAGATGTGATTTGCATGTAATTTGATAATGCACTCTCACATATTGGAAAATATGATTTATATGCAAATTCTGTGGTTAGTGGTAAGTCAAAAACTATTAAGAATTTTATGGTTGAAAAATCTAAAGCTTCTCCTTGGAATTCTAGGTCTGAAAGAGACATTTGTGATTTTTTTTAGCCTATCTTATTAAATTTGCAAACCATAAAGTGTGTGCCCTGAGGGGTTGAGGAATTACAGATAGCAATGGACATATGGACACATACAGTCTATGAGCACGATCTATGGAATAGACGAATAATGTTTGTACAAAATACTATGTCTTTTCAAATTTATAAAGGTTTAGGTGATTAATAAAAGGAGAAACACAATTTTTTAATGTAAAAATCTCTATTAGTGGTTTCTAAATAAACTCATAAAATGGTGCTGGTGGGAAGCACTATAAAATATTTTACTGTGAGATGTAATTATTTGCTACTACCCAATAGACTAGAAATCTCACATTTTATCTAAATTCCTTCATTTCCTGTGAGGGAATTCTAGAATGGTAAAGTGAATTTGTGAGGTGGTATAGCTAAATAAATGGCAGAGCAGATTTTAGAAAACCTGTCCTCATGTACACCCTAAGGTTATTTCTACAATTCCCTTGAATTTTTAAATTAAACTTTCAATTCTGAGACAATTATAGGTTTAAATGCAGCTATACAGTAATATTTAATGATCCTGGATGCCCTTTTCCCTGTTTCCCTCCTTACTTAAATTTTCAAATAGTTGTACAATAAAATGACCAAGATATTGACATGGATGTAATCAACAGATCTTTTTCAGAAGTGTGTATATGTGTGTGTCTGGTACATTTCTAGGTTCATCTGTACAGTGAGGTTTCCATCACTGTAAAAAGTACTTGAGATAATTAACTTATAAAGAGAAGTTTTATTTTGGAGGCTCCAGTTTGTCATGTTTGGTTGATTACTTTGGGTCCATGGCCAACCAGTGGAGGGCATGGTGAAGCATGGCAGAGCAAGGCTGTCCACTTCCTGGCCAGTGAAAAGAGGAGTCTTGTGTCCCACAATCCCTTTTGAGGATATGTCTCCAGCGATTTAAAAACCTCCCACTAGGCTCCACCTCTCAAAAGTTCTACCATATCCTAATAATAATACCCTGGGGACCAAGCTTTAAACACAAGGACCTTTGGGAGACATTTGAAATCCAGATCATAGCAATCACCTGAATCAAGGTACAGAGCAGCTTCATCACTACAAGGATCCCTGCTGCTGTGCTTTTATAAATACTCATTTTCACCCTACTACCTGTCATCCTTAATGCTTGACAAGCGATAAATTGTTCTCCATCTCCATAACAGCCATTTCAAAAGTATCATATAAATTCAGTCATATTTTAATGATTGAGATTGCCATGTTTTACCAAGTATTGTTTCCTCAATCCTATTCCTTTTTCACTTGTGTATAGTGTTCCCTAAGTGTGTAAGTACCACAGTTTGTTTAACCATTCACCCACTGAGGGATAGTTGGTCATCTCTATTTTTTGGCTTTTACAAATAAAGCTGATGTAGACATTCATTACAACTTTTTGTTTGAGTATAAGTTTTTATTTCTCAGAGATAAATGTCCAAGATGGTGATGTATGGATTGTATGGTAGCTCCATGTTTATGTTAGTTTCGTTCTGTTTTTGTTTTGGCAGACTTACTGAAATATAACTCATAAACCATATGATTTGTCCATTTGAAGCTTGAAATTCAGTGGCTTTTCGCAGATCCACAGAGGTGCTCATCCATCAGCACAATCAATTTCAGAACATTTACATTACTCAAGAAGAAACATTACACCCGTAAACATCAGTTTCTAATTCTATAATTCCCCAAAACTTAGATAACCACTGATCTGCTTTCTGTTTCCTACAGATGTGTCTATTCTCAGCATTTCATATAGAGAGAATCATAAAATATGTAGTCCTTAGTGATTTTCTTCTTTCACCTAGCATAATGTTTTCCAAATTCATCCATTTTGTAGTACATACCAAGATGTTTTAATTGCCTAAAAATATTCCATTGCTTGGTTATGCCATGGTTTATTAACATACTCATCAGTTTACTGACATTTGGGTTGTTAGGGGTATGTGAAGTTTTCAGATCTGCCCTCATCTTCACCAATATTTGTTTTCTTTCTTATTGATTATAAACATCCTAGTGGAAACGTTCTGGTGTTGTTTTAGTCTGTTTTGTTTTGTTTTTCTATTGTTGTCTTGGTACCAGGGATTGAACTCAAGGGTGCTTAACTACTGAGTCACATCTCCAATCCACTTTATTTGTATTTGTTTGTTTGTTTGTTTGTTTATTTATTTTGAGTCAGGGTCTAGCTAAGTTGCTTAGGGCCTAAGTTGCTGAGGCTGGCATCAAATTTGTGATTCTCTTTCCTTAGCTTCCCAAGTTGTTGGGGTTACAGGCATATGACACTGGGTCTGGCACATTGTGCTTTTGATTTTTCATTTTTCATATGTTAAACAATGTTGCACATGTATGTGCTTGTTGGCCATTTACATATATTCTTTGAAGGAATATGTATTTGCGTCTTTTTTTCTTTGAAAAATTGGGCCATTTGTTTATTATTGAATAGTAATTTTTAATATATTCTAGATAAAAATGCCTGTCAAATAAATACATGTAAAAGATTGTGTGTTATGTGTTCACTCTGGTTGATGCCCTTAGAAGTGTCAGTTTTTAATTTTTACAGTGTTTCAGTTTGTTTTGTCTTTCCTCATTCATTTTGTGTTGTATCTAAGAAACCATTGTCTTATTCAAGGTCACAAGGATTTAGACCTATATTTCTGCTAGAAATTTCATTATTTAAGCAATCACATTTATGTCTTTGACCTATTTTGAGTTAAACTTTTTAGATGATGTGATGTGAAGATTTCTTACCTTATTTTTCTTATCATAAAGACATGAACTTAGAACTTCCAGCTCTATATTGAATAAAAATGATGAAAGCATACATCTTTGCCCATTCCTAATCTTAGGCAGCAACATTATGTCTTTTGCCATTATGTATATTGTTAGCTGCAGGTTTTTTAAAATACTCTTTCCCTACTTGAGATATTTCTCTGTAGTTTTAGAATGCTGGGAATTTCCCACTTCATCTCTGTCCACCCATGGATGTGTATTGAGATTTGCCTAATGCATTTTTTGGCCAATTGATAAGATCACATGATTTTTCTTCTTTAACTTGTTGATAGGGTAGAATATACTGACTGATTTTTGTACGCTAAACTAGTTGGAAAAAAACTAGGATAAATCCCAAGTAGCACATAATTAATTCTCTTTATAAACCAATGGATCATGTTTCGTTGAAATATTTTTTATGTAAGTTCAAGTAAAATATTTGAATGCCATTTTTATTTTTGTTCTGTCTTTATGGATTTTGCTATTCTGGTAATAATGGTCTTAAAAATGAGTTCGGGAATATTCTTTTTTGTATTAAGAATTGTGTAAAATTGTTGTTAATCATTTTCTAAATGATGGGTGAAATTCAAAAGAAAACCATTTGTCCTAGATACTTTATTGAAGGTAGATTTTAAACTATTATTTTAATTTATTTAATGATTATAAAACTATTTCAGTTAACTATCCACCATAGTTGGCTTTTATAGTTTATAATTTTCAAAAAAATTGGCCCACTTCATTTCATTTGTTTAAAGTTGTTTATATTCTTCCATTAGTACCTTTTTGTTAATGACAAGATCTGCAGAGATAAACCCTGTTTTACTGCTCATGATGATCATTTGTGTCTTTTTATTCTTATGAGCCATGCCAGGGGTTTATTAATTTAATTGACTCCATTAGCAAAAGAATTTTTTGTGTTATTGATTTTCTGTACGGTTTCCTGTTTTAAATTTCATTTATTTTTGCTCTTGTTATTTCATTTCTTTTGCTGGATTTAGTTCATCCCCCCCTCAACTAGTTTTTAAGGAAAGAACTTCAACTATTGATTTGGTCTTCCTATATTTTCAGTATAAGTATTGAGGATAATAATTATTCTTTCACCACTACGTTAGACTCATCCCATATATTTTTATATGCTCTATGTAATCATATTAATTCAGTTTCACATAATCATTTCCTTTCAGATGTTCTTTACCACCATGAATTATTTTGCAGTATATGGTTTAACTTTCAGAGATTTTATTGTGGTCTTATATTCACTTGGATTTCACTAGTGTTAGAAAATTTCATTTCTTTTAATTTTTTGAGATAGGTTCCATGACCCTGGATGTCATCTTTTGGTGAATACTTCATGCCTTAAAAAATGTTTATGCTCCTCTTATCTAGTTATTGGGTAGGGCATGTTACATATGTTAACTAGATCAGGTTGGTTGAATTAATTTTCATTGTTTGTATTCTTACTGATTTTCTGGTTAGTGGTTATATCAGAGTCAGGTGATAAAATTTCTAACTTCATGTATTTGTCTATTTTTGATTTTTCAGCTGTCAGTTTTTGCTTCATTTATTTTATGGCTCTGCTCTTTGATGCATATGCATTTAAGGTTTCTAAGTCGATCCGCTGGGTTGATATTTTTATCATTGTATAATGCCTTTTTTGCCTCTAACAAGTTTCTTTTCTGAAATTTATTTTATCTAATATGAAAGCTGTCACTCCTGCTTTATTTTACCTATTGCAAATGAAATCTTTTTCCATTCTTTTACTTTCAGTCTGCATGTGTCTTTGAATTTGAAATTAGTTTTGCATAGTCAGCAAAAGGAAATTCATCTTAGATTTTTTTTTCCTGTTCAGCATTAAATTTTAGGAACATAGATGATTTCACAAACAATGGCTTAATGCATAAATTTACATATCATAAATGTAAATGAATTCTGCATATATTTTGCATATCCTTTATGCTATTTATTTTGTTTGCATGTGTGATTTATATATATTTGCACCACAGTAAACCTAAATACATGATGCATTCAGTTAAATCTAAGGAAACTGGTGATTAGATAGTGAGAATAGTTACTTAACCACCAATATATTAATGATTTAATAACTGAAGACTTAGACTTAATCCCTCTCTCAATGTTAGTAAAGTTATAAGGTGTTTTAAAATATATGCACTGGTATTAAGCCTCATAGTGACATCTGAGTAGATTTTTGTTTCTCTTGGGAAAAGATTGTCAGACTGTTTGCCAAGAGGAATTGAGTTCAAACACTAATATGGTTGTAAATAGATCAAAGTCTATAGCTGAAGCCTCAGCTTCATAATCTCAGATATCTAATTTTATTATCAAACTGAGAGTAGATGTACTTTTTAGGACTTGGCTGCAGTAGACAAACTTGTAAAGTGGAAGCATAAAAGCAGCAAATAAAAACATTGAGTATTTCCAAAGTAAACAGAATATTTATGTTTGCATGACTGTGCATTTATATTTTTACAATGAAAGGTCACTGTTTTGTGTCTTATATCAGAAGACAAATGATTACGAGAACTCATGAAGAGAATAAAGCAGGGGAATGAATTAGATGACTCAAGTGCTCTCTCTAGAGAGTGAATTCAAATAGTCTACTGGAGTTTGTGTTCTTGATCCCTGTGCAGTAAAATAGACTCATTAAGAAGAGTTGGCTTTCGATATGTAAAACTAGAAGTCACTAGTATCAATAGAAAACTTGGTATACACTTTCAGCATTTTGAATCAACAATGAGGTTCTCAATACTTGTTAGTGTTAAATATTAAGTCATTATACATTGAAAGTCAAAAGAAAGAGAAAGAATTATTTTCAGAAAGTGACTGTACAAACACAATGTGATCTGATGAAAATTATTTCTACATAAAAAGAATACTTAAATTACAAGGGATTTGCTCATAAATGTGGAGTCAGAAGGAGAGATATTAATCAAAAGTGCAGTGACCTCTTAGGGAAGATCAGCCAGTATCTTTGATTTCAGTGATTATTGGTGATGATCAGAGCAAGCTGATCCTATTTGGCAACACTCTCTTCATTTTGTGGTCTGATGACATTTAATACTTGAGTGTAATTCACTCAGCTGTTTTCTTATCTTCATGAATTCTCATTATCATTTGTCTTCCAAGGCATAAAACAATGACTTCTCATTGTAAAAATACAAATGCATGCTCATGTGTTTTAGTCAGTTTTACATTGTTATGACCAAAATATCTGTCAGGAGCAATTTGGAAGAGGAAAAGTTTATTTGAGGCTAACAGTATCAGAGGTCTCAGTCTATAGATGGCTGACTCTACTACTCTGGATCCAAGATGGGGAAAAACATCATGGTGGAAGGATGTGGTGAAGTGTTGCTAATTCATGGGAGGTTGTAAGGAAGTAGAGAGAGGGAAAGGTGAAAAAACCACAAGGAAGATGAGCCCTTTCAAGGCCCAGCCCCAGCATCCCATGTCCTCCAGTTATGCCCCACTCGACCATTTCCCAGCAATGGGTACCACCCAGTCCATTTAAACGAAGATGGACTGATTAGGTGACAGCTCTCATAATTCATTCAATCTCCTTTGAACATTCCTCCATTAACACAGGAGTTTTAGGGGAAAGAGCATATCCAAATGGTAGCATCGTGCAACCATAATGAATGTTTTGGAAATTCTCAGTATTTCATTTGCTGATTTTATGTATTCATCTCCCAAGCTTATCCACTGTAGCCAGCTCCTAAAAATTAATCTGATGATAAAATCGAGTAAGATTATAGACTTGAGATACTGACTCCAAATTTTGATGTATTCATCCTCAATGGTGAATTCACCCTCAATGTATACCTGGATATATCTTAGAAAATAGTCTGACAATATTTTTCCTAGAGAAGTAAAAATCTACTCTAATTTCCCCCAGGATTGAATACTAGTACATACATCCAAATGTATCCTGTAAATTTACCTATCTTGACAGAAGGATTAAGTCAAATTCCATCTACAGCAATTTATTGATTATATAAACCTGGGCAAGTTAGTAACCTTTCTATGATTGTCTTCATGTTGGTAAAATGGTATCTACTATTCATAGATTTGTTATAAAGATTAAATTTAATAATATACATAAAGAAATTTAGACAGTGCTTGGCACAAATTGTTCACTCAATAAATATTATCTACTCATGAATTTGTCAGAATTACCAAATGTAACATGACTAAAACAGAAGTCTCTAGAAATGACATCAACCCAGCTCACAACTTAGTCATTATTACTGATATCTCTTTCCCTCATCCCCTTCCTTCTCTCCATCTGGTAATTCTTTCTTCCTTCTTTTCAAAATGTGTCTAAACCCATCTCCATCTTCTTGCCTCCAGGGCAAAAATTTATTAAAGTCATTGTCATTCTGTGCATGTACTTCTGCACACATCTCCTAACTGACTTTCCTTGTATTTCTTAGGTTTTTGACCCTTCTAGCACACCACAATGCTCCATCCACAAGTTAGAAAGTCATCTTTCATAACCAGAAATGTGTTATCAACCTCAATAGCTTATCACTGCAAACTCCTGTTGTGGCCATGCGTGATCTTCCTATGCCATACTTCTAACCTTATCTCCTCCTGTTTGTATATTTTCGTGGCCCTGGAGTGGTCCAGCTCATCCCCATCTTAGGACAACTGATTACTCTAGTTCTTCTATCTGTAAAACAGATCAGATCCTTATATGTCAACTTCCTCAAATAATTCTGGCTTCAGTTCACTTGTCAACTTCACAGGGAAGTAACTCTGACTACCATGTCTAAAATAGTCTCCACCCCCAGATGCTATCACCCATACCACTATGTCTTGTTGTCTTTAGAGGTTTTACAAATTTCATCTAGTATCTTACATTTATTATTCATTTTCTTCCCACTAGTAAATTAAAATACTGATCCAGTCACTAAACTGAAGTGCTTAATACAATGTCTCACATATATAGCAATTCAATGAAAGTTTATAATATGTATTAATTTTTAAGAAAAAGCAAAAAGCAATAAAGTAATTAAGTATGTTTTTGAAAATTCTGCAAGATTTAGATTTTAGTTTATGAACCTTTTAAATTTATTAAAATATCATGATTCAGTAAAATGATCAATCTTGTACATTGGCAGGTGATTTTTCAAATAAAAGATTTGGATTGTGTTGCGTATCTAATAAAACATGATAAATTGAAATTGGATTTTCTGAAATTAAAAATGCCTTTCATTCTGCTGAAAGAAGTTTAGGTAAAGTGTTCCATTTCTAATCTTATTTTTGTTTAACTGTCTGCAGAATAAAAAGTTATAATTTTAAATGACAAAAATCCAGAGGCAAATGAACAAATAAAAAATGAATAAAGAAAATGGCATTATAATTTGAAACCTAATTTACTAGAATTGAGTTCAGAGTCATTTCTTTGGCTATGACGTATCAAAAAAAACAGGTTCTAATTATATACAACCCTTAAGAAATATGTGTGTTCTATCATGTCAGTCTTTTACTGCATTTAGTAGACTACTCCAAAATTCTTATTAATAAACTTATTTTGGAAAATACTATGGACTTATTCAGTAAAATTGCAGAAAGTATGGCTATTGGGTAAATAGATTATTATACATTTTTTTGTAAGTGCCCTGGTAGTTTATAAGTAATACATGAGTTGCCATGTTTAAATGTGCTGCTTAACCAATCTGAAAAGTACTATCCAACAAGGAAATGCATTTGACCAGCTGAAATATATGCATTCAACATCAATATGTTCAAGCTATAGCTGGCTTCCTAAGATGCTCTGACTAGAATAGGTCCATAGAAACAATTTTCAAAATTTATTATTGTTTTTGTTGGTGAGAACTTGAGTAAAAACACAAAATTTTTAAGGAAATAAGGTTAATAATAATAAACAAAATAACAACTTAATAACAACTTTAAAAATAATTGATTAAACTCCTTACCTTTTTTCCTTCCTCCAGTTTTGATTGCTTAAATTCACACTATAGCAAGGAAAAGATTTTCAGATACACTAATGAATGTAGACTCTCAAACAAATACAAATGAGTTTTTCATTCTATCTCCAGATGCTGTAAAACCACAATGAAGGATAAATAGAAATTGCCTTTAGCTTCATTTTCAAAATAATAAAGGATTTAATGGAAATGCTCTAATTGCATGGTCTTTGTTTATATCGACAGATGGTCCCCATTATTATCTGACACAGTACTATTATACCTGTCAAACTACCTGTTCCCCAGTGGTTTCTAGCACCTAATAACTAATTCATTGAAAAATGTTCATATAGAAGTACAAAACCAATAAAGAAAATGATGGACTTTGTTAAAAATCTTCATTAAAAAAACCAATTAATTTGACTATAGTAATAAATGTATACACTGAATATTTTTAACCATTAATAATTCTTCCATCAATTTTTTTCTCATTTTTTTCTTTAAAAGACACAGGAAAACTTTGTTATCAATGATATTCATCTCTTGTCTTAAAATGTGCCTTCTCACAAAAGACATCAAAGTGACACCTTATTTTGCACTTAGTATTGTTGCTTCTTTCATTAGTCAACCTGTTATGTTTCCTTTTTTTAAATTAATTAATTTATTTATTTTTAAAAATTTAATTATTTTATTTAAATGCATTTCAAGTCATAGTATGTAAACAGAGCTCAGTTTTTCCATTTCTCTGGTTGTAAACCAGATAAAGTCACACCATTTGTGTCTTCATACATGCACCAGGGGTAGTAATGATCCTCTCAATCAACCATCATTATTGTTATGTTTCAATGCAAGCAACTCCTATGAAGTTTTGCAAAGTTTAAAACATTCTTAGTTCGCACATATGTGGTTTTTCATCAGTTTATCTCAAAATCTAAACCAATGCCATTACTTTAAAAATTGAACTATTAATTTACACACCATTTAACTCCCAATTGCATTCTGAACCTAATTTAACTTTAAATTTACCTTTAAGCCATTAAGAAAATAAGATTAGTTGAAATACAATTGCAGACCATATGGTTGTTTCAGGTCTTTTCATTTCTAATGCAGAATTTTATTTCAAATTGGCTTGTTTACTAAACTCAGTATGCAATTCATCGGTTTCTAGAACTACCCTTTTAGCTCTTACATTTTGTTAAACCTTTCTAGTCTTCTCTTTAAGAATTTGTTTTCATTTTACTTTTCAAAAAATACTTTCTTAATCTTTATTCTTGGATTATCTCTGGTGAAAATCCACAGCTGACCAACTTTCTCCTTTTGCCCGACTATGAGAATTTATATCCTGAGTTTCATTTCTTTGGCCCAATGTCTTCAGCATGTAGTCTTGTAGACACTGCTTCTCAGTACTTCGCTGGGTCACTGGCTTACCACAGCTGACCTTGGATAATGCTGCATACACAGTTATTGCACAAAGGATTCTGATTCTTTCCCAGAGATCCCTCCAGGAATATCACATCAACTTAGCACAAATTATGTCAAAGCACACCCAAACATTCCAGGTACAACAAAAATCAGTCAAAATGCTTAGGAAACTGTAAAATAAATCTGAGGGTTTCATTGATGAAAAAGAAAAAAACAAAACCTTTGCTGAAGGAAATCAAAGATGCAAAGGAAATGCTCAGTCATGGTCCCAGATAAATTGTTGACATAAGAACATTTCTGACTTTCCAAGTTGCAGGTTTGATGAGATTCTCAGTACAATTTCAGTGAGCCAAGTGAATGGAGTGGAGAGAAGTTGTGGAAGGGCTGCCCTTTACATCCATCAGGAATTATCCTCTAGCTGTGAACTGCTGCAGATATCACCTCCAATTGCAGCCTTTCTTACCACTTTACTTGAAAGTTCTCTTCATCCCTGCTTTGAAGCCAGACCACAGCAGTCACATTCCTGAACAAAAATCATTTCAAAGTATTTCCAAGGTGTTTGACATACAAAGAGGTCCTGAGGACATGGTTACCTTTCAAGTGCTCCTAATGCTCAGTTAGCTGCAGGCTGAAAAAATCCTAGTTCCCCTCCTCTGATAAAGAAAAAGTAGCACTGAGCACTTTCTAACTTTCTATACTATTGATTTCTCTTGTTTATTTTTTGTCTCCTCCACTGGAATGGATGCTAAATTATGGTAATCCCCTTCCCATTAGTTCACTACAATATCTGCAGTGGTGAAAACAGTCCATGATATACTGTGGTGCCCAATATTTGCTGTTGTTGAATTGCCAGTGGATTATTTAGCCCTTGCCCTGATAGTGCAAACTTCCCCTTCCCCATGCCCTTATCTTGTCAGTCATCTCCCCATGTGTCTTTCCTAAATATGCTTACAGCTACTATTATTTATAACATTATTTTTAATTGTAAATTTTATGAAACCATCATGTCTAATCTCTTCATTATAGTACACAATTCTTGACAAAATAGAAAAATTATCCAAAGTTGTATTTACTTATGACATACAATTTATCTGTTTTCTCTAGACAGTAGTTAATTGTCAGAAATCTTTGGAAAATTTTAACCAGCATCTTCCTCACAGGACTACTTGTCAAGGTGATAGTCAGATCTTGTTTATAAAAGGAAATGTATGGAAATCAAGTATCCAATAACAGAAAAAAGTGAAATAAAGTTAAACCCACCTATAGCACAGAAAACTCAACAATGTGCTCAAATGGCTTATACCACTCAGGAGAGCCCATTGTTACTTGTCTTCCCTGCTGTGTGTTCAGCGGCCTGTAGAGTTTGAAACTAGCCAGTGTGGGAGTGTTTACATGGCAAAGATCCCAAGTGCCAAAAATCAGGACTTTTTTATTTTTCCCAGAATGGTGGTTGTAAAACCTTTAACACAACATTTACCAGAATAGCAGTAAAAATAATTCAGTGATCATAAAGAAATTTTCCACAGAAATTGGGAAGTTGTTCATAATTTATTATAAATGCTATATGAAATTGTTAATTGTTAAAAATTGTGTATTGAAACCATCTTGAAAACAAATATTTTAATATGGTTATTAGTGGCTATCTCTGAGCAGTGGAAATAGGAGTATCATTTTTTCTTTCTTTGAACCAGAAATATAGTTTCATAATCAGAGAACCGTTCATGTTCCAAGCCCACTCTGTTCTCCTTCTTCCTGACTTTTCCCCAAGGTACTCACAATGAATCCCTGATGTGGTTGTCCATGTTTTATTCTGGCCTTGCTGTTTGGTCTGTGTTCCACTTGGTACATGATGCTCCACACCTCTTGTTCAGAGTACTCCAGACTCTTCCATTTAAGGTGGGCTAATTCCTCATCCTCCTACAAGTCTGCACTGAGCAGACCCAAGGCCCTGCCCTCACTCCTGAAGCTGCTTCTCTCGCACCTGGCTGCTTCTCTTAGAGCACACCTATCTGGAAGGCAGGTGTTTTTTAACTTGTCTATCTCTTCTTTTGTTACTATTTACAGGACTATAACCTCAGTAAAATACCCCAAACACAGAAAACATTCAATAGATGTTTGACAAATAATGAAGAATTAATGGATGTGATAGCAAAAGTGTAATCACTACAATAGTTTATGTTTCATTATGAAATCACAAAAAATATATGTTTACTAAGAAATATCAAACAGATATTGGTTTAAAGGTGCTATTCAAATAAGGTGAAATATTTAAAAAGCCCTTTATAGAAATCCTTTTTTGTTCTTTCTACAATAGTTGAGATCAGAAATAGGTTATTTTTATACTTTTGCTCCCATCATTTGAAAACAATAGCAACAAAAACAACAATAACAAAATAGCTTTTATTATCTCAACTTCTTTTAAGTTTTGGAAACTGCATTGTAAATTTATCATGCACCAAATCCTAAAAGCATTTTGTGACCTTCTTGTAAGCAGATGCAACCATAAATTTAATCAGATTTTTTTTCCTGTTAGAAATAAAACCATGAAATCAGACAACATACAAATCCATGCAGCACCTGCAAATTACTGGTCAAGCCAAATGACTACTCTCATCAGCCAAATTTCACAAAACTAGGCTGGATAGGACCTCCAGGACAGAGATTTGGGATAGAAAACAAAAAACAAAAAGAATGGAAATAGCTTCAACTTCATTATGTAAAATGCAATTGAATATCCTGATCAGGTTATGTATTGCTGCATAATGAAGGATGCACTAAAGTTAATAGTTTGAACCCAATTTTATTATTATCTAATGAAACTAGGGGCCAAGAATTCAGGCAGAGCATTGGCTAGGTAATTCTTCTACCCTATATTTTGTCAGCTGGACTGAAAAGTTATAAAAGGCTTTGCCCTAATGTTTGGTGCCATAGTGGGGATGGATGGAAGCTGAACTCTCTCCCTCACTCTCTTTAAGGATACTCAGGCTTTCCATATTGGCCTTTAGCTGGGGTGGTTGTATTTCTTGCATGCAACATTATGGATCCAAGGGAGAGTGCTCCATGAGAAAGGAGTAGAAACCATAGCTGTTTTAAGTCTGGGTATAATTCACTCGTTCAGTACCCAATTGACCAAGTGTTCAAGAGAGATTTCTCAAAATCAAGAGGAAGGGACTAGTTCCCAGTGCTTGAGGGGAGAACATGAGCAAATGTGTGGTCATCTTTAATTCATCACATATGTATGAACATACTGTAAGACATAAAGACATTTTGAAATTAATAGTTTTTCAGGTGAGTATTCTAGTATACACACACACACAGAGTGAAGAATAATTATTCTGCAATATAAAATTTCAGTTGACAAAAATTTGGGCACTACAATAGAAATGTGCCAGTAATGAAACATAAAAATGATAAGAGCTGATGTATTTTCTTTCCTACTAAATAACAATATTATTTCCTTCCTATTTTTATATGGATCCTAGACACATAAAATCATCAAATATATAGCAAAATAGGTCCTTAAGTGTTATTTGTACCAACTAATTTTTAAATGTATTTTTGAAAGTCAGATATTAGAGAATCAAACAAACAATTACAATTAAATTTGTGGTTAAGAGGTTGAATTCTGGATTCAGACAGACATAAATATATTTCCTTTGGTCAAATAATTTAGCCCTTATGATCTTCTGTGATATCTGACAGAAATAATAGTAAATACCATAGAGATTTATTGATTATTAAATGTAAATATATATTAATTACTTTGTATAATACTGAGCCATATGGACACTTAATACATAACATTATTTTCATGATTTATAGGGGAAATTACATTCAATTTTACAAATTACAAGAGGAAAAGACTACAGAAATGTATAAAATTATAAATCCTGATTCATATATTTAATACTTTTCTCAGACATAATCTTTTAGATAAGAGAAAAATTAACCATCCAGGCATCCTTCATTTAACTGTCTAGATAGTTTCATAGAGTTTCTCTAATAAATTAAAAAACCTGGGTGACTTGAAATAATAAAATTTATTCTCTCAAACTTTTGGAAGCTTGAAGTCCAAAATCAAGGTGTCAGCAGGCCATATTCTCTCTAAGCATATGAGTAAAATCCGTCTTTGACTTTTCCCAGTTTCTGATGGTAGCCATCTGTCCTTGATGTTACTTGGCTTTGGCTTCATCACTCCAAATTTTGTGTCTATTATTATGTGCTGTTTCTCTGTGTATTTCTATCTTCATAGAACATTGCTTTAATCTTAAAAAGATATCAATTATATTGAATTAATTCATGTTAGAAATATTGAGGTGCCACAAGAAATCAAACACCTCTTCGAAAGTGGGTGAACAAGGCAAACTTTACTTCTGCCAGACTGGCTTGCTAGGGAACTTGGCTAACAAGCATGCCTGGGTGGACAGTCTGCCTGTTTATATACCTAATTCAGGGCTGCCCTTTGCCTTGATTGGAGGACTGAGGCATACAATCTATACAACTGGCTAATATTAAAATTATGGTGGGCAAAAAGAAGGGCTATATTTAAAATAGCTATAATTGGATACAATTTAGGCTGACTACTATATTCTGAAAATGGACCATCAGACTTTCTTTTCTCATAGTGTATACCTAAAGATATCATCAAAAATTTATCTACAATACTTTATTTAAATCTTTATTCACAGATTTTGTGGCTCAGGATTTTAACTTATCTTTTTCAGGGACAGAATTCAACCCATAAGATTCCACCCTCTTGTTCTTCACAATTCATGTTTCTCCTAATTAAAAAATGTATCTACCCCATCCCAATATCCCTCAAAGACTTAGCCAAATCCAATATTAACTTTGAGGTCTCACCTGAATATAATCAACTCAAAAGTACACAATATTATTTTCTAAATCATCATTGAATCAGTTTTGAGTAATAGTTCAAATGTGATTTATCCTTGCAAAATTCCTTCTATCACTGAACTTGTGAAATCAGAGAAGGTATCTGCTTCTAAAATGGTATGGTATAACTGGCACATGGTAGACATTCCAATTATATAAGGAAGAAATTAGAAAAATAAAACAGATTATGAATCCCAAACAAGTATAAAATCTAGAAGAGAAAATTTTATTGAATTTTAAGACCTAATAAAAATTACCTGTGTTTCAAATCTTTGTCTTTTGAGCCCTACTGGTACAAAAGCTCTATCCCCTTGGCCCACAAGGGCAGTACTCTATCCTCTTGGCACATTGCATGGGTGGCTCTGCCTTCTTGACAAAAGGAGGTCTTGTTACTCCAGGTGTCTTCATAATGGCTAAGCCTCATAGTTATTTTCCTTTTATTTCTTCCCATCTCTGTAACTTCCAATCCAGGCCAATGCTTTTGCTCATCAAAAAATAAATAAATAAGTAAATAAAACCTTTTAAATTTCCTTGTAATTTATGATTGGGATCCATCAAATAAGAGTGAGTCTTCTGGCTGGGATCGTGGCTCAGTGGTGGAGCACTTACCTAGCATGTATAAGGTACTGAGTTCAATCCTGAGCACCACATAAAAATAGATAAATATAGGTATTGTGTCCATCTACACTAAAAAAAATATTTTTTACAAAAAGAGTGAGTCTTCTACAGAAAATTGTATCTATATCCTGACTTTTGATAAGATGGTTGGTTAGAATCAACAATAACACATCTAATTTCTTTAGAAAATAATCTCCCTGATGCAGACTTGGAACAGTTTCAGGGCATGCTGAGAATTTCTGGCTATGCTGAGAATTTTCCAATTCATCAGTGGTGATTTCTTTTTAGTGATTCCTTTCTTAATTTATCACTTTCTTGCATTTTGTATAAGGAGAAAAGAAAAACAAGTCTCCACTTTTCACACTTTGATTGGAAATTTCATATAAATATCCAAGTTTATTGCACTACCGGTCATTCTTTCCACAAAGCATCTTACTTCCATTTTTTAATAAAAAGTTCTTCATTTCTATCTGAGACATCATCAGAGATACCTTTAATATTCATATTTCTGTCAAAATTCTCTTCCTGATGATATTTGTATTCTCTAAAAAGTATTAAAAGTTCTCTTCAACTCTTCTTTTTTATTTAGAACTGCTTTTAACATCCATATTTCTACCAGCAATCAAGACTTTTTCTATTTGTAGGACTCAGAATACTTCTAGTCTCTACTCATCACCCAATTCCAAGACCATGTTCATATCTGTAGATATTTATGGTAAGATTACCTACACGCAATTTATGCAATTATGTATTTATCTTAGTATATATTTATTTTCAAGGGCTGCCATTACAAACTACCTACAACCTTGGACTTACGAACAACAGAATTTGAATTTCGAAAGTTCTGAATCTAGAGACCTCAAATAAAGTAGTTGACTGGGTTAAACTCCATCCAAGTCATCTAAGCAAGGATTCTTGATGGTTTTTTCTAATCTCTGGAAGGCCAAGTGTTCCCTGGCTTGTAGTTGCAATACTCTAGTTTCTGTGTCTGTCATTACATAGTGTTCTCCCATGTGTCTCTATCTTAACATGGCATTTTTCTCTTCTCAAAGGGACAATTAGTCATGTTGGATTAGGACACATGTTTCTCATCTAAATTTGATTTCAGCTGCAAGATGCTATTTCTAAAAAAAATTATAAATATAGTTATTAGGAATTCAATATAACTTTTTCTGGACATTTCCCTTTATAGAGTACATCCAAAGGGGCTGAAGTATGCAATATCAAAATCTTAAATTCTGTACATCAATTGACTAGGTACTTAGAACTTTTAGAAAAATAATTTATCTTTTTTTCCCTCACCCACCCCTGTGACTAAAGTTCCTCCATTCTCCCGTGTTCTTCCCCACGTTATGGATTAGTATCCACTTAGAGAAAACATTCGGCCTATGGTTTTTTGGGATTGGCTTACTTCTAAGCATGATATTCTCCAACTCCATCCACTTACCTGCAAATGCTATAATTTTATTATCTTTTATTGCTGAGTAATATTCCATTGTGTATATATACCACAGTTTCTGTATCCATTCATCTATCGAAGGGCATCTAGGTTGGTTCCACAGTTTATAGCTATTGTGAATTGAACTGCTACAAACATTGAAGTGGCTGCATCACTGTAGTATGCTGTTTTTAAGTCTACAAAAAGGATCTATCTTATCCACACTGCTAAAGAAACCTTAAAATGCTAATCCTGAGCATCATAAAATTGTGCAGCTGACTGTCTATCTACTTAATATGTACTGATCTGCAGGGACTTCTTGGACCCTATAAATTTGATGAATGACACTGAAATTTTTCTAGCAGGTCAAGAAGCTGTCACCAATGTAACATAGGCTAGCAAGCATCATAGGTCAATTCAGGTGAGGGTAAATCTTTTTTATAATTTCTATAATCTGATAATGATTGTGCCTTAAGTAGCATATCAAAAAGAAAACACAAAATTCCAGAATTATTTTGAAAGTTGGTTTGTGAATATTATTAATGTTCAATTTTGAAAAATGTGGGTTCAACAAAAATATATGACTGTCAATGCTATGGAAAGGTCAGGAATAAAGTTTTTTCATAGAAGAATAACTTTGAATGGATTATGCAAAGGGTCCACAAACATATACTGACTACCACTAAACCAAAATGAAAAATTACTAGAAGTAAATAAAAATAAAGAGTAAAAGTTGAGCCGGGTGTGGTGGCTCAAGCCTATAATCCCAGCACTTAGGGAGGCTGAGACAGGAGAATCGTGAGTTCAAAGCCAGCCTCAGCAACGGCGAGGCACTAAGCAACTCAGTGAGATCCTGTCTCTACATAAAACACAAAATAGGGCTGGGGATGTGGCTCAGTGGTCGAGTGCCCCTGAGTTCGATCTCTGGTACCAAAAAAAAAAAAAAAGTAAAAGTTGACATATATTCAGACTTACATATTATATGTTATAAAATATTAAAAGTCTTAGGTGTTTTGTCAGTGACCTTGAACATTTCAGCCTATTCTCTAAGATTTTAATCTATATTTATAGCCTTAATTTTCTTAAGCAAATTATGCTAATTTATTTTTATTTACTACTGGGACATATTTAAGGTTCTACAGCAAAAGAAACCTTTGCAATAATCACTATAAGTTATTCAGCTCCATCACTTATAATATATACTTTATTTAAAATTTTAAATTACTGATAACTCAGGAGATCTTTAGGACTACAACTTTCCCTTTGTTTTTATTAAAATATGTAAGCATATTTACATTAAAATTATGACTAAGTCAATTTTAAAAAAGAAATTATGAATTAGGCAATTTAGTTATTAGTGACACAAACTTTTGAATTTCAGTACATTGGGCATCATTTATCCAAGTAATGAAATTTAATCAAAATGAGATTACCATTTCTCATTTCTCATTACCATTCACCTTCAATAGAAGATGAATCTGGCTTTACCTTCTATTACTTGCCCCCTGATGTGTTTTACTAATTGACAGAGTGGCTTTACTGACTGACAGAGTGCAAATGCACAGCAAAACATCCAACCAGTTCTGGCTACAAAGAAGCAAAGCAAAGAAAGAATTAATCTAATAATCAATTTGGCAGGTCTGTGTAGAATCATTTTTGCATTTTCTCGTTATTCATCCCATACCCGATTGACATATATTTTGACCATAGGGCTAAATTTCAGAAATAAAATGTGCTAGTACTCAGGTTAATAGATCATATTACTTCTTCATAATTTTCTAGTACTATTATACATAACTCTGATAAAAGTCCAATCTCCTATCTTGTTTAGAGTAACAGTGAATATTCTTTTTAGTCATTTCTTTCTTTGAAGGTAACGATCAATTCTAATTAGTTTTGTTTTCTAGAACATGATTGCTCATATTATGTTATTTGGCATTATTCCATAGAACATTATGAGATACATATTTTCAACATTCATTCTAACAAAAAATTTTAACAGTTGCAGGCTATAATTGGTATAAAATAAAATTCATTCATTGTAATGGACAATTCAGAAATTTTGGTAGATTTATATTGTTATGCAACCATAATTACAATGAAATTTTAGATCAATTCCATCATTCCAAAAAGTTTGCTCATGCCCATTTGGAGACAATCCCTAAGATCAACACCAGATCTTTCCATATATGTCTAAGAATTTTTGCTTAATTAAATGTCACAATTTTCTCCTGTATGTATGTGTGTATGTGTTTTGTTTTATAGCTTTAGCTCTTGCCTTGTCTTTAATCTATTTTGGATTATTTTTATAGTTAAATAAGGTTATAAATATGAATTTCTTGCATAAATCTAAATATATGCTCACATATATATTAATATCTATGTGTAAATATGTGTATATGAATATTTGATTGTTGAAGGGAATTTCTTTTCCCCATTGAATTGTCATAACTTATTTGTCAAAATACATTTTAAAATAAATTTAAAAAGACTGCTGAAGTCACAATTCTTTTGATTTATTACTTCTTTAGATGGTACCACTGGCTTGATTTCTGTACCATTACAGTAAGTTTAAAAACTGGGAGGGGTATATCTTCCACTTTTGTTATTTTCAAAATTTCTTTAGATACTCTCATTTTTTTTTTGCATTTTCACATGAGTTTTAAGTTCATCTTGTCATGCTGTCAGTGCCTTCCAGGATATGGATAGAAATTATGTTTAATCTATAGAAAGCATTGTAGGAAACTGCCCTATTAACAATATTCCTTGACCATATGATATTGTCATATTTATTTTGGTTTTCTACTATACATCTTATCCATGTTTTATAGATTTTGATGTTCAGGTTTTGATTTATTCTGATAATTTTATTTCTTGATATTTCATCATAATCCCTCCCTAAAATTAAAAAAAACAAAAACAAAAATAGGTGGCAGTTCAGGTTATTCTAAGGACCATAGCTTGTCTACTCAAGTTCTAGGGATTATACGGTACATATTAAGTTGTCACAATCTATTGCAGAAGTATAGTAGTAGTTTAATTCTGGTAAAATACACAAATTATATTCTAACATATCTCCTTTAATTTCCCATCTCTTTTTGGCAACTCCACATGTATATAGAGCTTGAACTCCAAAATACAGTGTCACAATTATTAATTTAAATTAATTTCTATCTTAAATAAGTTAACAGAAGAGAGAAACTATATCATAAAGATTTTATATATTCATACACGTTTATCATTTACACCACTTTTGGTTTCTACCAATTTGAAGGAGAATCTTTCAGCCCTAAAGAATGATTTTATTTAGTGTTTCTTGTAAGTCAAGGCAGCATAGTCCCACAGTCTTCTATTTTTTGAGAATTGCTTTTACTTACCCTTTACTTTTGATTATTACTTTTGTTGGTTATAAAATTCTCAATTGACAAATATTTTCTGCTATAAATTTGAATGCAGTAGCACACTACTTTTTGGCTTGTAATTTCTGAGAAGTCTGGCATTAATCATGTTGTGTATGACTGGTCATCAATCTCTTTCTTCCATGAAGTGTTTCTCTTGTTCTTTGCCTTTCAGCAATTATACTATTGTGTGTACATGTTACTTCTTTGTCTCTCTTCTACTTGAGACCTATTGAGACCCATATCTACACACTGAATTTTTCCATAATATTTAAAATGTTTCAATTATTATTTTTAATGTGCTTTTCCTTCCCTTTGTTTTCTTCCTCCTGAGACTCTTGAGATTTTTTTTCCATTGTATTTTTAAATTGAAAAATTTTATTGATTATCTTATGAAAAAGAGTCTCTGCTTATTGAGATTCACTATTCCCTGAGTCAAAGTCATTACATTTATTTTCATGTTTTAGACACGATTCCTTTTGGTTGTTTGAAAATATTTATAAAAGCTTTCATGAAGTCTGAAACAATGGTATCTACAACATTTTTCCTTAAATGTTGCCCAGTTTTCTCATTTCTTTTTATTTTTGGATAGCAATCAAGATTTGAATGACAAACATTTATGCATAGAAATCACTGATTAATTCTAATTAATGAATTCTGTGTTCTGAATTTTTCCACTGAGAGTTGTTTTGTTTGTTTGTTTGTTTTTTGCTTCATGGCCTGCCTGGAAAAAAATGCATGAAGTCTCTTTTCCCTGCAATATGTGTCTGGTTATTTCTGCCCTCATCTTCTTTTCTTCTTCTTCTTCCTTCCCCCCGCCCTTTTTTTTTTTTTTTTTTTTTTTTTTTGGTCTAGCAATCCACTGATAAACACTGTGTTTGAATAGCTTAGGATTTATATTAAGAATGGTCTAAGGATATGCTCAAAGACCTTAAACCAGGAAGGTTTCTTCTTTCTGTTTATGAATCTATGGCCAGGCAAGAGATTTGAAATATCAGTTCTCTTTAAAGCCTCCACGGCCTTTATTTCCCATGGACATTTCAAGCATGTGTTCTCAGGCTCTCTTTGTCAGGGATTTGGGGGTATGTTAGACCTTCTAGTCTTCATTGTGCATGCACCAGGGATGTGTGGATAGCCTATCAAGTCCTCTATGCTTCTTGACTCTCTCAACTTGTGCAGTTCTCTGTTAAATCTGTGAGACCCCTCCAGTCTACTGATTGTTTCAAATGGGACCTCAACACAGGACAACGAATTGTCTCTTTTAGATTGACACCAAGATTGCCAAGTTGACTGACAATGATTGGCTTGCAGTGAATTCTTTCCCACAATAGCTACTGTTTGGGTGACTTCCTCATGCAAGGAAAACCACACAATCAATAACACTGAGGTACTCTGTATGACCCACCACAAAATTGTCATAGACTGTTGGGCAATATTCTCACTGTGCTTAGATTGTCATTGGTTGTACAACTTTAGTCAAACTTTGGAATTCTAAAATAGCTGATTTAGACCCTTACCTAGTTTTTGCATTGATTTTTAAGGGGAAGATTTGTCAAATTCTTTATACCTAAAGTTAAAACAACATTTTAATATCAAGTGCTTATGCAAAATGTTAAAGTCATTTTCCTTTTTAAATTTATTGTTCAATAATTGAAGTCAGTTTTGTACCCACTATTTATCCTGTGATAGCTACAAGAAACATAATCAAAACCTTTTAATGAAAGAAAGGACTCATGATAAAGTGGAACAAGGCAACTGGAAATCTCTTCTGACTTCACTGTCAATGTACATATTTGCACCTTGAAGTTGTGAATTTTATATAAATCAATAATTTTTTACTAACAGATTCTAGTCATCATTGCATGAAGCAGGTAAGCCATCATATTATTTAAACAACTACTACAATAATTCATTTTATTGGGTATGTTAATATTTAGTTGTTCTAGCACAGACACAAATCTGTGTCAGGATATATTTCTGGTTTTTAGAAAATATTAACTGTCAAAATGACAGAACTATGTTTCCTTATGGTTCTCATTGCTCAATTCATCTTGCTAACTGCCTAGTTAATTTTATAATATCTGATTATTATTCAGGGTTATGAATCTTCAGTTATACAAATAATATTGTATGATTTTCTCATTTCACAATTACTAGAAAAATGCATTATGCTAATTTAATGCTTTCTTGGTCATTCTTAATTTGGTATTGTAATTTTTATCCAGAACTTTTTTAAATTCCAAGCATCTCATTTTTATAGCCTTAACCAATTAATTATAATAAATCGTGGACATGTTTGTAATTGCAATATTTCAGAAATAAGCTCTCAAGTTAGATGATGTGAGAGCAGGAATTTATTAGTTAACATCATCTTCTGGAAATCCCATTGTCCATGTTAGAAATTATGGAGAAATGTAAAAACAATTTTATTTATTGTAAAAACAAATTGTTATTCCATTATTAAAATTATATATGAGAACTTTAAAATATTAAGAACATATACTAGAACATTCCTTTTTCTTTCTTTTTACCTTTTTTATTTTTTTCTTTGCCAGTGCTGGGTATGAAACCCAGGGTCTGTGTCCCCAGACCTTGATTTCTTTTTTTTTTAATGTGTATGTTCTTTTGGATGGAGTCCTGCTATGTTGTTTATTCTGGCCTCAAATTTCTAGGCTGAAGGGATACTCTTGCCTCAGCTTTTTGACTTGGTTTGACTACAAGTGTTGCCACTACACCATGCTAAACACTCTTTTATAGAAAAATTGTCAGTCACTGAACAACTAAATAGCTGCCACATTATTTTAAAATTTAACAATTCACAAGATTGAACTCCCTCCATTTTTCCTTCCTTCCATAGTCTATGTTGGGTATCAAAGGTACTGATCACTCCTATGGGCATGGGATGGAATACTGAAGAATTCAAGCAAAATATTGTTCTCATTTAGATGATATTCCTCTGGGACAGTCAATAGGAGAAACATCAGTGACAAGGCTTTGTGCATAGTATAATCAGCATCTCAGTAATAGCCTCAAATTCTTGGTTTCTTTCCATTCTTCTTCTCTACCTCTCTTAGTGTTTAATGCATTTTTTGGCTGGTCTCCTCACTGCAGTCTGTACTACATGCCTCCTGCTTATATTCAGCAGGGGATGAAGCCAACCTGACCCTGAGCTTGGGACTATCAATCACTCCCTTTCATCTGAGTAGCTCATTCAGTCATGCACTGTTCAGGAAAAATAAATATCTCTGGGGAATCCCACATGCCCATTGACTCACAGTTTCTCTCATCCATGGCTGCACTTTAGGAATTTGGAAAAGCATATAAAACACACTGATGTTCAAGTCCATCCTGGGCCAATGCAATCAGAACCTCTGATGCTAGGACCTCAGAAATTATATTTTTATAACCTTCATATTTAAAAAGGCCTGCAATCTTCTGGAATAATATAATGGGATACACCTTTTAAATATATAATCATGAGTGAATATATTAATTATATTGTGATTCTCTGCAAGAGGAAGGATTGATTTGGGTACTAAGCAACCATGTCCATACAATTCTTCAAAATTTTCTTGAGGATTAAGACAAATGGCATGCATAATATTGCAGAGGGACATTCTGGTTGAGAGACCATTGATGGCTGCCTCTGATGTTTGAGCTGAGTCTTAAAGAATTAATAGGAACTCTCCAGGCAAAATGTTTGGCATTATTAGACTCTAAGTGACAATCCTTCACTCTGATGTCAGCGTGGAGACAGTCATGAGTATAGGGGAAGAAATTGAGGCAGGGAGACCATTGGAAGGATATATGCAGCGTTTTTTTTTTTTTGGTACTGGGGATTGAACTCAGGGGCACTTGACCACTGAGCCACATCCTCAGCCCTATTTTGTGTTTTATGTAGAGACAGGATCTCACTGAGTTGCTTAGCACCTCGCCATTGCTGAGGCTGGCTTTGAACTTGCAATTCTTCTGTCTCAGCCTCCCTAAGTGCTGGGATTGCAGGCTTGAGCCACCGCGCCCAGTTTATATGCAGTTCTTATTAAGAAAAATTAAGCACTGAAATATTTTACTCGAAAAAGATTTGGAGGCAAGGCTATAAGTAGAAAGGAAAAGTAGGAAAACAATCAGATGTCAGGATTAGTGCTGTGCATGATGAAGAGAAAATTTATAGTGAGGGAGTCACTTTTCTGCTTGAAAGTTCAGATGAATATCTATGTCATTCGTAGAGATAGAAGATACCAGGAGAAGGACCAGATTGGAAGATACTGTCAAAGGTTGTATTTATAGTGCTCAAGTCATTCCAGGAGGCCAGGCCCAGATCCAAGTGGCTGGAAATCTTGGAAATAAACTGAGATTGTTCATGACAATAAGCAAGGATCTCTGTGCTGTTGGCAGATGTGGTTGAAATTCTGGTCCTACTTGAAAACAATGGAAAGAAACAAACAAACAAATAATTCCATCTTATTAAGTGAAAGCCTATAGGAATATTTCATTTTGTATGGAGTAGTGAGGGACTGGGACACAGGCTTAAAAGAAGTAATGAAAAAAAAGTAATGGTAGCCTTTTAGGTACTGTTGCAGTGGAATGATGCCACTCTAAAATTGAAAATGGGCAATAAGTTCAGGACTGTCTGTTTAATAGGCATGTTCTGTTTGTTCACAATTTTAAGGCAGGGTCATTGTTCTTTGATTTGTTCTGCACAGTTAGCCCTTCAAGATCTCTGATTGAACTTTTGTGAACAAGACATGTATTAGAAAGACTCAAAAATACTTGAAAAATACTTGGCTCATTTTCAGGTTCTTCTTTTGTATATTTAATATTTCTCTCAGCTGTGATTTCCTGGGGATTAGAGCTTCCTCTGAAAAAGGGTCATATTTGTCTCTGATTGAAACAAGAGTGCTGCTTGAGTATCCTTGAGCTTTGTTGTTTTAAATGAGCATTTTTTCACGGTTCTAGGTGGTCTGAAATACTTAGTAATAACATTTATTTTTTTAAATATCATGTACAGAATTTTGCTTCAATAACCTCCAACATCTGATTTTGTTTATTTTTTTTTTTTCATGAGGTTCTGAGTATGGAACACAGTGCTTCACACATGCTGGGCAAGTCCTCTACCACTGAGCCACAACCCCAGCCCAACCTCTAATATCTTTTCATGGTATCAAAATAGTATTAAAAATTCTACCTTTTCTTGCTTGTCATTTCCTGTTTCTTGCTTCTAAAATATTTTAAGTCTTTTTATGGGAAAAAATAGTCTGAATGAATATCATCACAAACTTAATTAGAATATACTCATAGTTGGTAAGTTTTCCCTAATGAAAAATCATGAGGAAAATATTCATTGTTGAGTTTTAAATCCAAATGATCAGAAAGACAATCATGGAAAGTTTAGTATACTTAAAAGATAATTAGAAGGTCTTCTCAGGGAGAGAAATTCTATAATATCATTCCCAGAACCATGAGATATTGTTTTGCAGGTAATAAGTGAGAAATAAATGCAAAATTCCAGTGCCAAATAAATTGAATAAACATTGACTAATTATTTGCATTCCTCTGCATCCTCTGCATGACTGGTGAATAGTAGCTGATAGGAAGTTTAGTCAGCAAACTCATAAAAACGTGCTTAAAATCATCACTAAGGACATCATTTTCTTACAATCTGTGAAATAAATGAATAGGAACAGAGTGTCATTTTTGCTCTATATTTAGCACGTCTTCCATTACCAATAATGGCTTCATTCAGATTTCCTCCCAATGAAATTCTTAGTCATATTGTAAAAACCAACACAAATGCCACTTCCTTTGAGAAGTAGCACTAGTTTTCCAGAATGCACCTACTGCTTGTTCCTTGTGTTGCTTCCCAGAGAATACTAAGACACCTCTAACAGTTCACTGCCAGTAGTGTGAATTATGGTTTCTCACCAAATATTATTAAGAACTTTTTTAAAAAAATTATTTGTTGTTTTTAGATATACATGACAATAGGTGTATTTGGACATATTATACATATGTAGGGTGCAATTCATTACAATTTGATCCCATTCTTGTGGTTGACCATGATGTGGAGTTATACTGGTTGTGTATTCATATATGAGCATAGGAAAATTCTATAGAATGAATCGGACATAACTTTCCTATGTTCATATTGTAAGGTTTTTGAGACAGGATTTTAATTTCATTAACCTTGCCTATTACTCAGTCTGCTTCAGTTGAAATTGATAAAATCCAGTTCTGAATTGGCGCACACACACACACACACACACACACACACACACACAAAGTTGATCTCATAGAAGTAGTGAATAGAATAGTGGTCACCAGAGCCTGAGAAAGGTGTAGGGAGAAGGGGGGTGAAGAGAGGATGATTGACAGTACAAGGGTGTAGTTGGATAAGAGGAATAACTTCCAATATTCTGTGCCAAAATGTGATAACTATGGTTGACAAAAGCTAACTGAATATTTCAAAATAGGTAGTAGATAGGATATTGAATGTTTTCAACATAAAGAAGTCTGTCTGAGGTAATAGATATGGCAAATTATCCTGATCAGAACATTATACATTGTATATATATGTTGAATATCATGCTGTGCCCCATAAATATGTACAATTATGATGTGTTCATTAAAAGTAAAAAGTATATTTTAAAAATTAAACCATATGAAGAGTTTACAAATGCAAAAAATAAAAATTGGATTAAACAAAAAAGGAACTAATTAGCTTGTTGCTTGTAAGGAAGGATGTAAGGATGGTGTTGGTTGTAGGCTCATTTTACATGGGGTCCTCAAAAGACATCACTGGATCCAGTCCCTTTCTCTTCATTTCTTATCTTCCCTTCTGGATTGGCTTGCATCTGTTCCTCATGGGGATCAGATGGCTTCTGTATTACCTTCTCACAAATCTAAAATAGGTTTATTTCCAGAAAGTCAGTTTCATTTTTTTTTCAGTGTTTGGGATTGAACCCAGAGCCTCTGCATAGTAAGAAAATGATCTACTACTGAGATATGCCCCAAGCTCATTATAGTTCATGGTCTTTACCTGTTCATGTTAGTCATTTAAAAATGTAGATCTTTACCCAAGCTGCTACTTTCAGAGTGAGAAAAGAAATTCTGATATTCAATTTAGAATTACCATCCTGGGCCACATTCTGCCTCTTTAAATTATTAGCATGGACAGAGGAAGATAATGAACAAATTCCATCCTGTGCACCAACTTTGGAATCCATTGCTCCCTTTTCTCTCAGATTGTATGGAATAGTTACAAAGAAGAGCAGATGGATATTGCGGCAGCAATTAACAATAATTAAGAAGAAGTATTTTATCACTACATACATTGCACTGATTAGATCCTTAAGTACAATGATGTAAAGAGTACATGAGTGAAGTACATTGAATACTGGGAAGGAAATGAAAGAATAGCAAAATAACTTCTCTGTAGTTAAGATGACACATGGAGCCTTCCTTAAAATTGTTATTTAAGAACTAGTTTGTTGAAAAATTACCCTCAAAGGTATTAAAGAGAAAAGAAATGTTCATATTAGTGTAATTATTCCAAATATGTTTGCAAAATAAATTGAGATTTCATGAAGATGACTGAGGATAGTAGGATAATCAAGATTTGATAATAAAATATATTTTTATTAATTTTGAGGTAGAAAATAAGTAGAACATACATATTTCTTATTTTAACTGTGTATATTTGAGGTGTGCAATATAAAGTTTTGATGTACAGATGCATCGTTTTACAAGTCAAGAAAATTATCATAGCTCTCTTCCTGGATAGTTAATTATTTTTTCCTCTTTAAAGATTCTATCTTTCTTCTTTATTGTGTGGTGAGGACACCTGAAATCTACTCTTGTAGCAAATTTCCAATATACAGCACACAATATGGTACTACTAACTATAGCCCTCATGCTGTGCATTAGATCTGTGATTTATTCACCCTAAATAATTACATCTTTGTATCCTTTGTGCATCTGTTCCTCATTTTCTATACCTTCCAGTCTCTGGTAATAATCATTCTACTATTTTGTTTACAGGTATTGGTGCATGTGGATGTGTAAATAGGATCATAAAGTATTTGTCTTTCTGTGTTTGACTTATTTTACTCAGCATAATCATAAACTCCTCCAGTTCCACTCATGCTGCCCCAAAAGACAGGATTTCTTTTTTAAAGCATAATTAATATTCTATTGCCTGATTTTACATGATCATGTGTGTATATACATACCACCGTTATATTCTTCTTGAGTCTGTTTCATTTAAAGGAATGTGTCTATCTGTTTGAAAGTACTTTAGCTGATGGTATCCCTCAAAAATGGTTAAAGGGGGCGCTGGGATTATGGCGCCGTGGTAACGTGCTCGCCTAGCACGCATAAGGCACTGGGTTCGATCCTCAGCACCACATAAAAATAAAATAAAGATATTCTGTCACCTACAACTAAAAAACAAACATTTTTTAAAAATGGTTAAAGGGAAGTCAAGCTGTAGTCAATTCATTAGCAGGATAACAAATTGACAAGTGACTTCTTTTTTAAATCAAAATTGTTTCTGCTATTTGAGTCTCTAGAAGTCTCTCTAAAATTTAATTAAAATGCAAAGTTCAACTTTAGTAAAATACACAGTATAATAGGACTTCTACTTAGTGTCAAATAGCAATGACAAACATAAAATGTCACCCAGGATCTCCTAGTCTAAAAGAAAAATTAAGGAAACGGAAAACCTCAATGACTTTTCTATCTCCTTTTTCTACTCTAAAGAAAATATCACAAAATGTTTATTTTTTATTATGACACTCAAAAAACTTTTAATTGGTAAATGGCTTGCATAAGTTTATTGTTCTACGTCCTTTAACCTTTAATGACACATTCCTTGCAGACCTGGCTCAACACTGTCCCCTATCTTGGGAACAGGCAGGCACTTCACTAATGCTTATCAATCTACATCAGTGAAGAGAAACATAAGGACATAAACAAGATGCCTATTGAAGTCCATGAGCATGTTATAATAAATATAAATTATTAAGATTTGGTAGGATTATATAATGACATATATTGGTAGACAGTCCACTTAAATAATAGTCCACCTAAGTAAGAGGTTTACAATTCTCTACTATCCTTTATATTACTTCTCAAACTTTAATATTATACAAAAACCTGGAATTCCCCTTAAAAGATCAGTAGGTTTGGGATAAAACCTGTGATCATGTTTTTTCAATAGCGGTTTCCCTTTGACAGAGTATAAAATTCACCCATTAAATTTTACAGTTCTGTGTTTTTAGCACATTCACTGTCCCACAATCATCTCCATTGTCTAATGTTAGAAAATATCACACAAGTCATATTTTCAATATTTTTAATATCAAGGTGGTAAGGGTGTGGAAGCCTGACTTCATGGCAGGTGTAGAACTAACTTCAGTTTTGCCTGAGATCTTTTCATTTAAACCTCACTGAGAGGTAGTTAAACCAAGAAGAGGATTATACATAAGAAACCAGGGAAGTTTGTTTGTAGGCAGTGCAATGGATTGAAGCATGAAAAAGGAGGAGAAATCTCCAGGATTTTATCATAAACCCTTGGAACTGTGATGATGCTGTGTTGGTCAGCTTTTTGTTACTGCAAGCAAAGTGTCTGACAGGAACAAATTAGAAAAAAAAGATTTACTTGGGCTCATGGTTTAGTTTGGTCTATGGTCTGATGGCTTCATTGTTGTTGGCCTGAGGTGAGACAGAACATCATGGTAGAAACTTATGATGGAGGAGAGCTTTTCATATCATGACAACCAGGTAGCACATATAGAGACAGAGGAAAGGTCCAGGGACAAGATATAGTCTCCAAGAGAATGTTGCCAGTGAAATACTTCCTTCAGCCATGCCCCATCTGAGTACAGTTTCCACAACCTCACAGTAGTCCATTTAGCTATCAATGGATTAAACCACTGATGAGGCCAGAACCCTCATGATCCAATTATTTCCAAAAGCCTCACTTCCAAATACTGTTGCACTGGGGACCCAGTCTTCAATACATGAGCTTTTTGGAAACATTTCAGATCTAAAATATAATAGCTGTGAAAGAATATATTTGCCTAAAGGACCTATCAGATATTTAACACAAATGTGGAAAAAAGTGTAGAAGGGCTAATGAAGAAGTGACAGTGACCAAATCATGGAAAGCCTCTGAACTATTTAAGAGTTTGGGCTTTTACCTAAGGGTGGTAGAGAGCCATCAAACAAAGTGGAGCCACAGTGAGGCATGATTAGTAGCCATTATTAGAACAGTCACATCGTTTCAGAATGATTATAAAGCAGACCAATCAGAGAGGTTTTCTTCAATCAGACAATAATTGTTAAGGCTCCAAATAGTTCATTTACACTTAGGTAGAAAAGTTAAAAGAAAAGGATTATATAAAAATGAATATAAGATGAGATGTGGGAGAAATAAGAACCTTAAATAAAACTCAAGATTCTAGCTTGCATGTCTTAGAAGGATAATGTGTATTTTACTTGGGAGAGGATCAAGGAAAAGAAATGCTTTCTGGGTATATTTAAGTTATTTAAATATTTTAGATGGAGTCAAAGTTTAGTGAGAGAGATGATTTGAAGGTACTTATCTCCAAGTCTTGTCTAGATGTTTGCTGAAATCATAAGTGGGTTTGATATTGCAAAGGCAGTAAAATAAGCAGATAAATAGCACTGAAGCCACATCAACATCTAAGAGGGATCAGAGACAGAAAATTATATAAAGGAAATTAAAAATGAAAGATTAGTGAACTAGGAAGAAGATCACAGAACTGAACTGTCAAATTAGGTTAGAGAAAAAAATGAGTTAAGAGGAGAGATTACTTGGTATAAATGTTGCATAGAACTGTAGTATGTAAGGACTGAAAGCTTTTTCGTGGATGTGATCTGGTAGAAGTCATTGTGGACAGTGATTAAGCCAGTTTAAAAATCAGGAGTGAGATAAAAAATGGCTTTCACCTATAGCAGCACAATAAAGTAAATGCACACATAAATGCTCCTCTGTGAAAAGAAGCTATGTATTGTGGTGTGATAATAAGTGACTAGGGAGACTGAGGCAGGAGCTCCCAAGTTCTAGGCCAGCCTCAGAAACTTAGTGAGATCCTCAGCAACTTAGAAAGATCCTGCCTAAAAAAAAAATGTAATAAAAAGATTTAGCTGGTGATTCAGTTCAGTGGTAAAATGTCCCTGGGGTCAATCCCCAATGTCTGCCCCCAAACCAAATTAAAAAGAAAAGTCAGAAGATAATTATGCCAGATTGGAAATATAAGATTTTTTTCTTGTTGGTTTTATTAATTTCTATTAGATGTCTTTAAATAAAGGTTAAAAAAAACAGAAAAATCTCTGAATGGAGATTAATATCACAATTTTTGCTTTACAGTATTTCTCCTTTGTGGGTCAGTTTTTCTTAATTGGTACTATTTTTCAAGCTCTACAAAATTAAGATGAGCTTATCTCAGACATTCGTGATGATAAAAAGTATAATATATGTAAGCTATTTTAAAATGTGAAAATTAATATCGCACTATAAATTGTTATTGTTATTAGTTACCTAAATCGAAGAAATAATTCCATGCAGGACAGGCATTTTTTTAAGAACAAAAACAAGATACAAAACCTAGTCAAGTAAGTGTCAAATATGAAAATTTCACTGTAATTTATTTTAGCATTTTAAATCTTCACACTGAAGTATTTATAATTTAGTTATGCTCCCTTTCCAAAATCAGGTGACTAGAAATGGGCAGAACCCGACTGCCCATGTCAACACCCATTTCTATCAACAATATTTCTAAAATACTGAATTTGAGGGTTAGATTAAATGGAATGGAAAAAATAACAATTATGAAAGATCTGAGTTTTAAAATTATAAAAGTTTAAGTTTGTTCTACTGAATATTTTTACCAATGTGTATTTCTGGCAATCACTGACCTTCTGCAAAATGGAAGAAGTTTGTAAGATAGTAGAGGTGATTACAATTGTGAAGGAGGGTTTTTCATTGTAGACATTGAGAACCAAATGATTCAACCCTTAAATAAATGCTTTCCCTGAGTTGCTAATATCCTTGTTGAAATCTTACTAAAAACTGAGCTGTAAATTACATGTTTCAAGTGAATGAACAGTCTGTATTTCTGTATGTATAATATTCCTCATTGTGAAAAAATCACAAAATATGTACAGAAATATAGCAAGGCATGATAACATTTATGAATTAGAATAGAAGAGGTATATTTTTAAATTGGAAATCTTTTTCCTGAATGCATAGCCATCTATAAGTTTTTTGTTTGTTTTTTTTTTTTTCATATTAAACATCTTTATATGCACTTTCAATGAACAGTATATATATATATATTTTTATATATATTTTTATCAACCATATTTACTATACCCATTCCCCTTTCCTGGCCCCCACCTCCCCCATGTCGCGTCTAGTGTTTCTCTATTTCTCTTATGTTTCCCATTCCCACCTCCCTTATTCATCAGCATCCATTAATCAGAGTAAGCCAATCCCAAAAAGTTTTTTGTTTGTTTTTTAATAGAACAGTAAATGAGGAATGGAGGAATGTTTGGCAAGATGGTCCACAAATGTCATGAGTGGGTCATATAACTGTATTCAAAGTAGCCATTTAGTTTATAAATGAATAAAAAAATTCTCCACACACTCTGGTATGAAGATGAAGAAAGTAATAGTAGTGCTGCTCAAAACAGTAGCAAGCAAATCACATTTGTAAAACATGAAATAAGGAATTCTTACTGGAACTTACCTGAATTATTTATACAATATTCAACTAAAATTACACATAGAAATTATCGTGCATTTATTTTATTGCTTGTTGAAGAATTACTTTCTGCTAAGACCTAATAGCCTTAGATGGATCTGGCAATTGGGGAATTTAAAGATAAAAACTTTCTGATTGTTTGCCTTTAGTGAAATGTATGCCATACTCAAAATATTTCTTATTTCTAGGACTTTTTAGATCCAAACAGAAACTATGACTTGATGAGGAGAAATACTCTTTTTTCCTCAGCTGATTGTGAAGTCAGGAAGATTTACAAGTAGAGTGTATATTTGGACATACTTTTCAGAATATATATATAAAATGTACATTTGTTAATTTTGATTGGAAGTGGAAAAACATAGAATTTCTACCTGTCATAATTTTTTGCAGTTGGCAGAATCAAAAGAAATTTTATGTATTGATATGATCTTTATTAAATATGCTGTCTGATGTTCAGACTTTTATATGCCACAGCTTTGTTTCAATAATTATGCTTGGCATACTTTAACTTGTATACAACTTTTTGAATGTGAATATTTGGAAAGTTGTAAACATTTACTTTTGCTTTATGAAAAGATACTGGATTCTTTCTTTTTCTTACTTCTCTCACAATTATTGTTATTAATACTACAGGAGTAAGAATTGCAGATAAATCAAAATATAGCTTTGATCTCAAGCAAATGGGGATCTTCATTATCTGCTAAAAATGTTTATTAAATGGTTTCAGCCTATTTCTGATGATGAAGTCAGAGTATTATTACTGGCTTGATGTTCCTGAACAAGAAGAAGCCATCTGCCAAATGAATTTACATTAGACCATTTAATGAACAAAATATTCTTTCCTTGAGTATTGCATTTCAAGAGTGAGTACTATAATGCTGCATGATACAGTGAGAAAGTGTGGGATTTAGATTTAGATAAGCTCATTTATAATAAAGTCTACATAATAATAATGCATGATTTCCTATTTATAGTTATATGATTTGGGGGAAGGCATTAACATGAATGTACACATTTACTTATTCCTAAGCAATGCTCTAGGTTTTGGAGCTTTTGTGGAACAAGAGTCCATTTTCACATAGAATTCATGATCCAACAAGGTACATGGGTATTCACTATAACTTGACATGAAATAGTGTTCAAATCACATTAGTGATTTTTAGGGAGTGCATAGTGTGCCATGTACCTATGGAAGAAAGGGCCATGGTCCATCTAAGGTTATAGAAGGTGCTCTGGAGCCGGTGACATTTTATATTGAGTTAAAACATATAAAAGTTATATGTCTCTAATGGTAGAATTTCAGACTTTATGTTACCTTCATAAGGGAGATATTTAGAAACAGGTGGATTTCTATTCTTAATGATATTCTTTACTATATGAGTAGATTTTTATTCTGCTGTTCTTTGAGAATTTAAGCACTTTTCTTATTTTTAAAACAGAACCCAAACACTCTTTACATTTAAAATAGTGTTTTTCATTTAAACACCACACACACACACACTATAACACAGGAACCAAAACTGCTAAAAAAGTGAGATCATTGGATGAAGGGAGAATCTTTAAAAATGACACAACCTGTTTACTTGCCAATTTTTTGAAGTAAGGATAAGGTTGTATTAACAACCTTGACAATCAGTCTTGATTCCCCCCACCCAAAAAAAAATAGTAACTGCATTTTCAATATACTATTTCATTTTGGATTTGTTAAGTACAATGATACTTACATTCTTGAAAGGCAATCTGAATACGGGGCCCCTTTTGCATTTTCATGAGTTTCTAAACTTTTTGATAACATCTTTGTTTGACAATTAATGTTACTTATATCTATATACATATTCATAAATGATATAGACTCAATTCTACATTTTCTCATGGTTATTTAAATAAATTGTGTATGTTTCTAAAATATTACACTGTGTAATCCCAATAACAAGTAATGAGGAGACAAATATAGTTGACTATTTCTGGGCACCTAAATGAAGGTTTTATGATTGATAGAAGCCAAAGTGCATAAGCAATATGTAAACTTCTGACAATAAGTGCTCAGGACTCCAAAGTTGGCTTTCAATAAAATAAGGCAATTTTAAAACTAAAAATTTTACTCTTTTTGAAAATAATGTGACTAATGTCCATTGAAATAAATTTCCTTATGTGAATTTTATATTTTCATCTTCTAAATATTGTCACTGTGTATTATTCACTTACTTTTGCATAATAATAGAATAATGCATATTCTATTACATATATAGAGTATAACTTCTCATTTTTCTGTTTGAACATGATGTAGAATTACATTGGTCATGTAATCATATATGAACATAGGATAGTAATGTCTGATTTATCCGATTCCCTCTCCATTCCCTTCATTCCCCTTTGTCTAAACCACAGTACTTCTGTTCTTCCCTACGCTCCCTTACTGTGAGTTAGCATCTGCATAACAGAGAAAACATCTGGTCTTTGGTTTTTTGGGATTGGCTAATTTTACTTAGCATGGTATTCTCTAGTTCCATCCATTTACTGGCAAATACCATAATTTCATTTTTCTTTATTGCTGAATAATATTCCATTGTGTATATATATACATCACATTTTCTTTTTTTTTTTTTTAGCATCAGTTGAGGAAGTAACACTTGTCCCATACTTTTTTTTTTTTGTTGCTCAGTTTTTTTTTATTTGTATTATTTAGGCTTACATGTTAACAGTGCAATTTGATTCATTATGCATACATAGAGGATAACATATCAACTCTCTAATTGTAAGTTGTATAGAATCACAACATATATGCAGTCTTACATAAAGTTAGGGTTATTATGACCATCATATTCCACCACCTTTGCTGTCCCCATGCCCAGTCCCCCCTTACACCCCTATGTGATCTATCTATATGAAGAGAGATCCACCATTGTTCCCATGTCCTTCCCCACGTTATGGATCAGCATCCACTTATCAACAAGTACATTTGGCATTTGGTTTTCTGAGATTGGCTTCCTTCACTTAGCATGATATTCTCCAACTCCATCCACTTACCTGCAAATGCCATAATTTTATTCTCTCTTATTGCTGAGTAATATTCCATTGTGTATATATACCACAGTTTCTTTATCCAGTCATCTATTGAAGGGCATCTAGGTTGGTTCCACAGTTTAGCTATTGTAAATTGAACTGCTATAAACACTGAAGTGGCTGCAGCACTGTAGTTTCCTGTTTTGAGTCTTCTGGGTATAGACCAAGGAGTGGGATAGCAGGCTCAAATGGTGGTTCCATTCCAAATTTTCTAAGGAATCTCCATACTGCTTTCCAGAATGGTTGTACCAATTTGCAGGTCCACCAGCAATGTATGAACGTGTCTCTTCCCCCACAACCTCGCCAAAACTTATTGTTGTTTGTATTCTTGATAATTGCCATTCTGACTGGTGTGAGAGGAAATCTTAGGGTAGTTTTGATTTTCATTTCTCTGCTAAAGATGTTGAACATTTTTTCATATGTCTTGATGGATTGTATATTTTCTTCTGTGAAGTTTGTGTTCAGCTCTTTGGCCCATTTATTGATTGGGTTGTTAGTTTTTTTGGTGTTAAGTTTTTTGAGTTCTTTATATATCCTGGAGATGAGTGCTCTATCGGATGTGTGTGTGGCAAAGATTTGCTCCCAGAATGTCGGCTCTCTGTTCACTTCAATGATTATTTCTTTTTCTGAGAAGAAGATTTTTAGTTTGAATCCATCCCATTTGTTGATTCTTGATTTTACTTCTTGTGCTATAGGAGTCTTG
>CM053400.1:109273042-109297029 GCA_028644305.1 Xerus rutilus
GTCTCTTATTCTTCCAAATGAATTTCATGATTGCCTTTTCTATTTCTATAAGGAATGACATTGGGATTTTAATTGGGATTGCATTGAATCTATGCAGAGATTTGGGAAGTATGGCCATTTTGACAATATTGATTCTGTCTATCCAGGAGCATGGGAGATTATTCCATCTTCTAAGGTCTTCTTCAATTTCTTTCTTCAGTGTCTTGTAGTTTGCATTGTAGAGGTCTTTCACCTCTTTTGTTATATTGATTCCCAAGTATTTTATTTTATTTGAGGCTATTGTGAATGGGATAGTTTTCCTAAATTCTCTTTCAGAGGGTTTATCACTGATGTATAGAAATGCAATTGATTTGTGGGTGTTGATTTTATATCCTGCTACTTTGCTGAATTCATTTATTAGTTCTAAAAGTTTTCTGATGGAATTTTTGGATCCTCTAAATATAGAATCATGTCGTCTACAAATAATGATAGTTTGAGTTCTTTTCTGATTCGTATTCATTTAATTTCTTTCATCTGTCTAATTGCTCTGGCTACTGTTTCAAGGACTATGTTGAATAGCAGTGGTGAGAGAGGGCATCTCTGTCTAGTTCCCATTTTCAGAGGGAATGATTCCAATTTTTCTCCATTTAGGATGATGTTGGCATTGGGTTTAGCATAGATAGCTTTTACAAAGTTGAGGTATGTTCCTTCTATCCCAAGTTTTTCTAGTGTTTTGAGCATAAAAGGGTGTTGTATTTTGTCAAATGCCTTCTCTACATCGATTCATAAAATCATATGATTCTTATTTTTAAGTCTATTGATGTATGTATTACACTAATTGATTTCTGAATTTTGAACCAACCTTGCATCCCTGGAATGAACCCCACTGGATCATGGTGCACTATTTTTTTGATATGTTTTTGTATGCAATTTGCCAGAATTTTATTGAGAATTTTTGCATCTATGTTCATCAGGAATATTGGTCTGAAGTTTTCTTTCTTTGATGTGTCTCTATCTGGTTTTGGAATCAGGGTGATACTTGCCTCATAGAATGAGTTTGGAAGGGTTCCCTCCTTTTCTAATTCATGAAATAGTTTGAGGAGTATTGGTATTAATTCTTCTTTGAAGGTCTTGTAGAACTCAGCTGAGACTCCATCTGGACCTGGGCTTTTCTTGGTTGGCAGGCTATTGATGGCATCGTCTATTTCCTTGCTTGAAATTGATCTGTTTAAGTTGTATATGTCCTCTTGGTTCAGGTTGGGTAGGTCATATGCCTCTAGAAATTTGTTGGTGTCTTCAGGGTTTTCTATTTTACTGGAGTATAAATTTTCAAAATAGTTTCTAATTATCCTCAGTATTTCAGTAGTATCTGTCGTGATATTTCCTTTTTCTTCACAAATTTTAGTAATTTGGGTTTTCTCCCTCCTCCTTTTCATTAGGGTGGCTAAGGGTTTGTCAATTTTGTTTATTTTTTCAAAGAACCAGGTTTTTGTTTTGCCAAGTTTTTGAATTGTTTCTTTTGTTTCAATTTCATTGATTTCAGCCCTAATATTGATTATTTCCTGTCTTCTATTTCTTTTGGTGTTAATTTGTTCTTCCTTTTCTAAGGCTTTGAGACGAAGAGTCGATTCATTTAATTATTGACTTTTACTTCTTCTAATGAATGAATTCAGTGCTATGAACTTTCTTCTTAGCACTGCCTTCGTGGCATTCCAATGATTTTGATATGTTGTATCAGAGTTTTCATTTGCTTCTAAGAATTTTTTGATCTCTTCCTTGATGTCTTCTGTTATTCATGCATTATTCAATAGCATATTATTTAGTTTCCAGGTGAAAGAATAGTTACTGCTTTTTAATCTGTCATTGATTTGTAATTTTATTCCATTGTGGTCAGATAGGATTCAGGGTAGAATCTCAATTTTTTTGTATTTGCTAAGACTGGCTTTGTGACATAACATATGATCTATTTTGGAAAAGGATCCATGTGCAGCTGAGAAGAAAGTGTATTCACTCGTTGATGGATGGAGCACTCTATATATGTCTGTTAAGTCTAAATTATTGATAGTTTCATTGAGATCTATGGTTTCTTTATTAAGTTTTTGTTTGGAAGATCTATCCAATGGTGAAAGAGCTGTATTAAAGTCTCCAAGTATTATTGTGTTGTGGTCTATCTGATTCTTGTATTTGAGAAGGATTTGTTTGATATATGTAGATGCTCCATTATTTGGGGCATAGATATATATCATTGTTATGTCTTGTTGATGTATGATTCCCTTAAGAAGTATAAAATGACCTTTTTTATCTCTTTTCACTATCTTTGGTTTGAAGTCCACTTTATTTGATATGAGGATGGAAACTCCTGCTCGTTTGTGGGGTCCATGTAAGTGATATGTTTTTTCCCACCCTTTCACTTTCAGTCTGTGGAAGTCTTTTCCTTTGAGATGAGTCTCTTGAAGACAGTGTATTGTTGGGTCTTTTTTTTAAATCCAGTCTGTCACTCTATGTCTTTTAATTGGTGCATTTAGGCCATTTACATTCAGGGTTTATTGAAATATGATTTGTAATCCTGGTCATTTTGGTTTGTTTTTGGATTTTACCTTGAGTTGTTTTCACTTTTGATTGGTCTTTCCTCTAGTGTAGTTCCTCTCTTTGTAAATAATCATTGTTGGTTATCATTTCCTCGTCATGGAATATTTTGCCAAGAATGCTATGTAGTGCAGGCTTTCTTGCTGTAAATTCTTTTAACTTGTTTATCATGGAATGTTTTTATTTCATCATCAAATCTTAAGGTCAGTTTTGCTGGATATAGGATTCTTGGTTGGCATCCATTGTCTTTTAGGGCTTGTAATATGTTATTCCATGATCTCCTGGGTCTGGATTGAAAAATCTGCTGAGATACGAATTGGTCTCCCCTTATATGTAATCTGGTGCCTCTCTCGCGTGGCCTTTAAAATTCTATCCTTATTCTGTATGTTGGGCATTTTCATTATAATGTGCCTTGGTGTAAATCTGTTGAAATTTTGTACGTTTGGTGTCCTGTAAGCCTCTTGTATTTGATTTTCCATTTCATTTTTCATACTTGGGAAGTTTTCTGATATTATTTCATTGATGAGATTGTGCATTCCTTTGGTTTGAAATTTTGCACCTTATTCTATCCCAATAAATCTTAGATTTGGTCTTTTGATGCTCTCCCATATTTCTTGTATGTTCTGATCATGATTTTTTACCATCTTTACCATATGGTCAAATTTATTTTCAAGATTGTATATGTTGTCATCATTATCTGAGATTCTGTCTTCCAGGTGATCTAGTCTGCTGGTGATGCTTTCTATTGAGTTTTTTATTTGGTTAATTGTTTCCTTCATTTCAAGAATTTCTGATTGGTTTTTTCTCACGCTCTCTAGGTCTTTCTTAAAGTAATCTTTTGCTACTTGTAATTGCTCTCTTATCTCTTTGTTAGAATCATGTATGGTTGCCTTTATTTGCTCTCCTATTTCTTTTTTGGATTGATCAATTTTTGCCTGTAATTGTTCTCTTATTTCATTCTTTAGTTCGCTGATCATTTTAATTATGTACATTCTGAATTCTTTCTCTGACATTTTATCAACTGTGTTGTCAATGGATTCTGTTACAGTGGTATCCAGGTTTATTTAGGGCACTTTCTTCCCTTGTTTTTCATGTTGATTGTGTATCTTCCTTTCTTGAAATACCAATCTGAGGTATTGCGGCTTCTATCCTATAATCTTGTATTGACACTCCAGATTACCTGTGTTTCATCTTGGAACTACTTCTGTTCTCCCAGTGTCCCCAGATGGGCACTACTGTCACTAACATTGGTGGCAGAGGTAGTGGACTACCTCTAGAGGGCAGTGGGAGAGGCTTTGGCTGGGCTCCTGAGGGGGCCTCTGAGGGCTGTTTTGCCCCTCTGTTGCACTCCTGCTGGTGAACAGGAACTCTGGAGCAGAACTAGAGGCAGGCTCAGGTCTCATTTAGGCAGAATCACAAGCTGGAGAGTCTGTGTGCGACCCTTAGAGTGAGTGTGAGCTCCCCTGGGGCTACAGGCTAGCAGACTCTGGTCTGCCTTCAACTGGGCACTCTGGCATTCCCTAATGGCGGTTTTGGGCCTTCTGTCTCACCTGACCACTGGAACTCTGGAGCGGAACTGAGGTGGGCCCAGAGCGCACTAGGGTGGGGCCTCTTCATGCTGGGGTCTCTGGAGGCCACTCTTACCCTGGGTGTGCCTTCCTCTGTGGCTGGTAGCAATCAGACTCTGGTCAACCCGTAGTTGGACACCCGTGGAGTTTTCTGAAGGTGGATCTGGCCCCTCTGTAGCTCTTGCCGGACCCCTGAAACTCTGGAGCGGAACTGGGGTGGACCCAGACTGCCCTTGGACAGGGCTGCCTCATGCTGGTTACTCTGGAGTGACTCTTGCCCTGAATTTGGGATCTTCAGTGGCTAGAGGTAGTAGACCCTGGTCTCCCTTTGGCTGGACAACCGTGGAGATTCCTAAGGGCGGGTCAAGGTCCTTTGAGGCTCCTGCCGGTCCACAGGAATTCTGGAGCAGAACTCGGGTGGGCTCAGTCTGCCCTTGGGCGGGGCTGCTTCATGCTAGGCTGTCTGTGGGGTCTCTTACCCTGAGTTTGGGCTCCTCAGTGGCTCGAAGTGGCAGTTCCTGGTCTCCCTCTTGCTGGACACCTATGGAGGTTCCTGCTGGCGGATCTGGACCCTCTGTGGCTCCTGCCAGTGCACAGGAACTCTGGAGTGGAAGTGTGCCGGCCCAAGCCGCCCTTGGGCGGGGCTGTCTCTGCTGGTGTCTCTGGAGCGACTCTTACCCTGAATTTGTGCTCCCCAGTTCCACAGGAGCAACTGCTAGGGGCCTTGTGTGGTTGGGTGGGCACTGGAGCCAGGTACCCCATATAGAAGCAGTCCCCGCCCTGGGCAAGCCCTGCACTTGGGCTCCAAGCCACCGGCAGCTGAGCTTCACCATCGCTGTTGAAGTCACGCTGCTTATGGCAATGGCTGCTGCCTGGTGGCCTTGCTTATACGCGCAAGTGAAATTCCTGCGGAGGTAGCTGCAGGATGATGTCCAGAAGCTGGCTGGGAGATGGTATTTCCACAACTTCAATCTCTGGCTCTGGAGAGACTGACCGCGTCGTCTGTCTAGGCCGCCATTTTGGAACCGCCTTCACATTTTCTTTTTCATTCATCTGTTGAAAGGCATCTAGGTTGGTTCCATAGTTTAGCTATTGTGAATCAAGTTTCTGTTAACATTTATGTCACTGTGCTGTCACTGTATTATGTTGATTTTAAGTCTTTTGTGTATAAATCTAGGAGTGAGATAACTGGGTCAAATGGTGGTGCCTTTCCAAGTTTTCTGAGGAATCTCCATACTGCTTTCCAGGTTGGTTAAATGAATTTTCAGTCCCATCAGTAATGTATGAGTATATGTTACCTCCGACATCCTTGCCAACATTTATTGTTACTTGTATTTTTAATAATTGACTTTCTGACTATGGTAAGATGACATTTCAGTGTAGTTTTAATTTGCATTTCTCTAATTGCTACAGATGTTGTTTTTTCATATATTTGTTGACCAGTCATATTTCTTCTGTGACATGCCTGTTCAGTACCTTTGCCCATTTATTGATTGGATTATTTATTTTTTTGGAGATAAGCTTTTTGAGTTCTTTATATATCCTAAATATTAATGCTTTAGTTGAGGACCAGGTGGCAAAGATTCACACCCATTCTGTAGGCTTTCTCTTCACATTCTTGATTATTTCTTTTTCTGTGCAGAAGCTTTTTAGTTTGATACCATCCCATTTGTTTATTCTTAATTTTAGCTCTTGCTCTTTAGGAGTATTGTTAGGGAAGTCAGTTCTTAAGCCAACATGATGTTGATTTGGGCCTACTTTTTCTTCTGCTAGGTACAGGATCTTTAGTCTAATGCCTAAGTCCTCCATCCACTTTGAATTGAGTTTTGTGCAACATGAGAGATAGAGGTTTAATTTCATTTTGCTACATGTAGATTTCTAGTTTTTCCAGCACCACTTGTTGAAGAGGCTGTCTATTCAACACTATATGTTGAATACTACATATTTAACATATAGTATTGTCATCCTTTAAATAATTTCCTTTGATAAGTATTTGTTTCCTTGACTTTCCCATAAGCATTCCTCAAAGTCATACTACAAGTGGTGATTCAGTGTCCACTCCGTAGATCAAATCCTGTGTCTAAGGTCAAAAACAGGTGAGATTCCAAATAGTGACAAGCTAGCCTCTAACAGCACTCACAAAAAGTCTACCTTGGATAATTTTATGTTCTCAAATGAGTGGACCAGCACCATTTTCTTACTCAATTGAACTCCTCAAGATTCATTGAGCAAAATACAGCATTTAAAAAATTTTTCAAAACAGCAACAACAAACCAATGTACAGAGCACTGTTATGAACTTGAGTTGACATGCTGAGGAAAATCAGGTTGCTTCAGGAGAATTTAAAAATGCTATAAAATATAGTACAGGTTATATTGTGGTGTTTCAAAGGGCAGGTCAAAGGCTGATGTAGCAAGAATAAGATTTTCTATTCTATGTAATAATGTCCCATGGAACATGGGATGAAATTTGGTTTTGTGTAAAGAACATTATTGAAGAAAAAATGTGGTAAAAGGATCTTCAGTGCTATAAACATGATACAAAACACAAGATTCATTTCTAACAAAAGGTCTATGAAGGGAAAGAACCCACAAAACAAGTTAAAATTCATGCCTAAATAAATCAACAACAAAAATGATATTTCATTCAATTTTTTGGACTATAAAAATGCAGGATATGTACTTGAATTCCAATTCTACATTAATGCTGAAATTTTTAAATATAAGTATGTCTTAAACAAGTACTTATTGTTTATATAAAATCCAAACATAAATATGCATCTTGTATTGTAGCTGTTAACTCTACCTGCAGGATGTAGCATGAAAACTTCTTTTAGAAATATTTTTTGGGGAGAAATACAGGATGATTCTCTGGACTCCTAGAAGAATCATGCCTCTATTATTTATACTACTAGTACCAATAAATGCATTAAGTGCATATAAGTGTTTTTTATTGGGTCTCATTCTCCCTGACATTTTCTCCTTAGGATCACTTACCAAGTAAGCTATTGTACCCTCTTGCTATATAGATTTAGATGTCTCTCTCTAAAACTCATATGTTGAAGTCCTAAACCCCAACATAACTGAATTTGGACATGGGGCCACAAAGAAAATAAGCTTAACATTAAATGTTGTATTAGGAGTGGGGATCCAATGAAATGTAGAGTATATTTTTATAAGCAGCAATATAGGCTTGCTATCTGTCTCTCTCTCTTTGTCTTTCCATCTCACACTTCTATCTCTCTCTCTCCTTATATCTACAAAAGAAATATATAATATATATTAAATATAAAATATATAAATATATGTGTAAATATTTATATGGTCACAGAATATAGATATATATATACATACATACAGATATGTGTGTGTATGTGTGTATATATATATATACACACATATATTCACATTGAGAAGGTAGCAGTCCATAAGCCAAGATGAGATCCTTCATCAGAAATAAATCCTGCTGGTACCTTGATCTTGGACTTGCAGCATCCAGAACTATGGGAAAACCATTTTTTTGTTGTTTAAGTACCCTGTTTGTGCTATTTTGATATTAGATGCCCAAGCAGGCCAAAACGTTCAACTTAAAACTTTTAATAAAGAGTGAAAAAAAAAGCAGGTTAAACTGCATTAGTACTTGTTAAGGCATAGTAAAGGATATATTTCAGAGTTTTAAGCAAAATACCCAGGTAATGGAAATTGTGAATGACAGGTGGGACATGAGGATAGCTCCATAATGAAATAATAGCAATAAAAATGGAAAGTAAAAAAGAAAAAAAATCCCATTGCTTAGGAAAGACCTCACATAAGACAATACAACAAAATTTATTTAGACCAAAATAATATAGTCACAATATAGGAAAATCTATAGCAATCAGTTTGAAAAGAAAAAGGGATTATTTTAAGGGATTAATTTGATAAATTGCCATTTATCAAATTATGTTTCAAAAGAGGCAGAGAACTTGAATAATTCAATAATATTGGGAAAAACATTAGATATAAAATGCAAGTGTTAACCTTTAAAGAACACATGATTCTCAAAGAATCTGAGATTGCAGAAAAGATAGTTGACACATATTTCATGCCAGGACATTATTAAGATATGACTAAAATTAAATTTGTCTTAGAAATATATATGTAGTCATTATAATTGTAACATTAGTAAATTAAATCCAAAGTTATACCAGAGGAATAATATAGTTAACCAAGAAGGTCTATTTTGAGGCATTTGTAGATTACTCAACTGTTAACATGTTAAAATAGAAAAAGAGTTAAATCAATATCATTCCCAATCCAGAAAACTGATATGATAACATAAAATGGAGCAGTAGACCAGTTGGACTTAAGAATGCAAGTGTAAAAATCTCTAATCAGGAAAATCAAAAGATGTACCAAAATAATTATGCAGTATGGTCAAATATTTAATTCTAATTAATCATGTGTGGTTCAACTTTACATAACATCATAAAAATCTAAAAAATATGCATTTGATAACATTAAGCAGTCATTTCTTTTAAAGACAAATTTGAAATAGATTGAGAGTACTTAGATATCATAATGACCATTTCTCTAAAGTGAATAGGAAATATGTTACATATTAGAGTATTTCAGGTGAATTAATTTTGAGAGAATAATAGTCATCTTTTGTTTTACTTTTCCATTGCTATGACAAATTACTTGAGATCAATAAACTTAAAAGAGAAAAGAATTATTTCGTATTACAGTTTCAAAGTTTTCTGTCCATTGTCACTTGGTTCCTCACCACTTGCTTGTTGTGAGGCAGAGCATCGTGGTGGGGAGCATGTGAATGTTGTAGAGCAAAGCTGTTCACCTCATGGAAGGTAAGAAGCAGGGACAGACAAAATGACAGAAAGTGACAGAAAGATTGAGACTGCTTTTGTAACAAAGCTCCTTTCCCCAAACTGATCATTGCATGAATCCATCAATGGATTAATCCATTAATCAGGTCAGATCTTTCATGATCCTCACATCCCTAAGGCCTCAATACTGAGTACTGTCCCTTTCAACCAAGCCTTTAGCATGAGCTTTTGCAGGACATTTAATAGTAATACTCATGAAAAATGCAAAAATACCACCTTGGATAAGAAATACAATTATTTATTTTCTTTTACATAACTGCACACCTAGAAAAATCAAGAAATTTATTTCAATTATGTAGATAATTTGAAAATATAGCTCTCTAGAAAATAGTCAAAACTATTAGATCTTCTTCACATTAAGAACAACAAATAAAAGGATGTATATCATTCTCACAAGTGACAAACATGCTAAAACTAGTTTAAAGGGAGGCAATCCTATCTTTTGTGACAACATTCAAACTTGGAGGATATTATGCTAAGTAAAATAAATCAGACACAAAAAGACAAATACTACATAATCTCACTTATGCATAGAGTCTAAAGAAGATGAACTCCTAGAAGGAGAAAGTAATAACAGTAGTTGCCAGGAACTAGGAGGAGGTAGAAATGGAGAAATGTTGGTCAATAGATATAAAGTGCAATTTTGAGGTGAAATGTATCTGCCGATCTAATGTACAGCTGGTGTGGTGAGAGCTCTGTTAATCTGAATGGGATAATCATTATGCAGTGCATATATAGTGCATATATATATCCAATCATCATGTTGTTGCACAGCTTCAATATATACAAATTATTTGTCAAATAAGCATTTTAAAATAAAAAATAGCCTAACATGAGTAAATATTTAAAAAGTAAATACTACTGGAAATGTATTGGACCTATAACAGAAGTTCATGTTTGAGCTCCTGTATTGGTAGTGAAATCAGTCAGTTCATATCTGATATTTTCTTGCAAAACCAAGGTGCTCAGATATAATTCTGGAGGAAATCTTGATTGAATTCTACGAAGGGTGTGGTTTTACAAGGTAAGCAAGAAGTTTAAGACTGTTAAAGGTTTTTGTAGGAAAGATATTATCATTATGATTCACAGTTAATATAAGAAGTTATGACCCATGAGGACTGACAGAATCAAAAGTATGTGTGTGTGTGTGTGTGTTTGTGTGAAAGAGGAGACTTTTTTTCCCTTCAGTTTGTAGCTTCTTTTTCATCCTTTTTGCAGAGCAAATGTTTCCATTTTGGTGAAATCTAATTTATAAGTTTTTCCTTCTGTGGACTGTAATTTGGGGCATCAAGTCTATGAATTCTGCCTTGTCATTTCTTTATCAAAAATATTTCATCTCACATTTTTAAATTTTTTTATATTTTTATATTTTATATAATTTTTTTTATATTTTTATATTTTCCAAGTAGAAATTTAGATCAAGGCATATTTTATTTGATTTTATTGCCTATTACTATTCAGCTGCTCAGCACTATTCATTAAAAAGCATCTTTCCTCCCTCCAAGAGGAAGAATTTTGATACTCAGAAAATTAAGTGTCAACCATCCTAGCCCAATCTTGAGGTCATGTAAAACAGTCATAGTGCAGCATTAAAAACATAGATAAATGAGTTTATAGTATGCACATAGCACTCTTAATTGCTTTCATATGTCTTTTATTTTATCCCTATTTCCCATTACAAGAAATAGAATGTGAGTGGGTGTCAGTGACTTCCAGTAGTTAAATTGGTCAGTTTCAGAATATCAGCTTCCAGATTTCATACTATGAATCATTATAAATAACATCATCTAGCATTTTATACTTTTCAAGTGACTTTTTAAAAAATGTAATTCTCCCCATGACTCTTTGAAATAGGATTTTATTCCAAAATCACTTTTAGCATAAAATCAGTCTTTCTTCTTGACTTCTCTCACTGGTTCTGCATTTCCCCCACCTTCCACTCTTAGTGCTTGTATTTCTGTTATTCTTACTTGCCCTTTGGTTTACTTTGCCTGAAGTCTTTAAAAATCAATGACTTTGTATTGGATAGGACTTTATATTAAATATATTCAATATTCTTAACCACATTTCTATCCTCAGCCTTTACTCACTTCATTCAAGTTTGAAAATTGACAAGAATTTTGAATGTGTACTTTCATCGTAGGCAGATAATATGCCTATTGGATGCATGACTGTGTGAAGCTTTCTATTTAATTTGTAGTCTATCCTTTTCTCTTGTTGGTTATGCAGGTTCTTAGTATACCAGAAATGTTTTATTTTAAACTCACTTTCTGTGGATATTTAGTCAGAGGCTTACAGCAATTACTGCTCCAATTTCTCTGCTGATAAAGTCACATTTCAATTACTTTCTGAATTCTAGTATGTTTTTTTCCAAGAATTTACAATGACTTTACTTGTTCATGTCACTAGTGGAACAACCTGCAAAACCATGAAAGATGGAATCATCAACTATTTTGGCCTTTTTAGTTAAAAGTTTATTTCCTATCGAATAGAAAAGTTTATATTTCACTTTCAGAAGATTGGAGCTTTTTTACTTGGAGTCATTTTCCAAGTGGAAAATTAGAAATGGAACACTGAAAAATGTTATATTTGATAATTTCATCATTAAGGTTTATATTGTAAAACAATTTTCATAAGTGCTGGAACCAATATATTCTAGTCTTTCTGCTTTGAGAATTTCTAATCACTCAGATGAATAAATCGTTATTGTTTCACATATGCATGCAAATATCCAAATACCTCTTAGGACAGTATTTCTAAGGGGTACACAAACAACTTGGGTTTGTTATAGTATAACAAAATTTAACCTAAGAGCAGATGTAAATTTTTATTATAAATTTCTAATATAACATTATATTCTAGCAAATGATAAACAGGCTAAGCTTATTCATACTATGTGACAAAATGTGTGTGATTCTTCAGTATTTCCAGGACCTTCTGGAATTATAAAACAAGAAGGATTAATCCTCATTTAAGGCTGACTCATTATATGAGTATATGGTATAATTTCTCTGTTTTTTAAAAAGAATATAAAATGTAACTCACATAGATGAAGACAGTAATGTCTTAGGGCAACCTGGTAAATGGATACAGGTGGGGAGGGTAGGTCATACTGCAGTCCACATGCCTCTCAGCAAAATCTTCTTCCTTGGAATTTTGTCTGAATCATAAAATTTATTTATTTTAAAATAATTTTCCCAAACATTTTAATTAGCATCATAGAATTAGTTTTCACTGAATTTCCAGTGAATACTAAAATTTTTCTCCTAGGTCATAAGGTTTAGTTATTTGTTCTATCCTGTGCTGATAGCCCAGAATAGTAAACATTTACCAATAACTGAAGAGTTTCTAAAACTAGGAAGACAGCAATATTTTCTTTACTTGTTTTTATTTTCTATTTTAATATCAGGACCAAAATAAGGTTATGTTTTGGTTTCTTTTCACCATTTGATAAGTCCTGGCTAGATGTATAACTAGCAAAACTGAGGAATAAAATATGCTGTGCCTTGGTAAGAGCCACTGAATGTGGGTACTAGTTAGAGAAGGGAAAGACCTGACTACTCCAGAAGATTTATAACACTACAGTTAGAGTTCATATTCTACAGGAAGCACCTACTTGCTTCTCTGTGTTGCAAATTTATGATATAAGAACTATCCACAATGAAGTGTGATTCAATGGTAATGCACTCGCCTAGCATAGGAGGCCCTGGGTCCAAACCCCCAGCACAGCAAAACAACAACAACAACAGCAACAAAATTTATCCAACTGTTAATAAAAAATAAGACTGCATATCCACAACTTTGACAGTATGATTAGCTGATCAATTTAGGATTTCTTACTTCTCATTTGAAGTGTTTGAACCACAGCAAGTCCCTTATCAATGCACTTTGAACCAAAACATATAAACCTGTTTCAATGACTTCAGAAGTTAATACAATTCCAGGAAAGATCAATCTATTTCCTTGGTATTTTAAAATTACATTAATATATTATTTCAAATATATTTAGGAAATGATAACATAAGTAAAGAACTATGGTGTTGAATACTACTAGTGTTTTAAAATATTTTCTATACATAGATTAATATAATCTATACAAATCACAATGAGGTAGTTATTATAATTAATTGTACCTTGTGTATAATGAAGTAGAAGCAAAAAGGAATGCAGTTGTTTACTTGAATCCATACAGTTAATGAATTATTTAATGTGTTAATGCTAGAAGTTGACTGAAGGACCCTGACCTTCCTGTTCCATTTGGTCTCCAGAGAACCTGGTGAGGCTTGAATAAAAAATAAAAAGCTTATGATTTAAAAATAAATGTAGCTTTCTTTCATTTTTTACACTTTAAAAAGTTAATATTCAAATTTAAATTCTACCATTGTGTTTCAAATAACAAAATTCAACAATTTTTTATCATCATTTGAATCATCATTAATATATTAGTATTAAAACTATGCTCATTTGGAAAATAAAAATTAATCTCTTTAAGTTAAAATATTTGGTGGTGGGATAATGCAATCTAGAACTCTGTGCTGGATTTGAGATTTCTGTGTTCTGCCTGAGTGACAGAATTCAACTTCTAGCTGGCTCATGAAAATAGTGGGATGTACAATGACTCACAGGAAATAATGAAAGTTTAAACTCTAAAACTGCTAGGAGTGGAAGCATACAGTTGAGTCTCAGAAACAAACGAATGGAAAAAATGAACCTTCTAGAAGTTCTTTCATTATTCCTGATTTTCTAAGTTGGCCTTTTTATTCCCCTTCCTCACTGATTCTTTCTACTTGGTGGAAAAATATAACCAGTAAAAGTATCCAATTTTATATTTTTCTCACTGCCATCACAGACGGAAGACTGATTCTCTTTTTCTGCTGTGATTTGAAAAATTTCAGGAAGGCTCTCAGTTTGACATTGCTGAGGAATGGCCTCCCTGGATTAATCAAGTTTTGTCAGATGCCCTGCTGTGCTCAGAGTAGCACTAGAGATGAGGCTGGCTCCCAGGGATCCTGGTGGTGAGTGGGATGGCATGGAACAGATTAGACCTGAAGAAAGCTATGTTGTAATCCAATAAGAAAGAATGTCATGCAATGGCAAGAACATGGAATTTAACAGCTAAAAAAATAGTGATTCAAATCCCTGTTCAACTAATTACTACTTACTTGAGTGATTTTATCAATTTCCTTACTGAATCTCCTTTCACATTTATTTATTCGTCATAAATGCTGTAAAAGTTAAATGAGTTAACATATGAGCACATAATAATTTAGCTAACTATTCTGGCTGCCATTTAGCTAACTATTCCTAATTTTTTAAATCAAAGCCTTTGAATCAAATCAGTTCATAAAACAAGCTTATAATGTAGTTAATATTTCTCATTCAAATGAGACACTGAGGCATGGGAAAGTTAAACAACCTACTCAAAAGTCCAACTCCAATAAATTTAGCAGCCAGAATATTTATATGCTCAAAAATGTTGATCCTTTAATTAATATGAGCTCAAAATTTCATATTCTTAAAAGCATGCTCAGATAGGGTAAACATTATGTACTCCCACAAATAGGATTCAGAATTGCCAGCATTATGAAAACATTCTCCTTTCTTCATTAACAATTACTCATCATCAGTCTTGTGGATGAGCAGTCAGTACCTTACCTTGAGAGACAGCTAGGAGTATGGGCTCTGCATCCATTCTACTGGGTTCACATTGTAGCTTTGCTACTTACCAAATGCAAATCTTTGGACACTCTACTCAGAACTGAGTGTCATGCTTAATTCCTTATGAAAAAGTAATTTTATGGGGCTGAGGTTGTAGCTCAGTGATAGAGTGCTTGCCTAGCATGTGTGAGGCATTGGGTTCAACCCTAAGCACCATATAAACAAATTAAAATAAAGTTATTGTGTCCATATGCAACTAAAAACTACTTGAAAAATAAAAGTAATTGTATCAGTACCTACCTTTCAGGGTTATTCTGAGGAAAAACAAATTAATTTGTGCATGCAAGGGTTTGAATAAGCCTGATTCAGTAAATTCTCAGGAATTAGCTGCCACCAGCATTCTTTGTGCTTTCATTACTGCTACCACTACCACTACAACCACCCTGATATTACCATCACCACTACCATTACCACCACTGATACTGCTACTACACCACTGATGCAGTATAATTTAATATTGACTATTCAAGATTATTATATTTTGAGGTCATATTATTAAAGGATAAATATCTTTGAGTATATAAATATTCTGGCTGCTAAATTTATTAGATTAGAACTTCTAAATGAGTTGTTAATCTTTCCATGGTACAGTTTCTCATTTGAAAGTGGGATATTAATGATGTCCACACCACTACTTCTACCACTACTGACACTATTCAGATCATTACTACTATCATCACCACTACTACCATTACTATTGACACTACTAGTATCACTCCCACTTACACCATTGCTACTAGTACCACCACTGCACTACAGTGATTACTGCAACTACCACAACTGTTTATACTGTGACTACCACTACTACTAGTTCTACTATTATCACTACATCTATCATTGATATTACCACTCATCCTACCATCTGCTTTATTGCAACAACTATTACCACCATCATCATCACTAATTAAGGAATTTTCTTCAGAGCCCACTATTTTCTATTAATCACTGTTTTTATGTCCATATTTTTTTCTTCCCTGTATTTTCTTTCATCTACAAGTATATGTCAATTTCTTCGGCTATACAAAACTGGTAAAGAATTTGTGTTGACTACATTAGAGGAATAAAACATGTAGCTGTGGAATGTGTGCAGCTGACAACTGGTTGTACCAGGGCAGCTGGTTGTGACAGTGCATGAAGATTTGACCACCAGGAAACACTGAGATGCTCTTTTGTTCCCCATTGTGTCATTTTTCTTTCTGCCTGTATTTTATGAACACATCAGACTGTACTAGCTAATGAGAGGAAAATATTTATATATTAGGCTCATTGTTATGTAATAATAGAATGTCTTCCAGTTTTATTGTCAAAGAACACACAATTTACAACATGCATAAAAAGGGCCTTCTAGTATTATTATTTTTCATTTGAAGACAGTAGCATTTTATGAGAGTAAAATGTATTGTCCTGGGTGCTTGAATCCCAGTTCTTCTGACTTGACTGACATTTATTACTTTTTTGAACTTATGCAGATTATAAACTCTGAGTATTGATTTACTTATTCATAAAATAGAGCATTTTATCCATATGGTTCTAAGACTCCTTGAAGTTCTGATGTTCAAAATTCTTCATATTTTAATACACAGAAACCAAGTACATTCTAGAGTATTTAGTTTTGCTTTTCAGCCCATACAACATTTTATATACAAAAACAGAATAGAAATACCTGACTGATATTATGTTTATGTGCTTTGGAGAATAATAGAAGATGTTAAATAGGTGTGAGGAATAACATGATACAATAAAACTGAATGACATAAAATTATTTACTTGTATTCTGAAGAGTATGTTAGAACAATTAGAAGTTAAAAAAGCAAGTAACATGGATATAGAATTTGTCCAGGATTTAAACCAAGACATTATGACCAGACCAAAAAAAAAAATAGAATTAATTTTAAATCATGAAAGTGATGCAGTGTTTGAGCTTGAAATTAAATAGGAAAAGAGAACAAATGTAATAAGGCAAGAATGGGTATCTTAAATCTAAATGTTATGTTCAAGATTTCCAGAAGGAAACCTGGTAGTAATGATGCATTTAGGTGGTCAAATTTTTGGAATAGGGACTAAGCCTCAGTGAAGTTGTTAGGTAGGCTGATGTGTCTATGTTGGCTTCACCTCAACAATAACAAAATGTCCAGCTTTCAGTGCATATTGCCCTTGCTTAGGACCACTAAGTCTCCTCTATTATTATGGGTTGGATATGAAATGTTCCCAAAAAGTTCCTGTGTTAATTCTGGAGTGTTCGGAGGTAAAATGATTGGACTATGAGAGCTGTAACCTAATCAGCCCATCCTAGTTTGAATAAACTACCTGGATGGTAACTGTAGGGAAGTGTAGAGTGACTGAAGAAGTTGGATCACTGAGGTGTATGTTCTGGCAGGTTTCATCTTCCCTGTGCCCCCCCCCCTTTCTCTGTCTGCTTCCTGGCTGTCCTATGTAGAGAAATGCTTTGTCACCACACCCTTCTGCCATAATATTCTGCCTGATCTTGTGCTTACAGCAATAGAGTAGGCCTACTATGCACTAAACCTGAAACTTTGAGCCAAAATAAACTGTCCCTCCTCTAAGTTGTTTTTGTTGGGTATTTGGGTCATAGCAATGAAAATCTGACTTAACACATTTGCCACTCAGACACATACCCCTGCAGATTTTGTCCATGCGAATGTAGGCAAGTGTTTCCAAATCTCTTTAATACATGCTTCTATTAGAGAACTGTAAAATATTCAAGATATCTTTGCTAATGTGCATCCTATATCCCCTTGATTTTTATCCATTTTGAAAATGAAATAGGAAGATGAGTAAACATTTTCTAATTCCAGACAGAAAGTTCCAGAATCCTTGTGCATTTGGAGAAAGGTGGGGATGGGAGAGGTAAAGAAAGAGGAATTAAAGCATATCAGTAAGGTTAGGGGAACAGTTGGTAGTGCAGAGAGGCAAGCTGGGCCCTATAGGAGTAGATATCACATACTTTGTAACAGTGCTAACCTGTCTGTACTTCAATCTCAAGGCAAACCAGCAGAGCCTGAAGGCTTTTGTAAAAAGGGTGGGTGATTTTTTAGGTTTATATTTTAGTAATATCATTGGGGCTACCAATGTCAAGAACCAAATAAGGTGGGGTTTGTGGATGAAACTCATAAATGCTGACATTGTTGACAGTCAAGGGTACAGTGGCATGGACAGGTAGAAGGTTATGTTAATGGTGACAAAAATATATGTTTAAAAGAACAGTTGCCTAGTTGAGGTAGAATAGAAGTAGTAAAGAGAATAAATTCCAGAGAATATATTCCAGAGATATATCTGGTAAAGTATAATATCAGGAGTTCTCATGGGAAATTGAATCATATGAGATCCCACAGGAAGAATAGAGAAGAGAGTCTGTACTATTTATTTAAAGCATGGAGATGGCTGTACCTTGATTTAATAAAAATTTATTGTCTATTATATACCAAACAGAAATATTGATAAATTCATTGGGCTTATAACCTCTAGAATTGCAAAAATAGATAAGCTAAGTGGAAGCATGTGACAAGGTAGGGTCATGGATATTGAATGTAAAAATTAGTTCACTAGTAAAAATCTTAGATGCATTTAGATAGTAGCTTCATCCTCTCAGAAGTCCTATGACTCCTTTAAATCCTGACTTGTTGTTCTTTATCTAGGCATTGGAGAGGTTTACATGAGTAAAGGGTGTTAGCTGAGGATAATCATATTGCTCAGTGCTTCAACCACAACTGTCTCACTGTATGAAAGCACAGATATGTAAATGTTCATAGAGTTAATGTGAGTAAATGAACGTGTTTGCTGATTTCAGTGTTCCTAAAATGAGAAACTATGAGATTTTTGGACAGATCTTATGAGAATTCTTAATGATGAACAGAGAAACCATTTGTACAATAGCAAGAAGTTGATATGGTTCAATTGAGCAAAGTCTCTAGATTTATTCATTGCTACAAAACATAGAAAGTGATCAGGTATTTAAGAATATCTTCATACTAAGAAAGCAAAAGTTTAATGTTTTCTCAGATGTTTTAAAAATGATGTAATTTGAGATTGCTAAGGGATTCCTATTATGATCTCTAATTAATTCATATATTCTCATAACTTTTAAACAAAAGCTTCCTGCCAGAATACAATTACCTTTTCATTTGTAAGTCCGAAGCACTAGTTATTTTTATTTCCTACTGGGAAATGTTAGTATTGTGGAAACCTCTTTCAAGGAAAAGCCTCTTTCAAGAAAAACAGTCAATTATTTAAGATTTATACTATTGATCATGGTAGTTGTTCTTTAACATTTACTGACTCTTATTGTATCACACTTAAATAAACAAGAAATGGGGCACAGAAAGCTAATTAAGAGCAATGCCCAGAGGGATGTGTTTGTTTTTTTTTTTTTTTTCTTTCCTGTTCAGAAATAAAAGGACACATTTTAGGTACCATTTCGCAGATCTTTTCCAAGACTTATGAAATAAGAATCTCCTGGGAAGGGACTTGAGAATTTTAGGGTTAACATTCTTTGAATAAGTATGGTTAGGAAGTACAGCCTTTTATGAAATAATGACTCATAAGGAATCTTATATCACGAAGGGCTATATAATCCATAAGTAATGATTAATAAGGCTCAAAGGTCATCAAATCATTTTTTTTATAAGTGACATGTCCAACATCACACTGAGAGTAAATACCACAGCCTAGATTCAAACATAGATATCATATTTCCCAAAATGATTTTCTTGTTAATGCAATTGAATATGAATAGATATATTAGATAATTTTCAGTGTCTTTTTCTTAGTATTAAAACAATGACAAAACTTTATAATGAGCTGCATTATTACCTTGTATTTATGTTAAAGTACTAATTCTCAGTGCCTGCAGATGTGAATATCCCTAGAGACAGGTTCTCTGATGAGGAAACTAAATTAAAATGAGCAAGGTACCAATACGATATGACTTGTATTTCTTAGAAGAGGGTATCAGGATAGACACATGCAAAGGGAAGACCATATGAAGACAGAGGGAGAGATGGCTGTCTATAAGCCATAGAGGAATGAGAATGACTTCAAGAGAAACCAACCCTCCTGACATTTTGCTTAAGAGTTCTAGTTTTCAGAATTGTGAGAAAGGAAATTTCTACTGTTTACGCCAACTCGTCTGTGCTACTTTGTTATGGCATCTCTCATAAACTAAAATAACATCTTATTTTTTGAATAGAATTTCTGCCTAAGCATGGATGTGACAAATAATAGTTGGGAAATTTTTTACAGACTGTATAAAATAGCACTTGTCTGGAACTTCTAACATATAAATGTTTTTTTTAATTAACTCTGTATTAATAGAACTGACATCTAAACATAAGATGCTGAAAGCAACATAGCCCTAACTACAGGACTGGAATAGGTACTAAAACTATAGTTTTAATCATCCGATTATAAATTATTGATATAGTTTCAAATTATTGGTGAATAAGGCAGAAAATTGTCCTATTAACTTGCCAAATTACCTCCGAAAGGCTTTCCTTCTTTCCATTAGCGCTAGGCAATAATGAAGAAAATTGTTGCCAAATTTCCAAAGAAATTGGCCCCAGTCATCCTAGCTGATCGCTAAAATTGGAAAAGTATGAAAACAGGATAAAATACCCCATGGAGTTTTCCAAGTATTGTGTTTGTTAAAGGGGTTGTAAATAGATTGAAAATTCTCCTTCTGGTGCATAGTTGCTTCCACTAAATATTAGATACAAATCTTATTTTTGTGGCATACTATCTCATCACTGATACTATCAGATAATTATTTATCTACAGACACAGCCATATCTGAAAGTACTCAGACTGCCTCAATCACTGTTCAATTAAAGAGTCCATCTGTTTATTCTTTTTTTAAAATATTTTTTAGTTGTAGATGGACACAATATTTTTATGTATTTATATGATGCTGAGGATTGAACCCAGTACCTCAAACATGTGAAGCGAACACTCTAACACTGAGCTACAATCCCAGCCCCCATCTATTTATTCTTGAAAGGAGTATTTCATTTTTGGCTTAGAGTTCCTAAAAGAGATCACAAGGATAAAAAGCAAATTGTAAGGTCTCATTTGGATGGTAGGTGCACTGGGGAGTGAACACATTTTTAATGTCAGGAACTCAGTAATCAATTTCTTCCTCTAAATGGAAAAGTCCTGGCTAAGAATACAAGCCATCATTTGAAGCTATTACATATGAAATTCTAAATATAGGTATGACCACTTCTTGTTTTCCCATCCTGCAAACAGTCTCAGGATGATTTCATGATTATTGTTTTCCAAACACATTAGCTAAATTGAACAAGGCTAATTTGGTCCTAGACAATTTTTTGTTTATTTCTTAAAATTGCATCAGATTTTCTTTACTCATGTGTATGTTACATAGTAATCACTCAAATATGTAGTTAATTAATGACTAGTAAGTTTAAATATGCAGCATTAGAAAATATATTTTCAGTGAAAAGTATTTAAATATCAGTTTCACTTTATTAAGACAACTATAGTAATAAGTACTATTGAATTCACTGTTTATACTAAGAAATATGTAATCTCTATAGATAGAAACATAAGATGCAAGTTTGCTTTCACAGAGCTCAAGTCAGATCTACTAATTGTTTGGTGTATTGTATGATAAGGGCTTATTGAATGATGCATTACGTACTTATGATAAAATATGCTAATTGCCATTATGTTGCATGAGATACTGATCATATATAAGTACCTTAGTATGGTGTACTAAGTGTCTATCATATGATAGGCTATATACAACATATGGCCTACCATATGATGTGCTAAATGTCTACCATATACTATTCCAAATAACTATCATAAATTGTGTTAAGTGCTGGTGCAATAGTATGCTAAGTACTCATTATATGGTGTACTCAATGTTCACCCTGTGCTCTGCTGGGTGCCCTTGCATGCAGTGCTATGTACAGTGGTCAACTGAGGGTAAAAGGCACATTACTGTCAGAGAATTAAGAAATGTTTCAAAGGAAGTAATATTTTAGAAGCCTATTTAAACAATAAATTAGAGACACAGGCTGTCATGTAAGACACATCTATGCTGAATCTCAGCTATTCAACAGCTCTAAAGTTAGTTAAATTAATATCTCTAAACCTCCATTTTGTTATATCAAAATGGGGCTGATGCTATCAAATTTATCCGTTTTTGAGAATGAAATGAGATGCTATATGTGAAATACTCAAAGTGTGACTCTAGTGCTAGTGATTTTTGAAGCCACATCTACTACCTACAAAGTAACCTTGGGCAGATGATGTAACTCTGAGTGCAGGGCAATTTCCTATGCATACTTGGAATATAGTAGTTTAAATTCTTAGAGTTTATATTAAATGAGTACATTAATGTAAATATGTCTATAACATTTTTCACATACTACACTCAATAAATATTCATATTTGTTACTTTTGATTTATAGTAAATGTCCATGGTCAACAATTAGAAGACATCATCCCTTAGTTATTCTTCTAGAAATATTTGGAAACATGGGCATGCCTTGTTTTGTTGTACTTCACTTTGTTTCATTTTGCAGATATTGCATCTTTTTTACACATTGAAGGTTTTGGCCTTCTTGACTTAATTCTCACAAAATTTCAAATATTTTCATTATTATTTTCTCTGTTATGGTAATGTGTAATCAGTGCTCTTGATGTTGCTATTATAATTGTTTTGAGGTGCAAAAAGTTGTGCCTATATAAAACTGTAACAAACCTAATACATAAATTAATTGTATGCATTCTGCTCCACAAACCAGCTGTTCCCACCTCTTTCCCTTTCCTCAGGCCTGTGTTCTTAATCATAAAATAGTATAAAATTAGGCCAACTAATAATCTTCCAATGACCTTCAAATGTTTAAGTAAAAGGAAGAGTTACATGTCTCTCACTTTAATACAAGAATTAGAAAATAAAAAAAAGAGTAGAGATAAATAAGCATAGTGAGTCAGGCCAAAAGCTAAAACCCTGGCTTCAAACTATTAGTTAAGTTGTAAATGCAAAGAAAAGTTCTTGAAGTAAATTAAAGTTGCCATTTCAGTGAACACACAGAAGATAAGAAGAAGATAATGAAACAGCCTTATTGCCAGTATGGAGAAAGTTTCAACAGTGTGGCTAGAAGATCAAATCAATTACATCATTCCTTTTAGGTAAAAGCTATTCCAGAGAAAGGACCTAACTCATCAATTCTATAAAGGTTGAGAGAGGGGAGGGAGGAAGCTAGGAAAGGAAATTCTGAAGAAGTTAGCAGAGATTATTTCATGAGGTTTAAGAATCCTAACCTAAAAATACAGGAGAAGCAGTAAGTTCTTGATGCAGAAAATTGAGCAAATTATCCAGAAAGTCAATTTAATATCATTGAAGAAGGTGTCCATATCAAGCAAGAGAATTTCAAAGTAGATAAAATAGCCCTCTATTGGAAGAGGCCATATAGAACTTTCATAAATAGATAGGAAAAGTCAATGACTCACTTCAAGGCATTAAAGGATATGCTAACTCTCTTCATTATTACGGGTTAATGTAGCTGGTGACTTCAAGTTGAAGACAGTCTGTTTATTTGCCATTCTGAAAATCCTAGGGACCTTAAGAATCAGACAAATCTACTCTTGTTTATGACTTATAAATGGAAAAATAAAGTCTGAAGGGCAATACATCTGTTTATAACATAGTTTACTGGATATTTTAAGTCCACTGTTGAGACATACTGCTCAAAAAAACAAGATTCTTTTAAAAATATTACTGCTCATTGACAATGAATTTGATCACCCAAGACCTCTGATGGAGATGTGCAAGGAGATTAAGATTGTTTTATGCCTGCTAACACAGCATTCATTCTGTATCTCATGGATCAAGGAGTAAATCTGATTTATTCAGGAAATGCATTTTGTAAGGATTTTCTGCCATAGACAGGGATTCCTCTGAGTAATCTGGGCAAAGTGAATCAAAAAGCTCCTGGAAAATGTCACCATTTTACATGTCTCTGTAAACGTGTATGGCTCATGGAAGAGGTTGAAATAACATTAATACAACTTTAGAAAATAGTTGATTCCAATTCATGTGGATGACTTTGAGGGTTAGGGTTAGGGTTCGTTAACTAGAGATGTGGTGGAAATAGCAAAAGAAAAAGAGTTAGAAGCTAAGCTTGAAGATGTGACTAAATTGCCTGCAATCTCATTAATTTTAAAGGGTGAAGAGTTACTGCTTATGGATGAGTAAAGAAAGTGGTTTC
>CM053400.1:109297129-109329445 GCA_028644305.1 Xerus rutilus
GTACTGGGGATTGAACTCAGGGGCACTCAACCACTGAGCCACATCCCCAGCCCTATTTTGTGTTTTTATGTAGAGACAGGGTCTCACTGAGTTGCTTAGCGCCTCGCTGTTGCTGAGGCTGGCTTTGAACTCGCGATTCTCCTGTCTCAGCCTCCCTAAGTGCTGGGATTACAAGCGTGAGCCACCACGCCCGGCTCATAGAAAGTGGTTTCTTAAGATGTGATCTACTCCTGGTGTACATTACTAAAATGATAACAAAATATTTATTACAAAAATTCAGTTGCTAAAGCAGTGTCAAGTTTTGAAAGGATCAATTCCAATTTTGAATAAAATTGTACTATTAGTAAAATGCTATCAGTCTCTCAGGCTAAGAAAATATCCCATGTAAGGAAAAACCAATAGATGTGGAAAACATAATAATCATTTTATTTTAAGAAATTGCTGCAGCCATCCCACCCTTCAGCAACCCTGCCCTGATCAGTCAGCCACCATCAACATTGAAACAAGACAACTATAACTCACTGAAGGCTCAAATGATTACTAGCATTTTTAGCAGTGAAGTATGTTTTAATTAAGAAATTATAAATATTTTAGTAGAGATGTTTAAAGATATCATACTATTGCACACTAAATAGTCTATAGCATAGTACCAGGAAACTAAAACCTTTATGTGACTCAATTTATTGTGGTATTTTCTTTGTTTCAGTGGTCTGGAAGAAAACCTGGAATGTCTCTGAGTTATATTTTTATATGAAAGGTAGACAAGTAGAAGGCAAAACAAATGAAGTCATGGAAGTGCATGAAATATTTTGACTCTTTCTAATGTTCATTTTTAGCACCTAAAGGGCATAAGAGAGGATTGGGAAGTTCTTTAGTAAGCTTTCCTTTATTATAATAAATACATGAGATAATCAACTTATAAAAAGAAAAGGTTTGTTTTGGCTTACAGCTTTAGAGCGTTGAGTCCCTGTTAGAACCCATTGCTTTTGGGCCTGTGTTGAGGCCGCACTCACGGCAGGGCAAAACCGCTCATCTCATGGCCAGGAAGTGAAGAGTGGAAGAGAAAGTGACTAGGGTCCAAGTATCCCTTTTGACAGTATACCCCAGAGATCTCAGCACATCCAGCTAGGCTTTACCTTTTAGAGGTTCTTCTGGCTCCCAATAGTGCCTGGTCTGGTGAACAAGCCTTTAATATATGATATAATTATCTGTACTAGTGATTGGTCATAAAAAAATCATGCAGCCCAATTCTAGTCAACAAAACATTGATAGAGAACAAAGAACCATAAAAAGAGTTGTCTCTGAATATTCACATGACTCTTTGCTGCCATGCTTTGAACATTATTGTGTGAGCATCTGATGGCTGGTCTGCAGCAGCCTGCTTAGGTCAGCATACCTGACTGGCCTAAAGAAAGGGAAGTGAAAGAGAAGTAATAGAAAGCAGGAATATTCAGAGAAGTCACTTATCTATATTACTCCATAAAGATAACAGTGATTTTAAGTTTTGAAAATGCCATGTGACTAAATCTACATAAATCCAAGCCAAGCTCTTTGGGCTCATACTGGTCAAATCAAATGCATTGCAACATACTGGATAATTTTTTGAATTAATGTTACAATAGTAATCAATATAGAAGATTTAAGTTCAAATGAAAGGAAAATTAGTTATTTTTTTCAGCATGGTTCATTTGAATGTACATACATTTGATTATTAAAGGTTATTTGTAAAAAATAAAACAATAATAAAGTTTGTATTAGTGTATTCAAAAGTTTGGCAATAATAGAAAAAGATGGGCATCAACTTGAAAAGATAGAAGTCAAAGACATCTATCTATTGCATACATATCCCAGTATTGTGGAGGAAGGTTGTGAATCAACATTATTAGAGAAGAAAGTTTTGGAAGGGTTGACATAGTATCTGGTTAGAAAGGTACATGAGAACGAAATAAACCCATGAGCTAAGAGGACCAGAAATGGTCCAAGTCCATAGAGATGGTAAAAACCAGATACTACAAAGAGAAGGAGTATAAGATTTTGGATGTATTGTGCATATAAATTGATAATTGCATCAAGGTTATACCTGGAATCATGGAAATTTAATTGTTTAGAATTTGTGCATTCAGGTATAGAAATTTGGATAGTAAGATTGCCTGATAAATAAAGAAAATGGGATGGTAAAGCTAGAGAAATTTCACATATAATGTCAGAGAAAGATTAGTATGTCCAGATTCAGTATATGGTGATTCCTTAAAAAATCAGAAAGAATAGAATGATGAAAGATGGTAGAGGAGTTCTCTGAATGCAAAGTAGGTATTGAGGTTGCAGGCCACTCCTTAGACTGAGAATTGTGGCTTATCTAAGAGAAGCACTTTGAAAAGCCATTTATTGATTTTGTATTGCTTAGTTTTCCAAGATGGAGCTCAGTCTGTCCTAGAACTCTTGGGACCAAATAGTCCTCCCTCATCTTCTCATGTGTCTAGGACTATAATATGCACCACCATGCCCATCTGTACTGCTACTTTTAACAGTAATAATGTTTTACTGATGTTGAATTAAAATATATTTTTGAATACTATAGGGAATGTGAGGTAACAATGAGTTTATAAACTTAATTAGCAATATTTTAAAACATGCTGAAAGACTTAGGCAAAAGATTCAGTTACACCAGTTGGCTTGTGTAGGTCTTTTCCATCAAAATGGTGTTTCTGGTCCTCCAGACAAGAATGTGGAAGTGTCAGCCATAGGAGACTCTGAGCCTTTCTCAGGGCTTGAATCCTTCTAGAGATAACTGTCTCAGGGTATGGTAATTTCCCCCTGATGTGTGCAGAGAAATCTTGGTCTAGACCTGAGTTTGCCCATTTGTAAACATTCAAGACATATGGTGAGTTTTCATCACTGTTAATGATATTTTGACTAGTTGGAATAACACTTCATCCCAGAATACCTAAAACTAATATCCATTAGAACATCTTGTCTTCAGTAAAGAAAATGTTATCTTCATTTATTTTTATTGGATTACATTTAAATATGTTCTCAAAGTCCAATTGTTTTGCTTTTCTGATTATGGCTTCCCCAGCATGGCTATACCCCATTGCATCTAAACACACTGTCTCATAGCTTCTGTCCTGAATAGGTAGCTTTTAAATTTATATGCATCATTGCCACTCTAAACTAGTCATTGAATTGAGAAGAGGACCTAAAGAAATATCTTATATTGTGAACAAATGGGAGAAATCAAATTTTAAATCATTTAAACTGGATAGCACTGCATATTAAGTTTCTAATGTGGAACTCTAATTACTCTTTAATGAGAAATCAACACATAAGTGTGTGTGTGTGTGTGTGTGTGTGTGTGTGTGTGTGTATTCTACACAGAGAAACTATTTGATTATGTCAGAATCAGTATACATACTTTAGTTTTTTCCTCTTTCAATTACTGACAGTAAAAGGAAAGGGAAATACTAACATGCATCTAGCACAAACCAGATGAAATGATGCTTATGACAGAGGGATACCAAGCAAACACCTTGCTTTTTTTAATGTATCCTTAGTTAACAAGAGATTCTGTCTTTAGCTATCAGACTGTAGAAAGAGGTAGTAGAAATTTAAATGAATGCAATTTTACTTTATACAGTAAAAATCCTTGTGAAGACATTCATGCCTGTAAGTAAGACGTCAAAAGTTCACAGAATGTAAAATCAATAATAAGTACATTTATTCTTTCAAAAATGTTCACAGAAATGTTCATAGAAATAAATTAAATGCATTTTGTTCTCAGTTCTTGATCCTAAGGATTTATCATGACTTAATGAAGGTATGGTTTCTGACAAGTTTTTGTTAAGCCTTCAATAAAGTGGAGGAAATAATTGAACTTACCTCATGGCATGCTGAAGAGTATATTCTTAGTTCAATGCTCAGCTTGTAGTTAGTCCAATACAAGAAAGTTTTAATCATAATTACAAACATATGTAAATAGAAATTTTTCCAAACTAACTATATGTTCATCTCCGAATTGTCATTAAATCATTATATACTCAACTTGCAGATGCTTACTGCATTCATGTCATTTTAATAAATCGTGACCATTTAATTCTCATGCATTGCTACCTCAGTCAGAGAGATAGTGAAATTACTTAGAAATACAATGTGACCAGGAATTGGCATTAACAGTATCAGAAGTCAAAATATCATTTGATAAAGAATTTATATGATAAAGGTAAAATTGATGACAACTTAATTCTCTAAAATCACGTATATCTTATTACATTAGACTTACTTATACATGCAATAAATATTTTCAATACCTACTATGTACCAAGTTCTCCACTAAGTACTAGGGACACAGAATGAATAAACAAAAAGTCCTTTGGGTTATGATTTGCATCTGGAACATCCTGCAAAATAACTCAGGTGTTGAAAGCATGGTCCTCCATGCAGCAATGTTAAAAGGTGAAATTATTGCATCATGATGGCTCTGATATTATCAGTGGATTAATTCATTTAAGAATGGACTTACTGTGAAGTGGTAAAATCTATAGGCCAGTGGGACGTGGTTGGAGGCAGTACGTCAATGGCCTTGAAGACTGTCTGTCTTTGCCTGCCTTCCTTCCTTCCTTCCTTCCTTCCTTCCTTCCTTCCTTCCTTCCTTCCTTTCGTCCTTCCTTCCTTCTTTCCTTCTTCTTCCTTCCCTTCTTTTTCTCCTTCTCTTCTCCTCCTTCTTCTCTCTCCTTCTCATCTCCAGGAGATGAGAAGCTTTCCTCTGTAATGTCATTCTGCCATGATTTATCCCATGATGTTTCTGGCTTGGAGCTGAACTGTGGACTGAATCCTTTGAGACTGTGATCCAAAAATAAATCTTTTCTTCTCTCAATAGTTCATGTCAGGTATTTTGGTCACAGCAACAAAACCTGAGTAATACATTACTCTACTATTGCTTATATTTCATAAAATTTATTTAAAATACAGGATACTAGATCATTCAGAGAATGAAACATTCCACTGGAAGGTAAAAGAAGTTTAAAGAAAGAGGATTCCTATTTCAAGGACTTACGTAACAGCAGAAAGCCTGGGGAGGGTAGAGATGTTGTAGCTATAGTTCCCAACTCCATAGCATAGGTGCAGGGCTGTCCTGGCTATTTCTGGGGCCCCTGACCTGAGAGGACACTAGCATCCTTCTCATACAGTTTGCCCTGTGTCTAGATAGCTCCAAACAACTGCTTTTGTCCAAGTTCTATGAGTTAGAACCAGCTTCTACCTCCATGTCCCATTCTTAGCTAAACAGCATAGCAGACTGGGCTATGGTGTTAGACACCTGGATTCAAATCCTAGCACTTTGGTTAAGTTAGTTTCTGGACCTCAGCATCATCTTATATATAATGTTCATGCCCTTAGGAATGTACCTCCAGTTTCAGTATACTTAGGTTGTTTTCTTCTGTGGACAAGTGGCATGAACAGAGTCATAGGCCTCTAAGAGAGATCCAGGCTTACTAACATCATCAAGCCCTTCTGTGAGTAAGGCAAACTAAACCCAGGTGGGACCCTCAGAGTTCCGCACATTATCAGCCATGACTCTGGGACCCAGGCACTGGAAGCCGGTCACGGCCTGTGCTGGTAGGAGTTGTGCTGGGGGCTGTGATCTTCTCTGTGCTCCTTGCACTTGCTGCCAAATTCTATCTCTGCTGCCCACTACCCAAAACAGGAAATGGGAACCACCCAGAGGTGGGTGAAGATGAAGACGATGATGGTTTCATGAAGGAAAATTGTATGCAGCCTGGGGCTGTTGAGCTGGAGACTGAAGGGAGCAGGGACCACTTCTCTCTTTGTGCCTCATATTTGGAAACTCCCTCTTCCCTTCATGCCTGGCAGTTTTAAAGAGAGCAGATGTTTACTTCACTTAGCATAATGCTTTCCAGTTCCATCCATTTGCCTGCAAATGCCATAATTTTATTTTCTTTTATTGCTGAATAATATTCCATTGTGTATATGTACCACAGGTCTCTCTGATTAGTGGATGCTGATGAATAAGGGAGGTGGGAATGGGAAACATAAGAGAATTAGAGAAACACTGGACGCGACATGGGGGAGAGGGGGGCAGGAAAGGGGAATGGGTATAGTAAAGATGGTTGATAAAAAATATATATAAATATATATATATATATATACTGTTCATTGAAAGTGCATATAAAGATGTTTAATATGAAGAATGTAATCTGCTTATAATTTTGTGCAAAGTTAGAAAAATTAAGATTGTAACAATTTTTTTTCTATTTGCCTCAACAAATGTTTTCAGTGAATAGTGTGTACAGCTTCTGAAAATTTGTTTTTTTCTGTTATGTTCGATAACATGTATTAAAATGCAACTTTTGGGAAAAAAAATAAAGTAAAAAAAAGAAAAAAGAGAGCAGATGTTAAATGGGAGCCTCAAGCCTCAGGACAGAGGGGACAAATAGGGAAAGGTTGATCAGAAGTAGCACAACCCTCCTCTTCCTGACACCAGTCACCAAGTGACAATGACCTTTTGCTCAATAACTCTAAATGGCCCCCTACTGTTCCTGTTAAGAGCCTAAGGACCATATGAGTATGGAGAAAAGGCCCTCTGTGACTGGCCTCTGTGGGTCTCTTGTTTTCTTCTTTTGCCTTCCCCTACTTCCTACTTAATTAGATGCAGTTTTTGCTCAGGTTATTTCTCAGCCTAGGCTGCCTATTCTCCTTTAAATCCCCTCTGACAGTGATGAAAATGCTAGCCCACAAACCCCCTGTGGCCTGCCTACCTACCTGCCAGAATTTCAGATGTGCAGGAAAGGTACATTCAAGTAGTTTCTTAGTGAATATCTTTATTTTCAATAAAGTGGGTGATCTGGTTGGAATATATTATGTTTTTCACAGGAATTAATAAATCTATTTTCATTTTGAATGAGAATTTTAAAAAGAAGACTGCCTTTTTTTATTCTTTATTTTATTTTAGTCTTTGTTATAGCTTAGCCCCAAATTGTGACATGTCCATAAGTGTGTATACTGTGTTTTAATCATATCTGTCCTCTCTACAATTGTAAACATACCCATACACTTTCCCTTGTCTCTCCTCTCCTTCCCTGAAGAAGAGTAATAGTTCCTCTTCTATTTCCCATATTTTTTTAAGTTTATATATGTTCAAGAAATTATGCAATGCTTATCTTCTGTGTCTGGCCTATTTCTCCTAACATGATAATCTTCAGTTCCATCCATTTTTCTGCAAATGTGTGATTTCATTCTTCTTTATGGAAAGCCTGGCTCTTCATTGTCAAATTCAAAGGTGGCTAGATCATAAAAATAATAATAATAATAATAAAAATTAGTCTAAAGCCAAGATTCGAAAGAGTCAAAAAATATGGTTAAAAAAAAACAGAAGGAAAGAAAATGGTCTTTTCTGAACAATTTGGAACATGGGGTTCTGACTATCCTAGCTAAGGCTCTGAGTGGGGCACAAGATACTGCTTAAGGTAATTTTACCCATGGACTTGCCCTTATTGAATACTTGGGTCTAAATCTATAACACCCTGAGGAGAAATGGTTTAGGCTTAGAAGTTTCCACTACTGTTTTGTAAAGAAACTATCCTCAACTAACGTATTTGGGATTTTTATGAAGAACAATCAAGCATTTCACTGTTCACAATAAACAATTATAAATATAGCAGTAAAGAAACTTCTGTTACTGAAATCAGAATAAAACTTAAATAAAAAGTAATGCCATCTACCAAGAATTTCAGATGTTTGAATGATCATGTATAAAATATTAAGAACCACAGTAAATATATTTAAAAAAATAAAACTGGAAGTCAGAATTTTGTGCAGTAATATTGAACAAAAATTGAAAATACAAATTTGAAGAAGAAATGCCAATGACAGTGGATTGTGATGTCAAGTATCACAGATACTAGTTTAGGGAGAAACATTCTAATGAAGGATATTCTTTAGATTTGGTAAGTGAGCTTTTCTGACAGTGAAATTTATTTCATGGAATTTGTGGAAAATGTAATAAGTATAAACAAAAATTTTAATAATCTTTGCTATGAGTAAAAGCAGAAAGAAAATAATAGGGAAAGTGTATGGTTAATGTAGTACATTTTATATATACTATGTATACACACACACACACATTTATTTTTTCAGTGAGAGATACTGACATATGTGTACATACTTAAGGTAGAAAAGTAGTGGAGAGGTTAAAGATAACAGGAGAAGGAACATGACTGAATAACCGATGGAAAGTGGTTCCTGGAAGAATTCAGGACTCAGCACAGATGGAGGGATTTGCTGGGGACAGATTAGAATGATCCTTATGAAAAAAGATATTGCTTTGATGATATTATTTCAATGGTTTTAAGAGTAATTTTTCAGTCCTCTTTCAAGTTATTTACAATGAAAAGCAAAAAGCACAGATCTGATCCAGAATTCATTGTTTTCTGTGATCTCAGTGAGAAAGTAAGATAGAGCTCCACAGGTTCAATTATGTCACCCCAGGAGTGGTCCTGGAAATGAACATTTCTGTGAGGTTCAGCTTTTTCCTATCTAATGCATGTGCAGGATGAGAAGAGCTGAGCTCTTTCATAGCCTTTTCCCTGTCAACAAGGAAAAAAGATCAAAAGTGACTTCATCTATTCATGGTTATTCATCCACTTGCCAAGACCCAGTTCTCAAAGCATTCTGAGTGAAGTTGCATTTTATTCTGTCCTATAAGCATCAATATTTAAATCTGATTCTAATCAAAATTCTAAAATTTCTTAAATAGCATTCCATCATGTGTTAATAAGTAGATGAGTAAAAAAATGCAGCATCACATAGAAAAATGTAACTGAACTACAATTTATAGTATTTTGCCATTATTTAAGTCACTATTAATTTTATTTGTATATTTACCAACAGAAAAAATTGGTTCAAAGCTACTATTAAGATATAGCAGATGGTCAATGGGGATCAAGAAATATTTTGTTATTAGTAGTAGCCATTTATGGGAAAATGATGTTTTATACCATTAAATAAATTTTACACAATGTTTCAGATTCTTTTTTACTTTCTTTATTATGTTTTTGCCCAGACAAAATAAAAATATAAGATAATGTGGAACACTTGTATTTTGTTTTTTTGTTTTGTTTTGTTTTTTGGGTTTTTTTTTTTTTTTTTTTTTGGTACTGGAGATTGAACTCAGGGGCATTTGACCACTGAGCCACATCCCCAACCTTATTTGTGTTTTTATGTAGAGACAGGGTCTCACTGAGTTGCTTAGAGCCTCATCATTGCTAAGGCTGGCTTTGAACTCGCAATTCTCCTGTCTCAGCCTCCCTAAATGCTGGGATTACAGGCTTGCGCAACTGCGCCTGGCTGGAGCACTTGTAAATGAGATTTTTTTACCCTCCCTTTAGAGTGGAACTATATCAAAACCACTAATTACTTTTAACTTACAAATTTCAAGAACTTATTTCCAGATTTTTCAATTATAGAAATAGATTTTCATTTTAAGTCTTTCATTAAACCATAATCTCTTGATCATAGATTCTACCACATTGATTAATCTTTGTTTACTAACTTTCTAATTTCTCTTTCTTGCACACATATATGTATGTACTCTTTCTTTACCTACATTGACATGGTTAGAATTACTACTTGAAGTTATTTGAAACTCCTTTACAATTTACATTTTCTAGGAAAATTATTCCATAATTGTTCCACAATTTCAACTAATCTCCCTCTTTTTTCTCTTATTTCTTTTTTCCCCCCTCATTCTCCTTACTCTGTCTTTTATCACTCATCTCAATTTTTCATTTCATTCCTGGATCACTGGCTTTATATTTGTCAAATATTATTTTAGATCTGAGCTGTGAGTGACACAAACTATGACTTATCCTTGTGCTCAAGAACATCATGTTGAAAGACCTTCAAAGCAGTAAGCCCTAGGATGACTATTCAGGACTCTGACAGGGAAACATACAAGGTATAAGGTTGATGGCTCAAGGAAGTACTACCAAATAAGAAATAAGTCAGAAGGACCTTTAGAACAAACATATTTTAACTCTTTATTGAATAACAGTAGATTTTCCAAGCAGCATTAGGGACTCGACATTGCTCTTTGGAAAGGGATATGTGGAGAGCACTCTAAAACTTAAATACATTTTGGGGTTAGGAAACTGCTTTAGGGTATCCCATACATAGTTTGGATTTGGAATATCCTCAAAAAAAAAACCTGTGTGTTAAGACTTGCTCTCAACTTGGTGCTATTAGGAAGTGAAGGATTCTTTAAGAGGTGGAGCCTAGTGGTAGGCCTTTGGAGATATGATCTGAGAAGGGGTAGGAGATGCTCTTCTTTTTCTCTTTCCCTTTTTTCCAAGGCTATGATGTTAATGGCTCTATCTCATGTTCCTCACCATGATGTGCTGCCTTATCATGGGCCCCAAAACAGTGGAGTCAACCAACCATTGGCCTGGTAAAGGTTGAGCCAAAATAAATCTCTTCTATTTTAAAGTTCAGCATCTCAGGTGTCTTGTTACAGTAACAGAAAGTTGACTAACACAGAATGATATCAATTTTAGCAAATTGTTTGCCACAAGGTCTCCCTATGCTACTCTAAGAAATAGAAACAAAATCTTATATGCAGTGTATACTATCAATAGAAATTCTTCCGAAGAAGTATGGAGAAGGAAATGGACTAAAATGAGATTTAAAGTGAGAAAATGGATTAGAAAATTTTTGTTTTCTAAATGAAATGAAGCCAGGCACGGTGGCTCAAGCCTGTAATCCCAGCACTTTGGGAGGCTGAGACAGGAGAATCGTGAGTTCAAAGCCAGCTTCAGCAACGGCGAGGCTCTATGCAACTCAGTAAGACCCTGTCTCTACATAAAATACAAAATAGGTCTGGGGATGTGGCTCAGTGGTTGAGTGCCCCTGAGTTCAATCTCCAGTACCAAAAATAAAAAAATAAAAAAATAAAAGAAATGAATATATCAATTACCTTAATTTGATCATTACACCATGTATACATGTGTCAGAACATTACATCATACCCCATAAATATGTGCAATTATTTTGTTTCAACAAAAAGAATAAAAATAATGAAGACGTTAAAAAAGGGTACCTAACATAAAACTTTTAAATCTTCCCATTCATCTTCATTCTCTTGCAAATGATAGGTTTCAGGTCTGAGTCCCTGTCATCTCATTGGATTGATATCAATAGCCTTACAACTCTGGCTCCCTATAGTCACATCTGCTGCATTCATTCAACAATTGTTTACATTTTGTGTGTTGTGTTCCAGGACCTGGTGTAGGTTTGGGAATGTGGCACTAAGCAAGACAAAGGCTCCATGCTTAAGGAGTTTATGTCCCAGTTGAGGAGAACAGTCACTAATTAAGTAAGCAGGTAAAAAGATACGATGTTAGGAGGCAATTAGTATTGTTGAGAATAAACAAAATCGTATGAGGATAATAGTGACAATGTGCTATTTTATAAGGAAGAGTCAGAGGTGCTACCATGTGAACATCAGTGCTGAAGGTGACACAGTGGGAATGGCAGCAAGTAAATTCTGAGGGTCTATTGAAAAAGGTCCCAGGAGAAATCCTAAATATAAATCAAATTCCTGTACTGAGGTATCCCCAACCTAGACATTGCATTCAACACTCAGCTTGGACAAGTTACTCTGGAGGTGGCTATACAAGGAAACAAGTGTTGTTCTAAGGACTAACTCTCTGTGCCTTCTGAAAATCATAGATTGGAATGATGAATCAGAACTAACAGAAGAACCAAAACTTAAGTGGGGAAAGAGAAATGTGTGTTCTTGAGAATCAGGTACAGACCATGTTTCTAGAAGAGAGAGGAAATGAAAACACCCAATCTCTATTGAGTAAACAAATGAACATTAACACAAAAATTAGGAAAGCATGTTTCTGGCCATTAAATGAAGGCTCATTTTAAAATATTCATTGTGTTCAAAATATGATGAAAATGATAAAAAAAGAGAGATAGAGGAAATAATTCATTATGCTGTACTAATTTTTTCAATGCTGCCAGTGGTATTACCACAACTTCATGTTTCATACAGTTCATATTTACTATCTCAGTGTCTCTGAGCCACAATCTGCACACAGGTTAACTGTTGCAAGGATTGTGAGGCTGGAATTTTAAGGCTACTTATAAAAGGCAACATAGTCATGGGTGGAGCATCACATCTCATCTGTGAAGCTCTGCTGCTTAGAGGAAACTCACAAATCTCACCAGCTCTTGAAGGGAAGTTATTGCACAAAGTTGATAATGTCAGAAGGTAGGTATCAGGGAAGGTCACCTGCTGGTCTGTTCAACAAATACATCTAATGCTACTGATGAGACAGATAATATGGAATTGAGAATGGAAGTTTGCATTTATCAAAGATGAAGATAGCATCTTGACATCAGTAAGACTGTTTCATAGGTTACAACCATTGTTCAAGAGAGAATGGATAAGAAGAATTGCAGCTGGGAGCAGTGGCCCATGCCTAGATGGTGAGTTCAAAGCCAGCCTCAGAAATTCAGTAAGGCACTAAGTAACTCAGAGAGATCCTCTCTCTAAATAAAATATAAAAAAAGGGTGGGGATGTAGCTCAGTGGTTATGTGCCCCTGGGTTCAATTTCCTGTGAGGTAGAGGGGAAGAAGGAGGAGGAGGAGGAGAATTGCACAAAACAAAACAAAACAAAACCTTGATCATGTTAAGTCTTTGCTTTAACACCTCTAAAATCTACCATTTCCATGAGAACAATGATATAATCCTTTTAAAATGTATTATAAAATAAGCTTTACTAAAGTATAATGTATACATAAGAAATTCATGTGTACACAAACTGATGTTTTTTGTAAAATTATAATGTTGCATAACCATCACCTCTTTCCAATTTTATCACCCTAAAATATTCCTTCTTATGTCTTTTCATTTGATCTCCACCCTCATCCTCCACCCAAAGCAACCAATGAGCTCTCTGTCTTTCTACAGAATTACCTTTTCTGGATATTTCATTATAAATGGAATCTATGCAACAGATGGTCTTTAGTGTCTGCATCCTTTTACTTAGCACAATATTTTTTATGTTCATATCTTAGTGTTATCAATAAATTTCCCCTTCTTGTTACTAAGCAGTATTTAATTGGACAATCTACTAAAATTTCTTCATCCAATTAAATCCCAGAAGACATACTGCTGTTCAGTTGGGGGCTATTTGAATAAAGGTTAGCTTAGACTTTAGACAAGCTTTTCTGACACCCTTCACTTTCTCGTAGATGCAGCATTCTCCCTTTCAGTCTCTGTCTCTTTTCCCTTCACAATTCACTGTTTGTCCTATTTCCCAGGCAAGAGTGGTCCCTCACCATTCTGTGAATGTACCTACTTCCTCTGCATCTACCTGCTTTTGCCTTTTCCCCTGGTTTTCTTTTCTTTCTTTCTATTTGGAAAATGACTATTTAATTTCTTAGTGTTCAGGTTAAACATCACTTTTTTAGTAAAACCTGTCGTCATTCACATAATCAACACTGCTTATTTGGTTTTTGCTCCTGTTGTATGCCATGCTTAGGTAAATTTTTTGTATTGAATTAAAAATATTTGAAAGTTTTTAACAATAATTCTATTTATAATCCAAAAAAAGACATGGACTTTTTATGTTGGAGCATATTTGCTTATAGTTTAATAACACATTTATATCACATTCCTACAATGGATCTTAGTGATTTTTTTTTTAGTATATCTAAATAGTGAAAATTCCACTTGATAGAAACCTTTACTAACAGATATTTGTAAAATTTTAAAACTAATTACAAATATTGATAGCAAATGGCTCTTAATTGAGTGATCTTTGATTATAGTACATTATTATTTCTTTTCATGAAGAACACACTCGATGTGAAAGCCTCAAAATACTCATTGCATCAAATTTTATTTTTTACATAGTTGAATATATATTTTGTGTATACACACTACAACCATACGCATTCATTTACATGATTTTGTAGTTAGCACTCTTCTTTATTTGAAGATATCAAGTTCAAAATTTTTTATATCATGTGTCAAAGATATTTTTAATAAAGGTTATTAATATGTATAATATGTGTAATTTCTTCTTTTTTTACTAATATTGTTTTAGAAAGCTTGACACATCTGTCTCAACTTACAAAAAGTGAAAATAGGAGATAATCTTAGCAAGTTTTTTTTGTAATTAGTTTTTTGATTTTTTCCTAATTCTGCCTGTGATGTGTATGACCTCTGCCATCAGGCTTCCTGCTATCTAATTCTTCTCCTCTGGAGGAATCTGTAGCAGCGGGGAGCCAGGATACTCCCTCTAGTTACAGAACTCTAGAAATGCATGAATATCTCCTTCTACTAGAGCTTCCCAATAGACACAGCATCTTAATATGCTCTAAGTTCTAAGCAGCAGATAGTCTTTCCTAGGATCTTACATGTAAAATGAGTGAAAACAATGCCACCAGAGGCAAGATTATTAAATAATACTAAAGTAGAGATGAGAATTCAGCCATACAGCATCCAATAACGAGGAGTGCTGGTGTCCTTAGCAACCTGGGCCACAACAAGGGGCCCCATTGAAGGATGTCTCCTCAAGACAGTGCTCTCATGCTAACACATCGGCCACATGTCACTTCATAGGTTATAGTCTATTTTCTGTTTTTTGTTTTTTGTTTTGTTTTGTTTTGGTTTGGTTTGGGATTTTCGGTTTTCATTTTTGGTACCAGAGATTGAACCCAAGGGCACTTAACCACTGAGCCACATCCCCAGCCATTTTTTTTTTTCTTTTGTATTTTATTTAGAGACAGGATCTTGCTGAGCTTCTTAGGTGCTCTCTAAATTACTGAGGCTGGCTTTGAACTCACAATCGACCTCCCTCAGCCTCCCAAACCACTGGGATTACAGGCATGCACCACTGTGCCCAGCTGTAGTCTATTTTTGAGTCTGATTGTCCAGCTGTTATTTATGAGATCAAGCCAATAATTCTCCCAACTGATATATTTTTCTCTTTAAGTTTTCTTCTATTGTCTAAATTTAAATAACATTATCTGATGGAGGAATAATTTATTTATACAAAGACAATTTGTGATTTTATACTAACTTTGAAAATGGCATTGATGTAATTACCTTATGAACATTCGAGGCACAAGACATTCTTGGAATAATGACTTATGTGTGCACATGCCCACACACAAAATTTTCTTGTATATCTTACCACTGATGAAGAAAGCAGTGAAATTATCTCTTCCAATACCCTGCTGTTGAAATAAATCAACAACGTGCCAATAAAAGTATACCAACCTTGGTGGGAAAGTTCCTAAAAGCTCTCACATACCATTTTTGTTTGGAAGCCACACATCGTATATTTGCTAGTGGATACTGATTGTAACCATCCATGATTTAAGGTGTTTGGATTCAAAAATGAGCATGACTATTGAAGAACAATGAACAATTAAATTTGACACTATATTTAGCTAATACATAATGCATAATACTGATTTTTTAAATTTAAAACTTATGCCATATAATATTATTATTAGAGTAAAATCTAAAAGTTAGAAATGACAGAAAAATAGTGAAAAGAAATAAACTAAATGTCACTTGTAATGATGCTATGCACAAAGATGGTGCCATTTGGAAGTATTCTTTTCTAGAAATTTTCTATACAGTTGTGTATATTTGCATTGATCTGTGGGCATTTACATTCCTATTTCAAAATAGGTGAAATTTCAAGGTGATAAAATTTTAGTGATAATAAACATGTAATTTTTTTAAACTACTTTGGACAAAAAACATGGGGCAATTAAGTCACAAAAATGTAAACAGTTTATCTTAGCAGCAAAATATTTTGTTGACACACAAAAATTTCACATATTTATGAGATGATACAGTGTGATATTTTGAAGCATAAACACAATATGTAATGGCCAGTTCAGGGTCATTGGTTTACCTATAATCTCCAAAATGTATGATTTCTTTGTGATGGAAACATTGAAAGTCTTTATTATCTATTTTGACATCTTCTGTACTTGTTAACAATACTCTTTCAATCTCTCCTTTCCCACATCCTTCCCAGATTCTGGGAACACTCTTTTATCTCTACTTCTCTGAGATCAACTTTGTAGCTTCCACATTATAAAGTAAATATGTGGTATTTCTCTTCCTGTGCCTGATATATTTCACTTGATATGATATCCTCTAGTTCCATCCATGTTGGTGCAAATGACAGAGTTTTACTCTTTTTATGACTGAATAAAATATCTTTGTGTGTGTGTGTATCACATTTTTTTATGTCCATGCATTCACTGACAGACATATCAATTGATTCTATGTCATGACTGTTGTGAATAATGCTGTAATGGACACATCAGGGCAGATGTCTATTTAACATATTGATTTTCATTCTTTTGCATATATATCCAGAAGCAGAGAAAAATAATTTACTGAATGTGCATATTACAATTTATTTAACAAATCATTTTAGGTGAATATGTAATTTGTTTTTATTTTTTACTAAAACATTGCTGTGGTCATTCATATACACAATATCTGTATGTGGCTTAACACCTTAGAGTAACCCCTAAATGAGGACTGACTTAATAATAGGGTTTAAACATTTTAGACTTCAACATATGTTGATTAACTGTCCCAGAAATGTTGCAATATGTGAGAAGATGTCATCAATGTAGAAAACAGAGTGTTTCTGTCACATCTGCCTATTTGTCACTCCATAAATTCCCCAAATATATGCTAAAATGGTTCCGGCTATTTTCTTAGGAGTCCATTAGTGACAACCTAATAGACTAGAACAGATTCATTAGCTGTGTCATGGTATAGCTGCTCTTGGAGAGTTCAGCAAGGGAAAGAAGAACAAGCCCTATCCATTTATAGGATTCTGGAATTATCTTAATGGATGCCACAATGGTGCTATTTGAAGAAACAGCTAATTATCTTTCATGTGCCCACTGTGCACATTCCCCAAATACCTGGCAAAACTGCAAAGCCCCAAAGCCAAGAGTGAGTCACTAGAATTTAAAGGGGATGAAACATTTTGCAGGAAAATTCAGTGACTCTTAGTGATGAGTAAACTCAAATAGTTCAGTAATATACTTTGGTTTGGATGAGTCTCTAGTAGTTCAATTGATGCCTGAATCTTTACACATGTCACAGGAAAGCTTTATGTTTTTATTTTATATTATAAAGAAAGTAATTCAAAAATTCTGATAATCACAGAGTAAAAAATCACACAATTCATAACGTAATTAATATAATGTTCTATAAGGTCCCAGTGCACTTAATCAGAAATCATCAAACAACTAATAAGCATCAGTGAGGAAAATCTTTGATCTTTGTAGTGCTGGGACTCCTAAGGAAGTGAGAAGTAGGACTCCAACCTTTAAAGAAAGATGAAGCTAATTCAACTGTGGCTATGGTAGTTAGGAATAAGCGAAATTGCAGGGACCCAAGATTCTCAAACACAGGTTTGCATTCTTCCCAGTTGTATCTATGCTCACAGTCTTCTGAGTCTAAAGAATACAACACAATATTTTTCTTTCCTCAGCAAGATTTCCTCCTCTGGTTTGCTTTGTTTATCCTGGACATGTGTGTAAGTGTGTGTCTGTATTGTATTGTTTAATTGTGCATATGTAAGCATTTGTTTATGTGTGTTGTGTGTGGATATGTGTGTGTATAAATATGTAGTATATGTATTTATGCTCGTATATCTGGCATTGTGTGGATATGTGAGTATATGCTATATGCGTGGTATGGTATGTGTGTGGCATGTTTGAATGTGTGTAAATTGTTTGCACTTACACATGTAATAAAAATAGCAAGTTGAGCATGGTGGTGCATGCCTGTAATCCCAGCACTTTGGGAGGCCAAGATGTGAGAATTACTAGTTCAAAGCCAGCCTCAGCAACAGTTTTGAGGTGCTAAGCAACTCAGTGAGACCCTGTCTCTAAATAAAATACAAAACAGGGCTGGGGATGTGGCTCAGTGGTCAATTCCCATTACCGAAAAAAAAAAAAAATACCATCTTGGGCTGAGGTTGTGGTTCAGTGATAGAGTGCTTGCCTGGCATGTGTGAGGCACTGGGTTCAATCCTTGGCACCACATAAAAATAAATAAATAAAATAAAGTTATTGTGTCCATCTACAAATTTAAAAAATTAAAAATAAATAAAAAAAATACCATCTTGATCTGAGAAAACCTTACTCATCCTTCATGTTAAGTATTTAGTTCATATTTTAATACCTCTTTCTTAACCTCTTCTTTATATCTATGTCATTCTCAAAACATGTTTGTGTTGGAAGCAGGGATATTGTTTTTATCTTAAATATCATCTTACAAATATTATATACACCAGTGCCACTGTTACAAAGCAATTCAGGTGAGTGACCATCTAAGCTTTTTACTAATTATATTTTAAGTCAATAATGTTCAGTATCTGTTTTCCAAATCAGCACTTTTAACATCACCTAAAGATTTGTTAGAAATTCTAAGGATTGGGTCTACTCCAGCACCACTGAAACATAAACTATATTAAGATGTATGAAAATTATATTTCTCTGTTGACCAGTTTGGTTTTGATCTGTAATTCTCCCCCCCAAAACTCATGTGTTGAAAGAATGATCTCTGATGCTGGAAGGTTCAGAGATGGGCTTTTGTGCAGTGCTTAAGGGTTTGAAATCAACAGTGGAGTAATTCATTTGTTGACAACTGAATAGACTACCTGAGTAGTAACTGTAGGCAGGTGAGGAAAGACTAGAAGATGTGGATCACTGAGGTGTGGCTTTGGACTAAATATGTCTATGACCATTTTCTCCCTTTCTCTCTCTCTTCCTGCTTCCTGGCTGTCACAACCTGAGTGGCTTTACTATGTCATGCCCTTTTGCCATGGTGCTCTGCCTCAACTCAGGCCCAGAGCAAAGGAGTTGGTAAACCATGGACTGAACCTCAGAAAACATAAGCCCAAACTAAACTTTTCATTCTTTAAGTTATTATTTTTGGGTATTTTGATCACAGTAATGAAAAGATTATTAACACAGAAATTGGTAGCAAGAAGTGAGGTCTTTGCAATGACTAGACTGACCATGTGGCTCAGAAGCCTTTGGAAGTTGTCTGCAGGAGGATTTTGGAAAAGGTTGGAAAAGGCTGTAGATGACTTAGAAGTTTGTAAGGATACCTTAATTAGTAATTCTGATTGGAGTTCAGAAGACTAGAATGCCGATAAAAATGCAGACAGTAAAGATTGCGCTCATGAGGTTTCAGGTGGGAAAAAGGACTGTGTTAAGATCTGGACTAGAAGCCATTCATGTTATACTCAGGTGAAGAATGTATCCACATTTTTGTCCATGTTCTGAGACTTTCTGTGAGGCTGAATTTAAATGTGATGGACTACTTAATCTGGCAGCGGAAATTGCAAGGCTGCATAACATTCAAGTGGTGCATGGGTATTACTATCAATGTTTAGTCAAATGTACGAGAATTGGGAACAGAAAACAGAGAAAAGATCTGAAAAACTTAGAACTCTGCAGCAAGACAATAGGGAAGATGACTTGAGGTCATTTCAGGAATCAGCAAGATCATACCCATCACAAGCTCAAGTGTATAAAAGTGAAAACTTGCTTGAGAAGAAATCACAGGGGTACATGTTCATACAAAGTTATCTATAAAGTTGTTTCCCTAGGATTTGTTTCACTGTGCTCAGCCACCCAGGAACTCAGAGACGGCTGGAGTCATTAGCCCAGCTGGCTTGACAACTACTTGAGCTGGCTGCAGACCTTGGAGTTGTCCACAGGGTGCTGATTTGGTAGGATTGCAGATGCTGGAGTTAGGGGTTATGAAGCCTTATACAGAGAATTCAAAGGAAGATCTAGAAGGCGAAACAAAGTGTAGTAATGTCAAAATCCTGCAGGTTGTCTGGGAGAGGATGATGAATGAAACGGTAAGAGTGAAGCTGTAGCTGCAGTGGAGATGTACATAGCAGTTGAAATGCCTCTAATCAGATGAATATGAATTATCTTGCTATGGACATTCTTAATGCAGATCTTTTAAAGGACATGTATTTTATTTTTCATATTTAACTACATAGGACTGGAATTGCTGGGTTTTATGATAAGAGTATGTTTAACTTTGTAAGATGCTTCTACATCTCTGTTGGCAAAAACTAAGTTTCAGTTCTTCATCCTTATGTTTCCTTATTTTGTAATTTTTTGTTTTATATCCATCTTTTAAATATTTTTTATTGTAGATTGACATAGTACCTTTGTATATTTATTTTTATGTATTGCTGAGGACTGAACCAGTGCCACGCACATGCTAGGCTAGCACTCTACCACTGAGCTACAATCCCAGCTATGTTTTTGTTTATAATTGTAGTAATTCCAGAAAGAATATAGTAGCATCAAATTTGGTTTTAATTAGAATTCTCCCAGTGATAAATGAACTAAAATCTTGTCTGCTAATGGATCAAAACTACCTGAATGTTTGCAATAAGAGATAGGGAAATATGCAGAACTAGGCATGTATTAGGAAGGTTTGTCATTTGAATGTGATTATTTATCCATTTAAAGTTGAGCATTTTCGGTACATAAAACATCATTGATTGTGTGATAATTAAAGTATACAATAACAACAAAAACAAATGCCTTAAAATACACCTTAGAGAATTCATAGCTTGATGGAGGGTGAAATGTATGTATAAACAAATGAATTAAATGTTGCATTAAAGCTAAACTAGATAGTTACATGAAGAAAGAATCAGGGGAACACAAGGAGCTAGTAACATATCTGACTAGCGAGATTAAATTTTTATAATGCATAATTATGTATTTTAAAATTCAATAGTATTGAAAATAAAAAGACATAAAGCCATATATTTATTATATCTAGTCTTATATAATGATATAAATATTATACCCTCACAAAAATTTTCTATATTAAACCTATTATTGCAAAATTATCCCAAACTATATTTATTGTTCTATAACTTGCTTATTTCATTTTACATGTTATGACTTTTTGTGAGTCACTGTAATAATGATTGTATATTTATGTTTTTGTTTTATAAATTTATAATATGTCATAGTATAGGTATAATATTATCATTCAAGCATTTTTAAATTTATTTATATGGAAAAGGTATTAATTAAACACCCCATAGTAGTTTGGAGAACACAGTAATGACATTTATTGTTTCTCTTCCACAGAAATTCAGAGCACAGTGAAGATGAAGGATAAAATATGGTTTATAATATAAAGTCATTTTAAAAAGATTCACAATGGTAAAATCCATCTAGGGAAAACAAAAGGGTTTGGATGCTCAACATTTGGTCTAATTTAATTTCAGGGTGTATTTTAGTACAACTAAAAGAGTGGCTCTGTAACATGTTCCTGAGTAACACCTGCATTCAAAATAGTTTTTATTTTGTTGAAAATGGGGGTAAAATTCAAGACTGCATTCTTAAAGCAGGACTTGAAATACAGCTCTTCTATGCTGCTAATTGTCAGTGATTTCATATACCTTTATTCCAGTATTAAAAGTGGAATTTCTTTTGTATGAAGCAACTTAGACATCTAACAAAAACATGGCACTGAATGCTGCTCTCTTTCCTCTGTGTGTATTTGAATCAGTAAACCCCAGGAAACAAGACCAAAGGTGCACTACAATTAATAAGAAGCATTCAAGCAAGGGAAATGGTCATACTTGTCAATTTCCAACTATCTAGAAGTGTCGGCATAGAAAATTTTGTCAAATTGAATAAAATGTTGCTTTGAACATAACTTTCAAAACTACCTCAATGTATGCAGTACAAGGCATGTATATTTTTTAAATTTGAAATGCTCTCAAGTCACTGATTAAATTGTTCATTTTAAAACACATTGTTTAGGATGTATTGTATATTGGAGGTACAGAGTGAAGCAAAGGGAGAAATCAAATAAGTAGGAAATGTATGAATGAAGACAATAATTTCAGATAGGAGCAATTTCTATAAGGAAAAAATAAAATTGGGTGAAATGACAACACTGACAGGTCAGGAATGCAAAGGTTAGGTAAGCAAGGGCAGTACTCCTCGGAGCAGAAGGTATTTGAAGTGAGGTGTGACAAGGAATCAACCATACATACATTTTTAAATAAGAATATTTTTGGCAATAGGAAGAAATCAAAAAATGCCCTGAAGTAAGAACAAACTCATAACATTGAGAAAAAGTAGCACTTAGTAAAACAGAGGGTGAAAAGAGATAAAGACCAGTAGTTTGAGCACAGTGGTTAAAGTTCTTTTCGGGTGTTTAAGTAGAAGGTAAAAATTTTATCACTGATTCCATAAGATGGCATCAGAGAATTTTAAGGTAGGGAGTGTCAACACATGACAAAAGTTTTATTGGATGAATTTGAAGGATCAGAAATAAATCAGGAGGATTTATCCCCCTGGATTTCAGAAAATTAGGTAAATGATAGTGAATTGTGCAGATGTAATGTAGTGGAAATAATGGTGAAGGAAGGAATCGTGTGTTTCCAATTCATAATACAGAGACCAAACTAAGTATGAATGGATTGCAGTTGAGATGTGGTAGGAAAAGAGATTGTAGGTTGGGACTTGAGCAACTGAGTGGAGTGTGGTTTATTTATATACATAGGTATATGTATATGAATATAGATATAGAATATATATATATTTTCTGGATATGAGGTAATTGTGAAATATTTGAATAGTGTTGTCAGGTAAGCAGCCCTGATGGTCTTAAATAGAGCTCAGGAAAGAGAAAAGACTTGGGAGCCAGTGATATCCAAGTCGTGCTTAAAACCATGAGACTGCATGAGAATGTGTGCAAAATTTAGAGAGCAAGTAGAGGCCCTGTGCCAGAAACATGCAGTGATCTAGGTTTTATAGATCCAAGTGAGGCAGGAGGAACACCATGACATGGGTGTCCCCAAAGCTCAGGAAGGAGGATGACATCAGCAGTAATGAGGGCCGCTCACATGCACATTCAGATATCACAGCGTGGAGAGCCCTGGTAACCTACAAGGGTAGGGGGAGTTAGGGGACAATGAGGTATGCAGGAAACCTCACTAGGATGCACTGAAGAGAGTCTTCAGGAAGAGCAAGTAAAGACAGTGGATGCAGGCAAATCTTACAGGATCATTTCAGCAGATAAACATGGAACACGCATGCACATCAGGCTAGGTGAAATTTTAAATTTTAGTTCTATTATTAGCTTTTTTATCTATGAAGAAAAGAACTCTGTATTGTTAATGTTTTAAAATCTTACTTTTAGAATAATTCATATAGTCATTTATTATGCAAATAAATAGACAACAAGGTTATAGAGTTGTTTTCAACCTTGGTTATTGATGAAAGTGAACCAAAAAACCCATTCATATAAATTGTGGGACTGAGTTACAAATTTACTGGAATTGACTACCTAGGGACGGATCCAGAATGTTAGACTGCTTAAAAATTAGAGAAGGCACAGCTGTGGGACTGTGTTGAGAAGCCAATGCTAATATACTCTAAGGAATGGAAATATAAATTGAAATGCTAATATACTCTAAAGAATGGAAATATAAATTGAAATATTATTATCACATATCCAGTTAAATTTAAACAAAGGTAAATAAAACTGGTTGTTCAGAATAACATCTTATTATCAAATTCACTTTATATTTTCATATATTTTTAAAAGTTGCAAAGAAGTTCAGTCATGTAAATAATAATCTAGTTTCACTTTTGGATATGGTATATATTTATATGAATAATAAAATGTAAATGTATTTAAAAGGTAAATTAAAATATGCTTATTTAAATTGTAATAAACTGCATAGATAAATAACTATCTTTATATCTTTATATAAAATGTTATGAGGAAATTTGAAGAAACATAGCCATATATATGTGTATGTATAAACACACACACAAATGATTTAGTTGAACTTACTACAGCATTTTGGAAAGAAAGGAAAATGAATACATAATTTTATAAATAAGAAGAAAAAACACTTCTAATCAAAGAATTCCTTTTTGAGATATGTGAGCATAAGTTTTCAACATGCTTGTGTAAATGTTTTAGAGTAAAACTTCTGGGTCATATGGTGAAGCATGTTTACTGATATGAGAAACTGCCAAACTGCTATCTGAAACAACTGTACATTTTGGACCTCACCCTCCAACTGTGAGTGTCCCCATCGTCACCAACGTTTGATAGTGTAAGAATTTTGTTTTAATTTTAGACTTTCTAAAATTGTATGGTAAGTTTTCAGTGTGGCCTAAATTTGGATTTCCCTATATTCTTATTTGCCATCCATATGTCTTCTATGATTAAATGTGTTTTCAGGTCTTTTGAGAATGTTTTCCTTTATTTTCTTTGTTGGGTTAAAAGTTTCTTTAGACATTCTGGATATGAATTTGTTTGTTTGTTTAACAAGAGATATGATTTGCAAATATTTTCTCTTAATATAGGTCATCTGCTTATTCTCTTACCAGTGTATTTCATACAATGAAAAAAGGTTTCCATTTTTTTTTAATTCCAGTTTTTACTTTTCTCATTTGCATACATTGTTGATGTTCTATCTGAAACCAAAGTGAGAAGCAGTTGAACACAAACAGGGAAATTCAAAGTGACGGAATTGTTCTGTGAGGTACTTGGATAGTATGTGCATTACTCTACATGTCAAAAATCTACGAAACTATATAAGTAGTGAACTAGAAAATATGCCATTAAGAGAAAAATCAAGCAGAATGTTAGGGGATTTTGGGGTGCTAGGACAATGTAAGCAAGAAAATACACAAAACTATATTATAACCTAAAATATAAAGTAAATAGACATGAATTCATTCTGGCATAAAATGATTGAGAAAACAAATATATAGTAAGAAGGGGGAGTCTTCCTGACAAGAGAATTTCAAATACTATGTTTTTGAAACATAGATACATTTCCTTTTGGGAAGCGGAACCTGCTATTCCTTCTCTTATGTTTGGGCTATTTTTAGAGATTTGGTTTCAAAAAATTAAGTATATCAAAAGAGAAACAGTAACTTAAGAATAGAAAAGCCTGGTGGACACCACCTTAACCAAGTGATCAAGATGAATATGACCAAAAATAAATCATGTTGATAATAGTGCATCTCCTGATATAATGAAATAAGAAACATGTTCATCTCTCTAGTATTTTTGACAAAAATTAACAAACAGTATAATTATGAGGAAGCATGATTTTTAACTCAAATCAAGAAAAATTATAGAATGTTATAAAATAGAATTACCTGACTTACATTGATCAAAACTTTCAATGTCATGATAATAATGAACAGCTTGAAAAAATACCACAGACCAGAAGAGGTTCAGAAGACATGATGAAAAATGCAATATTGTATTCTGAAAGGGATCTTGGAAAACTAAAAGTGAAGTGTAAATACAGTGTATGGTTTAGTTCATGATAATGTACTGAGGTTAATTTCTTATATGGTTTCATAGTGTGTTAATCTCAAGGAAAACTGGGCACAGGTTGTAGAAGAATTTTTGAAACATTTCTTGAGATCTAAAATTTTTCTAAAACAAATAAGTTAGTTAAAAATAATTTTAAAGTATTTTGCAAGGGAGCTAGATTTTACTTTTAGACAAAATGAATTATCTGAAACTAGATTTGTTATTCCACTTGAAACAAAGTCACGGTATTGCCCCATTTTGACTATACTGCCCCATTTTGACGCTTAAAATAAAGCTATGGTAATGAAGGCAGTGTGGTACTGGTGGAAAGATTCACAAATAGATCAGTGGAACAGAATAGCATAAAAATTAGACCACAGTCTTGTGAATTTTGCTTTCAAAGTTGCAAATGCAGTTCAATGAGGAAAGGGTCATCTTTTTAACAAATGATAATGGAACAATTAGATTTCTCAAACACAATGAACTTCAGTTCACACAATAATGCATATCCCAAAATTAATTCAAAATATATCAGACAACTAAAACCAAAATATTTAAGAACACATGTAATAAAATATTTGTGACTTTGAGTTAGAACACTTCTAAGCTATGCAACCATAGAATTCAGTTAGTAATAAATAATGCTACAATATATAAAATTTCCTCAAGTATTTGTTAATTATCATGCACAAGAAATCACAAGGAAAATCACAAACTAAAGAAAATTTTAAAATAATGAACATATGTGAGATGCAGCTGCTTGAAGGGAAGGCCTCATCTTTAATTTTTATATGAGGAAAAAGGAAAGATTTATGATAAAGATCTCAACTTTCTCCTTATAAAAAAGGAAAATTAATGAAAGAAAAATTAATAAAATTCAGAGAAAGAGAAAAATATTAGTGATAGAAGATAAATTAAAGAAATAAGAAAAGATTGAACCATTGAAAATATTAATAAATCCAATTAATCTCTAGCTAGAACAATGGACAAAATGAAAAAAAACACAAGTTAATAATGTCAAAGATATAAATAATAGAAGAGGGATCTCTATATATTCAAAGCACAATATAGGAATAATGTAAACACCAATAAGCCAAAAGAGGAAGGAAGGAAGGAAGGAAGGAAGGAAGGAAGGAAGGAAGGAAGGAAGGAAGGAAGGAAGGAAGGAAGGAAGGAGGGAAGAAAGGAAGGAAGATGGAAGAACAAGCAAAAGCAAAAAGAGAGGAAAAAGAAAACAAAAATAACCAATCACATGAAATGAAAGCTTTATTTAAAAACATTACCTGCTAAAATAATATAAGAAAAGAAAATCATAATAGCGTTATATTTATTAAATAAATGAAATTGAGATTCAAAACTTCCCTCTAGGCCCTCTACAAAGAAACATCCTTGGATCCAGTATGCTTGACTGGTCAAGTCTATTTAAAAATAAGGAAGCAATTATACTAAACTCACATAAAATATTTCAGAATATATGTAGAGAGGGAACAGTACCAACTTGTTTTATAAGAACAGAATAGTCCTGAGTCCCACACATTTTAAGCATAAGAGCAAAGTGAAAAAGTGCTAAAATCATAGATGTATATTACTTATGAACATGCACACTAAAAGATTTCATAAAATACTCTCATCTTATTCAGCAATATATAAAATATTGACATTCCATGACCAAATAGACTTAGTCCAGAAATTTGAGGTTGCTTCAACATAAAAAGTAAACATGTTAAACACATACACACACATGCATGCATATAATTATCTATATGCATTGTTAAATATATATATGTAATACATGTATCCAGAACAATAAAAATCATTAGTAGAAAAAGACCAACCTGATGAAAAATTGACAAGAGTGCTGATTGAGCACTTTGTGCATGTCACTAAAGGAGATGTACAAATTGCAAATAAGCGCATGAAAAAATATTGACCATTCTTATAATTGTGGTAAGTAGAAATTAAATCATCTTAGCTGTGCTTTGTACTCACAACCATGACTCAAATGGAAAAGCCTCATGATATGAAAGCTTATCAAAGATGTACAGCAACTGAACTCTCGAATTAATCCATTACCAAAGGAAATAAATGCAAATATTCATGAAAAGACTAGCACCATTGTTCACAGCAGCTTTTTATATTATAGTCAAAATTAAAAGTTACAAAAAAGTCTGATGGACAAGTGAATGAATAAACGGACAGTACTATACTAATACAATGGCCTACGCCTTGGCAATACAAAGGATGAACTACTGGTACAAGGAAAAACATAGCTAAATCTCAAAATGGTGTTTCCTGCTAGAGGAATGTAGATATAGATAGGTAGGTGGGTAGATGATAGATTAGACAGATGGATGGCTGGATTGATAAATAAAGAGATAATATTATTTTATTTGTTTGATTTCCAGGCAAATTAATCTATGATGGCAAAAGTCAGAATAGTGATTGTCCTTGGGATTTATATAAATATTCCATATCTTGATCAGCGTCCTGGTTACAAAACTTCATACCTTTATTAAAACACATTAAGATATGCCCTTTATTTCTGATTGTTTTATATGAATTATGCCATTATCAAACTTTTATTCCAGGATTATTTGGTGATTCTGTAAAGCTGATTATAGAAATACATGATAGTATACACAAAATAACATTATTCACACACCATGATTTTAAGAACATAGTTATTGTTTTATCAAAAAGGAAGAATGTTTAAATATTACGGTAAAGCTTTTATTTCCTGATCAACGTTATTTGTTTATTTTTTCAATAATGACCAATCTAACACATATGAGATTATAGCTCATTGTGGATTTGATTTGCATTTTCTTAATGATTAGTCATATTAAATATCTTTACATATAATTTAGGTCATTTTTTTTTAGAGGATAACATTTCATTCCTATGGTTGTAAGTGATATAGAATCACAACATAGATGCAGTCATACATAAATTTAGGGCTATGATGACCATCATATTCCTTATGCACTTATTAACAAGTACATATAGCATTTGGTTTTCTGAGATTGGCTTACTTCACTTAGTATGATATTCTCCAACTCCATCCATTTACCTGCAAATGCCATAATTTTATTCTCTTTTATTGCTGGGTAATATTCCATTGTGTATATATACCACAGTTTCTTTATCCAGTCATCTATCAAAGGACATCTAGGTTGGTTCCACAGTTTAGCTATTGTTCCACAGTTTAGCATACAGTTTAGCAACTGTATGTAAGCAGTTCAATAACTGCTATAAACATTGAAGTGGCTGCAGCACTGTAATACGCTGTTTTTAAGTCTTCTGGGTATAGACCCAGGAGAGGGAGAGCAGGCTCAAATGGTGGTTCCATTCCAAGTTTTCTAAGGAATCTCCATACCGCTTTCCAGATTGGTTGTACCAATTTGCAGTTCCACCAGCAATGTATGAGCATGTCTTTTTCCCCACAACCTCGCCAACACTTATTGTTGTTTGTATTCTTGATTATTGCCATTCTGACTAGCATGAGATGAAATCTTAGGGTAGTTTTGATTTCCATTTCTTTGATTCCCAGAGATGCTGAACATTTTTTCATGTCTGTTGATGAATTGTATATCTTCATCTGTGAAGTTTCTTTTCAGCTCTTTGGCCCATTTATTGATTGGGTTATTAGTTTTTTGGTGTTAAGTTTTTTGAGTTATTTATATATTCTGGAGATGAGTGCTCTATCAGATGTGTGTGTGGCAAAGATTTACTCCCAGAATGTCGGCTCTCTGTTCACTTCATTGATTATTTCTTTTGCTGAGAAAAAGTTTTTAGTTTGAATCCATTCCATTTGTTGATTCTTGATTTTACTTCTTGTGCTATAGGAGTCTTGTTAAGGAAGTATGGCCATAATCCGATGTGTTGAAGATTATGGCCTATTTTTTCTTCTGTTAGGCATTGGGTCTCTGGTCTGATTCCCAGGTCCTTGATCCACTTTGAGTTGAATTTTATGCATGATGAGAGATAGGGGTTTAGTTTCATTTTGCTGCATATGGATTTCCAGTTTCCCCAGCACCATTTGTTGAAGAGGCTGTCTTTTCTCCAGTGTAGGTGTTTGGCTCCTTTATCTAGTATAAGGTAATTGTATGTAAGTGGGTTCATCTCTGTGTCTTCTATTCTATACCATTGGTCTACATGTCTATTTTGGTGCCAGTACCATGCTGTTTTTGTTACTATAGCGTGTAGTATAATCCGAGGTCTGGTATTGTGATGCCTCCTGCTTCATTCTTCTTGCTAAGGATTGCTTTGGCTATTCTGGGTCTCTTATTCTTCCAAATGAATTTCATGATTGCCTTTTCTATTTCTATAAGGAATGACATTGGGATTTTAATTGGGATTGCATTGAATCTATATAGTGCTTTGGGAACTATGGCCATTTTACAATATTGATTCTGTCTATCCAGGAGCATGGGAGATTATTCCATTTTCTAAGGTCTTCTTCAATTTCTTTCTTCAGTGTCTTGTAGTTTGCATTGTAGAGGTCTTTCACCTCTTTTGTTAAATTGATTCCCAAGTATTTTACTTTTTAAGGTATTGTGAATGGGATAGTTTTCCTAATTTCTCTTTCAGGGAGTTTATCACTGATGTATAGAAATGCAATTGATTTATGGGTGTTGATTCTATATCCTGCTACTTTGCTGAAATCATTTATGAATTCTAAAAGTTTTTTGTCATCTGCAAATAATGATAGTTTGAGTTCTTCTTTTCCGATTCGTATTAAAATGATCAGTGAATTAAAGAATGACATAAGTGAGCAATTACAGGCAAAAATCGATTAATCCAACAAAGAAATAGGAGAGCAAATAAAGGCAACCATTGATCATTCTAACAAAGAGATAAGAGAGCAATTATAAGTAGCAAAAGATTACTTTAAGAAAGACCTAGAGATCATGAAAAAGAAAACCAATCTGAAATTCTTGAAAAGAAGGAAACAATAAACCAAATTAAAAACTCAATAAAAAGCATCATCACCCGACTAGATCACCTGGAAGACAGACCTCAGATAATGAAGACAAAATATACAATCTTGAAAATAAACTTGATCATACAGTGAAGATGGTAAAAAATCATGAATAGAACATACGAGAAATATGGGACAGCATCAAAAGACCAAATCTAAGATTTATTGGGATAGAAGAAGGTGCAGAATTTCAAACCAAAGGAATGCACAATCTCTTCAATGGAATAATATCAGAAAATTTCCTAAATATGAAAAATGAAGTGGAAAATCAAATACAAGAGGCTTACAGGACACCAAACGTACAAAATTTCAACAGATCTACACCAAGGCACATTATAATGAAAATTCCCCACATACAGAATAAGGATAGAATTTTAAAGGCTGCGAGAGAGAGGAACCTGATTACATATAAGGGGAGACTAATTCGGATCTCAGCAGATTTTTCAACCCAGACACTAAAAGCCAGGAGATCATGAAATAACATATTCCATGCCCTGAAAGAAAATGGATGACAACCAAGAATCTTATATCCAGCAAAACTGAGCTTCAGATTTGATGACAAAATAAAAACCTTCCATGATAAACAAAAGTTGAAAGAATTTACAGCAAGAAAGCCTGCATTACACAGCATTATTGGCAAAATATTCCATGAGGAGGAAATGATAACCAACAATGAAAATTTACAAAGAGAGGAACTACACTAGAGGAAAGACCAATCAAAAGAGAAAACAACTCAAGGTAAAATCCAAAAACAAACCAAAATGACTGGAATTACAAATCACATTTCAATAATAACCCTGAATGTAAATGGCCTAAATGCACCAATTAAAAGACATAGATGGACAGACTGGATTAAAAAAAAAGACCCAACAATACACTGTCTTCAAGAGACTCATCTCACAGGAGAAGATATCCACAGACTGAAAGTGAAAGGGTCGGAAAAAACACATCACTCACATGGACCCCACAAACAAGCAGGAGTTTCCATCCTCATATCAAATAAAATGGACTGAAGACGGTGAAAAGAGATAAAGGTCATTTCATACTTCTTAAGGGAATCATACATCAACAAGACATAACAATCATAAATGTCTATACCCCAAATAATGGAGCTTCTATATATATCAAACAAATCCTTCTCAAATACAAGAATCAGATAGACCACAACACAATATTACTTGGAGACTTTAATACAGCTCTCTCACCATTGGATAGATCTTCCAAACAAAAACTTAATAAAGAAACCATAGATCTTAATGAAACTATCAATAATTTAGACTTAACAGATATATATAGAGTGTTCTATCCATCAACGAGTGAATACACTTTTTTCTTAGCAGCACATGGATCCTTTTCCAAAATAGATCATATGTTATGTCACAAAGCCAGTCTTAGCAAATACTAAAAAATAGAGATTCTACCCTGCATCCTATCTGACTACAATGGAATAAAATTACAAATCAATGATAGATTAAAAAACAGAAACTACTCCATCACCTGGAAACTAAATACTTTGCTATTGAATGATGCATGGATAACAGAAGACATCAGGGAACAGATAAAAAAATTCTTAGAGACAAATGAAAACTCTGATGCAACATATCAAAAATTCTGGGATGCTATGAATGCAGTGCTAAGAGGAAAGTTCACAGCACTAAGCTCATTCATTAGAAGAAGTAACAGTCAACAAATAAATGAATTGGCTCTTTGTCTCAAAGCCTTAGAAAAGGAAGAACAAATTAACACCAAAAGAAATAGAAGACAGGAAATAATCAATATTAGGGCTGAAATCAATGAAATTGAAACAAAAGAAACAATTCAAAAACTTGGCAAAACAAAAAGCTGATTCTTTGAAAAAATAAACAAAATTGACAAACCCTTAGCCACCCTAACAAAAAA
>CM053400.1:109329545-109378882 GCA_028644305.1 Xerus rutilus
AAGACCTTCAAAGAAGAATTAATATCAATACTCCTCAAACTATTTCATGAATTAGAAAAGGAGGGAACCCTTCCAAACTCATTCTATGAGGCAAGTATCACCCTGATTCCAAAACCAGACAGAGACACATCAAGGAAAGAAAACTTCAGACCAATATTCCTGATAAACATAGATGCAAAAATTCTCAATAAAATTCTGGAAAATTGCATACAAAAACATATCAAAAAATAGTTCACCATGATCCAGTGGGGTTCATTCCAGGGATGCAAGGTTGTTTCAACATATAGAAATCAATTAACGTGATACATCACATCAATAGACTTAAAGATAAGAGTCATATGATTTTATCAATTGATGCAGAGAAGACATTTGACAAAATACAACACCCTTTTATGCTCAAATCACTAGAAAAACTGGGGATAGTAGGAACATACCTCAACTTTGTAAAAGCTCTCTATGCTAAACCCAAGGCCAACATCATCCTAAATGGAGAAAAATTGGAATCATTCCCTCTGAAAATGGGAACTAGACAGGGATGCCCTCTCTCACCACTGCTATTCAACATAGTCCTTGAAACACTAGCCAGAGCAATTTAACAGACGAAAGAAATTAAAGTGATAATGCTTTTAAGGAAATTTTTATTTGTAGAATTTCTCTAAGTTTGCAGATTGGATGTTATATAAAGCCATTTATTTTTATTTAGGAATTTCATTGTAAATTGTGTAGTCAGAAAGAAAAATGTTAAGAATTGAACAAAGGATATAGGATAATTCAGATTCTCACAATCCCTGCTGTTTCTTTGTAGCTCTGGGACATTTCCTACCCTGAACACATATACATATGAAACAAGCTAATTCACAGAATTGAGACGGGTTTAAGAGACTTTACTAAAATAAAAATTTACAAAAATTTATAAAAAATATTTGACAATGGAGGAAAATAAGAGTGCTGCCAGTTTTGCATTAGTGAAACAATGTTAGTTAAATATAATTTATTTTTTCTTCAGGATGATTCTGGTTTATGCCTATTGTCCTGATAGATTATTAATAGCTCCTTCTATTATAAGTGACCTTGTTTGGGTGACAAATTCCATGGTCATCTTAGTTTGAGGACCTGGTCCAATGTTGGCATAAATGGGCATGTTTAACTATTTATGCTGAATAACTATTGAGCAGCAATGATTCTCTTCTCGTTCCCATGATCAGTCTATGGTGGAGTCATGATAGCCAAAGGTGGTTTGTTATTTTAATGTCAATTTTGGAAAATATTGAGATCTTGATTTTTATATGAGATCTATTATTCTCTCACATATATAGCTTAATTTTTAATATATCTCAAAGGACAAGAACAAAAAAATATACAGACTACACTAAAATACTATATGTGTTTTAGGTTCTCAATAATTTTTAAATAAATGAAGTCATTCTGAAGATAGTCCCTGGAGAGCATTGGGCAGAATTCTGATAATTAGCACTATCAGCAGCTGTTATTCCTGTGTATGACAATGGAGCCTTAACAGCACCAATATTTAGCAAATTATTAGAATATTTAGAAATATATAATAAGAAGTCAAAAATTGGTTAATTTTTCAACTCTGAAATTAAATACCTGACGACATTTTCCAAGTTATCCATGTTGATTTACACAGCTGAGTTTATTCATTTTCACTACTGTGACCAACTTCTCTTCACAGTAATAGCACACAAAACTTTATTTTCTGTTTTCTAGTCCACAGACAAAACTTTTTATTTCTTCAGTTTTTTACTATTATTTAAAAAAACTTTCATAAATCAGTATTCTGTTATCTCTCTAGAGAAGAGTTGCTGGAGGTTTTGTGTTATTGTTTCCTTTTTAAAGGTCACACATCTGGTAATCAAATTACTGAAATTCATATATTGACTTTTCTAACTTTAATAAGTAATTCCAGAGTATTTTCCAAAGGGATTTTGTCAGTTTATATTTCTTCTATAGTGCAAAAACAGTTACTTCTCTTACAAACATTTATAATCTGAATTTTTTCAGTTTGAGGGTTGTGAGTCATTTTGTACTGTGTAGTTGATTTTTCTTTGCCTGATTACCTGTGAGCATATGAGCCTTTGATATGAATACTACCCACTTGGATTCTCCCTCTCTAAAGTATCTGTACAAGTCTTGGGTCTATTTTTTTCCATTGGGTTACTTGATTTTTTCTTATTGCTTTTCAGATTTTTACTACTTGGCATGTGGGTCAAAAACAGCAAATAAAATATTTGTTATTTATTTGAAGCCTTAACAAAACTAGAAGTCACCTGTATGTGCCTGAGGATATGAGTGCCTGAGGATATGACCGCATCAGCCAGGTTTACTAGGCAGCTGATCCTCATGCCTCTCAAAGACATTCTCCCATCCTGCATTCACACTCATACTCGTCATTGGCCTTACGAGGCCCATGATATACAAGAGGATATCTTGATCCAGGGTACTGCTAGTCAGGTAGACTCAAAAACTAGACCAACTTCTTCAGAATCCACCTGCAGCTTCCTCTTACTGAAAAGTATGCCCAATTTTCTCAAATAAGCACTTACCTGATAGACTTTAAATGAGAAATCAGCTGGGAGCAATTTTAATTCAGAACAAGAAAAAAGTAGAAAACTGCATGTTTGACATTTATGCAGCACAAAATATTGAACAATGTGTTTGCTGGTTTTTCTAATATAAGGAAGACATGCTCTTGGGCATTGCACTTAATTTTCTATGCAGTTACCTCCAAGTCTTTCAAGAAAAAATTATTAATCTTTAGGGTTGGGAGAACTGTTTCTAAATAATACCCACCTGGAGCCTCATGGGACTGAATTTCTGACACATGAGCTTAGTCTCAGCAAATTGCCTTTCAATAATATCTGAAAATTTTGTGTGAAATAGTGATATAAACAATATCTACTCTCATGAGACCTGGTAACCTTTTGTTGATTTCTGAGATGAACTTCCAAGAGAAAATGCTATTGCTGTGAAATAATTACCTATTTCCAAGAAGTAAATCATCCAGTTTTCTTAAAGGGTCGTAAGGATTACCCAAGATTAGCCTAGTCACTTGACGGCTCAGCTGTTTTTCCCTGTTGTACTTTGTTTATCTCAAAGTAGAATGCTGAAATTTATATTTCCTGAGAGTGAAATGTAAATAAAACAACACAGCACCTTATTAAATTTTCCTGAATAATCAAGTGGCTTGAGATTTCCTTGATAAACAGCATAAGTATAAAATCTCCCTGAGGATCAATATTGTGGTTTATAATTACTTTATAAGGTATCTGTTATGGTTTGGATATGAGGTATGCCCCCCAAAGCTCCTGTGTTAATGAAGAAATGTTTGTGGGTGAAATGGACTGGTAGAGCTGAGACCTAATCAATCCATCCTGGTATGACAGAACTAACTAGGTGGTAACTGTATGCAGGTGGGGTGGGGCTGGAGAAGGAAGGTGCATAATGGGGGTGTGTCCTGGAAGGAGTATCTATCCTGAGGTTCCTTTCTCCTGCTTCTCTAATTCCTTGCAGCTGTGATGGGAGCAGCTTCCCTCTATGATACCCTTTCCCGTGATGTTCTGCCTCACATTGAGCCCAGAGCAACGGAGTCAGACATTTATGGACTGAGACCTCTGATACAGTGAGCCAAAATAAACTCTTTCCTCCTCTAGTTTGTTCTTGTCAGGTGTTTGGGTTAGGGAAATGAAAAGGTAACTGAAAATTTGTCTTATGCATTCTAAAGTTGAGAACACACTATGTGTTCACTGAATTGATAATATTATTGATTTGTAGAAACCCAGGCTGGCTTTAGTACTTTGTAGGAGTCTAGAATTTGGATGTGAGGAATATAGTGAATAGTTCCTGCAAAAGAAAGAGAAGGAGGGACAAGCCTGCCAAAGGCACAGGAGACTGAGGGGTACAAGAAGAAGGGAGTTAAGATTTCCTCCAGTAAAAGCTAATGAGGAACACTGGTATGGAGGATATCTCATTCTGAGAAAAGCACTGACTTCAGAATGAGATATTCTTCAGAATAGTAAAGTCAAGAACATGAAATTATAAAGTCAAGCCTTATAGATGATTAGGGACAATGTACACTATTCTAAGACTGTGTTCTGAAGATGAAGAGGACCCCTACAAGGACTTGAAGCTGGAGAGTCATGATCATGTGACATTTGTATCTTGAAAGTTTATGTGTTTGTAACTAAAAAATAAAAAAGAATGACTGAGAGATGTGATTATAGAAATCTAAGCAAGGAATGAAAAAAGAACAAGTCAAAATAGTGACCAAAAGAGGTAGAATGGTATACAGAACGTATAAACATGAGAGGTTATTAAGAGGACATTTTAATAGAATTTGATGTCCCACTGAATATGAGGACATATGAAAGAAGAGATCAATTATGAAGCTCTGTTTCATGACTTGGGGGAAGGGCAGATGATGGTACCATTGAGAGAGATGGGGGTATGGAATGACCCACATCTTGGGTGCAGAAAACTTAACCTCTAGTCTCAACATCTTGATTTTGAGGACTTTCAGAGACTGTCTGGTAGCATGTTTTATAACTGTATCGGAGTTGAAAGGAAGCTCTGACCTAGAGATATAAAGCAGTGATTGATCCTTGAGTGGATTAGGTAAGACAGACCATAGACCTAAAATACTAGTATAGTGAGGGGAAAGCTCTTAGAAGAATGGTATAGAAGGATCGGAAAAACTAAATCACTCCAAAGATGCTGGGTAGCAACCATATTTAAAGGGCAAGAGGAAAGACCACAAATCAGATAAAGAGGGAATCATCTTTCACAAAACCCACGTGCACTGTAAAGCATATCATCTTAGCCAGCACCCAAAATCCTCCTTCATCTTGCCTGAACTGCTTTTACAAGGAAAAAAGAACGAAAATTAATGAAAGGAGTGAGAGAAGAGAGGGATTAAAGATTGCTTTGGTTATTGAAATGAATCATTGTGGTTGCAGACGGAGGTAGAGAGCTTGGCTTAACCACCACTTACTTGAGAGGACAAAACAGGGTATTGAGGGTTGTGTATTCATTCAGAGAATTATTCAGCTTAGTTCTGGTCTGTGTAGCTCTGCGAATAACTTGAGGTCAGAAAACCAGTGGGAAAACAGGGGTGCACAAGAGTTCACCCTACAGTTTCTGGCTATCAGAACTACATAGCTGCTAGTAGAACTTCATCCCCCATCACCAACTACTCCTCAGCCTTCCAAACTTCCCTAAAGACTATATCTTATCTAGGAAGCCAGGATAGGAAGGGGCATTCATGACATGGGGGTGAAGCCAAATCATTCTGATCTGATGAAAATTATCTGGGGCCACTCACTGCCTCATAATTCTGTTCCTGACAACTGTTTCCACTAATTTCCCAACTACCCAAGAGATCCCCAACCATGCCAGCTTTAGTTGATGCTCCTTTTATTGCCTGTTGGGAGCTTGGACAGCGATACTTTGTCTCATACCTGACTGCAAGGCACAGCTAAAATCACCTTGAAAGGTTTGGGATGACATTTCTCATAGTTCAGGTTACACAGAAGGGGATTACATGAGTGAGAATAACTTGTCCAATTTTGGGTTTCATCATTTTAGTGCATCTTCATGGTGTTACTAACCACCTGCTTCCAAGTTCACCTGGCCAGATTCTCCATGGGTCAGGCCTTAAGGCCTTTTCAGAAGAGAGTCCTCTTCTGTCAGGACCCAATAAAGCCCTTCGTCATTTCTAAAATTTTTGCAGGTCATTCCAGCAGGGAAGAAAGCATCTCTCCTCAACTGAACCAGTTATTTCACATCCTTTTCATTAATGAGACTAGGTATCTATAAACACTAGGACCACATATTCTGTTTTTAAATTTTGACACATATGTGCCTAACCATGAACTACAGTATATTAATTACAGGACTATGTATCTCTGTCCCTTCCACTGTTGCTATTCAGTATTCTGAAATACAAATTTCTTTCAGAAATGTGGGTTTTCTTGTTAAAACTACAAGTTTCTTACAGAAAATTTAAGTATTGCAAATTTATCTTCAGAGATTTTTTTTAAACAAAATTAGCTTTTATAATAGCAGGTTATTGTAATTGTTTTTGAAAATCAAAGGTGGAAAATGATAAATTTAACAATTCAAAAATATCAATTTGTTGGATCCCACCTTGTCAAGATAATTACTGTATTTTTACAGTTGCAGCATTTAGCATTACAAATTATTGAACTGACAGATTTAAATCTGTGGGTTTGATCTGTCTCTTATGCTTGTTGTTCTCCTTTCTTCCCTTCTATTTTTATGTTCCCATTGATCTCTCTGAGACCTTGAAAGATACAGATTGGGTTTTTTTTGTGCTATATATCACCATGGACTTGCTGACTAGACTTTAAAAAATGGTCATAAGTAAAAAGGTACAGAAAGCTGCTTTTGCACATTCATGCCTTAAAGGGTTAGGAGAATAAAATATCACTCTACTGCTATTCAGATACTTTGCCATAACTGATACAAGATGTAGAGTTATGAAACACTTGGCACATGAACATGCCCATCCAAGTATCAAATTCTAAGAAAGATTGCTTTTTATCAGAGAACACATAGGTCTCAAATGACAGGCATGTACCATAGATGACGTGGCAAACTCCTTTTACTGGCAATTGTCAGGTTAAAGTCATAATTATCAGACATTCTCACTGAGATATAGTTAAGTTCTGAAAAATCAAGAGACATCATAGAATTTATAGGCTTTTAAGAAAACCACAAATGGATACATTTTAATTTACCAGAAAAATTTTGGCTAAAATTTTCTTGGTGCTTACAGAGAATTGCATACCATAATAAACATTTCATTGATTAATTTGTTTGTTGTCTGTTTTCTTTCTGTCCTGCATTTATAGACTTCAGAACAGTAATAGGTTCTTAGTAGGCATTCAAATGTGGTAAATGTATAAGTAGAAACATGCCTTCAAAATATATATCTCTTGGGTCAATGGCTTAGAAACTGGAAAAAATATAATCTTCAACTATTAATTGCATGGCTAAATTCTTCATACTTTGCTTCTTAGCTAAGTTAAATATATGGCTGTACAACATTAGGGGAAAAGTTCATTATTCTGATTATTGCTTTAAAATTCTGGCCAAATAATGAGTCATTCCTTACATACATATTTTTAAATTTACCTTTAGTAAAACTCATAGGTGATATTAATTAAGAAAATAGTGACTTTCTAGCCAGGTGTGGTGGCACACTCCTATAATCCCAGTGGCTCTGGATCAAAGCCAGCCTCAGCAATGGCAAGACACTAAGCATCTCAGTAAGACCCTGTCTCTAAATATAATACAAATAGGGTTGGGGATGTGCTTCAGTGGTTGAGTGCCCCTGAGTTCAATCCCCTGTACCCACCCCCCAAAAAAGAAAGAAAACAATGACTTTCTTACCCATAGACTCTATTCTTTTCCTCGACCCCCAGGAGAAATAATGTTTTTCTCATCTTTAAAAATTTCTTGAACTTTATTGTCAATTGTTTGTAATGTTTAGCAAAGACCAGTGTTATATTCTGCTTCAATGGAGAGCTTTACAGGTATAGCTTTGTTTACAAGAGCAGTACAATCTGCTTAATATTGCTTGATTTAATTAAGTAGAGCTGATTTAACTTAAAGATTAGTTTTTGTCCTCAGCCAAGGATTCCCATTTGCCTCATGCTAGCAAATTGTCTACAAGGGAAGAATGGCTTTCTATATGATAGTGTGTTCAGTGACAGGATTGAAGCTTTGCAAAATTGATGTGTAGAAGTACAGAAAACAGTTTTGCAGGTGGTTATTATTCAAACAAGGACAAGGAAAGGGTGTTTATAAAAATGCACCAAAAGTCTTTCTGTACTCTCTGTACTGAGGTTCACCATTGAGTTACCTTGCACCCAGATATAAGGTTGGAACCTTGTGCCAGATAGAGATTTTAATTCTGGAAATGGGATACTTGACTTAGTATTGCTTAATTTAACAATGGGGAACAATAAGCTTACAGGATAGTTTTTATTCCCAGTCAGGGACACTCATCCACTATGCTCTGCATATTATATGCTTGGAAATTGCTTTCATTATCTCTGTGCCATTTTTCTGCTCCTTTTTCAGTCACTTACAGCTATGATTTTAAGATCGCAGCAGGAATTCAGAAATGAAAAAAAAAATCTTAGCATTTTCCAAAACTACCAACATGTATAGCTATATGTGTATTTGTCACATAAGCAATAAGTACTGTTAGTTGAAGTAAAAGACACATTGTAATTTGAAGTCATCCAGTTATGCTAAATAAAATAACTTTGACATTCAGTAATAAATAGTTTGATTCTAAACTTTTTCTATATGCCAGTCAGATATTCATTCTTGTGTATATAAAACTTTGATATCAAATTTATTCAAATCACAACAAAATTGTTAGGTAGTGATCATAGATAACAGTCCCGATGTCTCAGACAGTTATTATTTTAGTTTAAAAGACTGGAAAAGCCATTAATTATTTTCACATCAATTATGCTTTAACACATTAATTAGAAAACACTGTAGAATAAACATCATAAAAAAGAGGAGTTCTTAATGAATGAATCTGAATTTTAAGTTATAATTTGATACTCTGGGGCTAATTCTTATACATTATCTCTCCTACTTATTGAAATGTAAACACTTGTGTTTTTTTTAATGTATGTCTTTGGCACTTCACTGATATAACAGTTTAGTTCTGTAAAATAAAGACATTTAAAAGTAGATAAGATTAAGTAAACTATAAATTGACACATTTTAAATCAATAATTATAAAACTTAGGAAAATTAAAACATTTATAAATCTATTGCCTAGAAAGGTTAATATTTCTCAGTTTCTCAAAATTTAAAACATTTTTAGAAATGACTAGATTTGTAAATATATATATTATTTGTATGTAATATATAAAATCCCCACCTATTAATTATATTAATAAATAGTTCACACAAGCAAAAAAAAATTTACATCGTGGACACAAAATTAAATATAGATAAAATGACAAAATTATAGATTTACAATTAAAAGTAAACCCATTTCATCCTTTAAGATGCTGCCATTTACTTTTTATTTTATTTTTAGTTTATTTTTGTTACCAGAGATTGAACATAGGAGCACTCAACCACTGAGCCAAATCCTGGGCCCTTTTTGATTGATTGTTTGATTTTTTTATTTGGAGACAGGATCTCACAAAGTTGCTTAGGTCCTAACTAAATTACTGAGGCTGGCTTTGATCTTTCAGTCCTCTTGCCTCAACCTGCTGAGCCTCTGAGATTACAGGTGTGTGCCACCCTGCCCAGGTAAATTGCAGCCTTTTAAAGGACAACCAAGTCCTTTCACTAATAGTAAAGGACAGAACATTTGTGTCCCAATCTGAGGAAATGAAAATACATACACATAGTACAAAGCACATATTTGTCTTGTGTTTTAATTGTTTTACTATTCAAGTTGACACAGACAAAAGCTTAAATAGCATTCATGTGTGCTATCTGTATTTATATGTATATATATGTATTTGTTATAAAGAATATTAATGCTTTAAATGTTTACACATAAGTATCTGAGTGTACAATAAATCACAATGCATTCTGCTGTTGTGTATACCTAATTAGAATAAATAAATAAATAAATATCTGTGAGTCTATTTATCCAATGATAGAACTGAAAAATGAAAAGTAATGCTACATATGGCTTTTTAGCACTCTTGTAATGTGCATTAGCTTTCTAGTGCAGTAACAATTACCTGAGATAATCAGCTTAGAAAGAGATGAGATTTATTTTGGCTCATAGTTTTGGAAGTTTCAGTCTGGGATCATTGGCCTTGTTGCTTTATAGGCCTGTTGCACCACTTTCATTTCAAGGCACACCCCAGTGACTGGGTGACTAGCCCTCCCCTCTTACAACGCTCCACTACCTCTCAATAGTGCCACTCTGGAGAATGAAACTTCAACATGTGAGCATTTGGGAACATTTAAGATATAAACTATAGCAGATCATATACTATTTCCCTCCAAGAAAAAACAATAATTGAAGCATCTGTTCATCATTCTTTTTTTATTAATTAAAATTTCAAAATAGTTATATATTTCCATAAAGATGTAAAGAAATGTACAGGGAAACCCTGTATACTCTTTAGCCAGTTTCACCAAATTCAATGTCTTACATAACTTTATTACTTGAGTACAAAACCCAGGAATTTGACACTGGTACAATCCACAGCACTTATTCAGTTATACATGCACATATTTGTTCATAGGTATGTGTCATTTTATCACATGGATATATTTCTGTAGCTCCTACTAAAACCAAGATATTTAACTGTGCTGTCTCCACAAGTTCCCATCTTTCTACCTATTTATGGTCACACAATTTTTTCCACTACATCCCTAGCCCCTTACAACTACTAACCTGTTCTCCCTTTCTATAGTTGCCTCACTCCGTGAATGTCATGTAAATGAAATCCTATTGTGTGTGTGCTTCAAGATTGACATTTTTCATGCAGCATAATTCTTTTGAGTTTTTTAAGTTGCTGTATCAACTGTTTGTCCATTTTATTCTCAGTATTATTCCATAGTATGAATGTATCCCAATTTGCTTAATCATTCACCCTTTGAAGGGAATTTTGGTTGTTTGCAGTTTTGAGTATCAAATATAAAACTGCTATAAACATTTATTCACAAGTTTCTGAGTCAAAATAAGTTTTCATTTCTGTGGGATAAATGCCCAGGAGTGTAAGTGCTAGGTCAAATTGAAAGATTATTTTTAGTTTTAAAATAAACTGCCAGACTATTTTTCAGAGTGGTTGTATCAGTTTTGCATTTCAGCAATATATGAGTATCCAGTTTCTCTAAATTCTTACCAGCATTTGTTTTACTTTTTTCTCTACCCATTCTAATAGATGTGGAGTAGCATTACACTGAGATTTTGTCATATTACTATAATATATAACAATTTGAAAATCTTTCCATATGCTTATTTACCATTTGTATATTCTCTTCAGTGAAATATCTGTATATTTGGGTCATTTTTTAAATTTATTATTAGAGGTTGCTTTTAGTGTTAAGTCGATAATTCTTTATGAATTGTAATACAATAAATTTTAGGATATGTGATTTGCAAATATTTTCTCACAATATGTAATTTGTTTTGTCATTATTTTAATAGGGCTTTTGACATAAGGAAAGTCCTTTATTTTTGATTAAATCTTGTTTGTTAGGTTTTCAGTTTATGGATCATGCTTTTAGAGTTAAGTCTAATCATTGTTTTCCTAGATGTAGGTGCATGGATATCCAATGAACAGACCATTTTTTTGCAAAGGATATTCTTTCTCCCTTGAATTACTTTAGATTCTTTGCACAAAAATTAGCTATATTTGTACAGGTTTATTTCTGGGTTCTTTCATCGGCATTCGTTTCTCTGTCAGTACTGCACTGTCTTGATTACTGTAGCTATGTAGTATACCATCAACTGAAGGAGTGATTCTTTACTTCCTAATCTTTACCAAAAATGTTTTGGCCATTAGAGAGCGACCATTTTCCCCATAAATTGTAGACAAACAGCTATGTCTGCAAAATAGCTTGCTAAGATTTTGACTGACATTTCATTATACCTATAGATTAATTTGGAGAAAGTTGACATTTTTACTTTCATGAATCTACCAACCCATGAATACATTATGTCCTCCACTTATTCAGATCCTCTTTAAATTGTTTCATTAGCGTTTTATAATTCTCATTATACAGGTTCTGTTTGTGTTTGTTCTGTTCATATCTAAACATTTCTTTTTTCTTTGGGTTATGTTAAATATTACAGCATTATTTTGGTTTGTTTGATGTTAGTATATAGAAAAGCAATTTATTTTTGTATGTTTAGCCTAGGTCCTGTGAGTTTATTACATTATTTTTAAAAATATTTTGTAGTTGTCAATGGATTTTTTACTTTATTATTTAGATGTTGAGGATCGAACCCAGGGCTTCACACACACCAGGCAAGCACTCTACCAATGAGCCAGAACTCTCGCCCCAATGTTTAGTTTTTAGTATAGGCGAGTTTTTGGTAAATTTGAGATTTCCTATATAGGAAGTTATGTGAACTGAACAATTAGTTTTATTTTTTTCCTTTCCAATCCTTGCATTTTTTTTCCTTCTCTTTTCCTTATTGTACTGACTACAACATGAAACTACTCTGTCAAATTAGAGCAGTTAGAGTTTACTGCCTTCTTGATATTGTGAGAAAAGTACTCTTTCAATATTGTATGAGGTAATCTATATATTTATTATTGTATCGTTTTGAATCATTTTATTTCAGGTTCAGGATGCTTTTTGTAAGTTCCTCTTTATTCTTGCTTGTTAAGAGGTTTTATTATGAATGAGTATTAAATTTTGTCAAATAATTTTCTGCACCTGTAGATATGATCATGTGATTTTTCTTCTTTAGCTTGTTAATATGCAGAAAATGCAGAAATGTTTTATTTAGTTTTCTTTATATTACTTTGCTTTTACTTTATTTTTATTGGTGCATCATAATTATACATAATAGATTTATTTTTAAATATTTGTGCATGCACACAATAGAACAATATAATTTGGTTAATTTCACTTAATATTGATTCATACTTGTACACCAGGTCAGTCATGTTGGGACCAGTGACTCATGTAATCGTTTTTATAGATTATTAGATTTATTTTTGACTTTTTTTTCCCTCCCCCTCTAAATATATAAGAATGGTTGTTTTTAGTGTTCTGTTTCTGTTTATGTGCTGTTTTTCTCTGATTTGAGCATCAAGGTAATAGCTTTATAAAATAAATTAAAAATGATTTCTTACAATTTCTTCAAGGTGGTTATGTAAAATTTGTGTAAATTTTAAAAAAATTTGAAAACACTCTGTAGCAAAGCCATGTAGGACTAAAAATTAATTTCCACTTTTAAGTTGCAAACAAAGCATTTAATGGTTGCTGAACTAGTCAGTTTATCTACTTATTCTTGCTAAGTTTGGTGCTTTAGGGTTTTAAAAAGTTAGTCCATTTATTAAAATTTTTTAAATGTATAAGATGCTTTTCATAGTATTTTTATATGACCCTTTAGTACTGCAGGATCTGTTGTGGTACTTTTTATTTTGCATGATACCACTTTTGGTGTGTGTACTCATATTTTTGCATATTTGTTAGTCTTGCTAAATGTTTTTTAATTATTTTGAGTATTTTGTTATCAATTTTTCTCAATAGATTTATGACTTTTCAGATTCATTGGCATATGTTTGTATTTTTTGCTTACTTTTTCTTGCTCTAAGTTTATGTTGATTTTTCCAGGTTCTTGAGATAGGATGATAGGTTATTGATTTGAGATGTTTAATTTTTTGTAACATAAGCATTTAGTGCTAAAATTTCTCTCTCAGGGCTGTTTTGGATGCATCAGTACATTTTGATTTGTGTTTTCCTCTTCATTCAGTTTTAATCACTTTCTGAATTTTCCCTTAACACTTCTTGGCACCATGGGTTTTGTTTAATTTCTGTATTTTGAAGATTTCCTTCTTGTCCATTATGTTCAATTCTATTATGGTTGGAAAATATCTCCATCATCTCCATAATTTTAAATTTATAATATTTGTTTAATGATCCAAGATATGAGCTACCTTAATGCTCATTCCATGGATATTTGAACTACACATGTACTTGATTTTGGGGAGGTGTAATTAAAAGTCTACTAGCTATTTTTGATTGATGATATTATTCAATCTTCTATATCTTTGCTAAATTTTATCTGGCCTTAATTGTTGAGAGTGAGGTGCTTAGGTTCTGAGCTAAATTTTTAGATTGGTTTATTTCTCTTATTAACACTATTGACATTTGCTTCATATATTTTAAAGCACTATTGTTTGAAGCATAAGCACATTAGAATTGCTATATTTTCTTCACCAATAAATCCACTTACCATTATATAAAGTCTCTTTTTGTCCCTGGTAATATTTTTTTGCTATGAAGTCTACTTAATTTGATAATATAACTACTCCTGCTTTTTTATTATTTACATTTTATATCTTTGTCAATGTTAATTTTAACCCAGCCCAAACATGGTACATGCATGCCTTGTAATCCCAGCATCTCAGAAGGCTGAGCCAGGTGTATTACAAGTTCAAAGCCAGCCTTAGCAATTTATTGAGGCCCTAAGCAACTCAGCGAGACCCTGTCTCTAAATGAAATATTTTAAAAAGGGTTGGAGATGTGGCTCAGTGGTGAAGCACCTAGAAATTCAATCCCCATTACCAAAAAAAAAAGTATTAATGTCGACCAACCTAATCATTATATTTGAGGTAACTTTGACTTTCGGTTGCGGTTTAAGTTCATTCCACTAACTCCTGTCTCTAAATTGGTAATTTCTGATAATTTACATTGAAAGTGATTTTTGATAGGTTAGCACTCAAGTCTGACATTTTTTATTTTGTTATTTTCTTCTTACTTCTCATTTCTATGTTTATTTTAGTCTTGCCTTCCTTCTTAACTTTTGAGAATTTCATTTTGATTTATTTGTAATCTGAGTATGTTGCTTTTTTGTTTTTGTTAGCAATTATTCTAGCACTACAGTGTTTATATTTATCTTAATACACTACTGATATTACCATTTATCATGAGTAAAGTATTAAAATCTTATTTTCATTTACCCTGTTTAAATTTGTATATATATAAATATATAGATAGATATATGTGTGTACATATGTTTATGTATACACATACGTATATCTATATGCATTTTTTTCTCTTTGCTTTTCCCTTCTATTTGAAAAACCTGCTATAGTCTTTCTTTGTCATTCAACTAGCAAAAAATTATCCTAGTTTTCCTTATTTTTTCCTTCAGTGTTTTCTTATCCTAAAAATATTTTTATTTCCCCTTCATCTCTGAAGGGTAGCTTCTGAAGATATAGACTTGGCATGTGACTCCTTTTTTCTTTTAGTCATTGAAAATGTGTGCTTCTTGTTTGGCTTCCATGGTTTCAGATGAGAAATCCACTATTATTTGATTATATGTTCCTCTGGAGATAATGCTCCCTCTCTCTTGCTCTTTGGAAATTTTTTTTTTGTCTTTTGTTTTGAAATTTTTAATTATATTGAATTTTTATGTAGATTTCTTTTGATTTACCCTTTTTGATTTGCTAAAACTTATTAAATTTGGTAGGTGAATGTCGTTTTCCAAACATAAGAACTTTTCAATCATTATTTCTTTAATTTCTTTTTCAATTTAACACTTTTTCCCTCTCATATGGAACTTCAATGATACCACATTTAGACCTTTTGTTATTGTCCTATAAGTCCATGACTTATTTTTTATCTGTCCATTTTACTTCTGTTATTCAGATTAAGATCTATTCCTCTATCTTAAAATGTACTTGCTATATTCTCTTATTCTCTCCCTAATATTAAGCTCATCTGCTTTTCTTTTTCAGCTTTAGTTATATTTTTAATCATATAATTTCCAGTTAGTTCTATTTTATGCCTTCTATTTTTTGCTAACATTTTCAATTTTTAAATTGCTTTCAAGAGAATTTATAAATGTTGAAACTTTTAAAATCCATTTCAGTATTTTACTATTTGATCAATCTGTGTGCTGTCAATTGCTTGTCTTTGCTAATTCAAATTCCATTTTACAAGGGTAGTTGGCATGAAGAGTTATTTTAATTTATATGATGGACAGTTTATATAGCAGCACAGTGTTGATACTGTTTATATCTTCCTTTTCATCATGCAATTCCCCTTCTCAACTTTAGTATGTAACACCTGGCCCATATTTGTGAGTTGTGGAGTCAATGATAATGACATTTCCAGGGTCTTGAAAGCTTATTCTGTGTTTCTTGATTCTCCTTGCTCAACTAGAATCCCTTCAGAGCACTTCAGAGCCTGTGCATGCTGCCTGGGCTACTGGTGGCTTTTGTTTAGGAGTTTCAGGATAGGATGGTCATGGTCACTAGCACTATAGTAAATTGGGTATGCCACTACCTCAGTTTCCTGCATGATCATGCTGTACCTGAAGCTTTAGCAGGTCAGTTTGTCTCACCCACTCTGTCCTTGCAGCAGATAGAATCTGCTGCTATCTTTATTACTGAGTGGAAATCCTATTAAAGCTGCTATAACAGCAGATTGTGTTACTGCTGCTCCATAGATTTGTCAAGACTCTGGTGGTTCTGACGCTGCAGACCAGAATATTACTGTTCCAAAGTGCTAGGCAGGGACACCTTTGATTGTAGTGGTAGATCAGACCACTGTAGTTTGAGGTGGGGAATGGGAAATCGGTCATTGGTCAGGCTTCACTGATTCTATTGCTTTTATGAATGGAGATACCACTTGGCAGGGCCTGGTTCAGGACCACATTGGTGGAAGTGCCAGGACAATACTGATCTGTATGAAGAGCAGGAAACCATGGTGCTGTCACACATGTAGAAGGGATGTGTCTGCTTGTGAGGTTTTGGCTGCACTAACACTTTTTTGATGCCTTGAGCAAGAAGTGCAGTTTTTAGTTTGATCTCTTTGTTCGTTTGCTGTTATTGTTTTATCTTTCACTTGTTGGCAGTCATGTGTTACAACGCTGTTCAGGATCTAGTTAGGATATGCTGGAAGAAAAAAAGGTCAAGGGAGGGATTCACTGCAATGTTATTCCGAAAATCGCAGGTTCCTGGGAATTTAAACATATACTTTTCATCTTCTAGAATCATATTATGATTATTTTTTTAATTATTTAGTTGTATGTAGAGGGAAGAATCAAGGAAAAGTCTACCCTATGTAGCTCAAAATTATAAACCCATTCTCTAGATTTTTGAAAAGGATTTATGTCAATAAAATGATATTCATCATATCCATATTGTTCTTATGTTTGCATTTTTAAAAATATAAAAAATGGTATTACAAAATACAGCATGTTTAGGGATTCAGTCTCTAACATTTTATTTTCAAGACTGAATCAGGCTCCTTTTGTGCACCATTGTTCACACGTGAAACAATTTGTGCTTTTTAAACACTCATTTTACACTTTTATGAACCACCAAACTATTTTGAAAATTGCTACATTAATTCCAGGGAATAGGAAATTAATTTATATAGCTATAAGGAAGGCCATTGACCAGGGCTTTTTGTTTTTAATACTAAGTGTGTACAAGTTTATTTTGTCATGACACTGATAGAAGCATAAAACATAAGGATATCCAAACCTTCACTGACTGATCCTCTATAGAGGTCTGCAAATGATGTTCTCTGAACATAATAAGGGGATGTATAAATATATAATCATTGCTTAAGAATTTTAATATAAGTGACTTAGATAAGTATGAGAATCATGAACCTGTCTTTTAAATATGCAATTGCATACTTAATTATTTTAGTTCTATGGCTGCATTATTTAATGTTCACTGCATGACAAGGCCACCCTGAGTTTCAGTCATTTTATTATTGCTCGTGTCTGTGGGTCAGTGAGAAATTCTTGTCTTCACTCTGATATGCCTTAGTGGTTGGTTATGGGTCAGGTAAGCATCTTTGGTCGTCTTAACTGGGATTTCAAATGGTATGGATCAGCTGGTGATCTTTTGTCAGAGTAACGTATTACGGAGTTCTTAAACGACCACTGGATAGGCTCTAATAGGTCTTGGATATTTGTAAAGCTTCTTGAACTCCAGTTGCATTATTGTCGTACCTTCACTACTGCTACACAGTACTGACCAAGCCCAGCATAGTTGTAAGTAATGTGTAGCTGGACCGTGTTCTTAAAAGGTACTATTGCGATGGGATCCGGATACAGTGAAGGCATGATGTTTGTGGCTGTCTTTATAATCTCTTTAGTGATTTTGAAAGAAATGAATTCTCCCTATCTATATGTCATTCTAAGTTGATTCTAGCAAATAAGTTCATTTCCATTACACAATAATCTTACAAAACACATTCTATAAAAATTTACATTCTGAAATGTAAGAAAGTCCATAAAATATCACTGAACAGCTCATTGCTTTTTTATAAATAATATAAAATAATTGTTATACTCTTGAAGAAAATATCTCAAAGAAACATGAATAATATTTGTAAATCATCCTCAGTAAGTAATATCTTTTGGTACACAGCCTTCCCTTTCCTCACAAGTCCTGAAGTGTGTGTGTACATCACACTTTTCTACACGTTTATAGTCATTGATAAGAAATTCAATTTGAGGTTGTCAACAGTTACAAGACACTTTATATTGTAAAAAAAAAAAGACTGATAATTGTAGGACCCGAAATTTATACATATATGTGTGTGTATATATATACATATATATGCATATATACATATATAATATTTTTTAAACTACAACAGTGTGCTAAAGTGAGTTTAGGGAAAAGAATTGTAGTTCTTGTGATTGTGTAAGTGGTTGTTTCTTGTTGTTTTTGTAATGTTGAAACTGATAATGTTTTCCAAAGAATGACTTTCTTTTAAAAAGAGTCCAGGTTTATGAAATTCTTATTGTTCATAACATAGAAAAGATTAGTTCTGAAAATATATCAAAATTCACTCTCTAGTAGAAGAGGGATGATTTGTTTTATAAAGTCTATGATGAAACACTATTTTAAAACACAATAAGTATTTTGATAAAGGCTTACCTCATTAAATAATACACCAGAGTGACTCTTAAATTTTTATACACATGATAAGCATTTCAAAATACTTTAAATTTCATTGATTTCATTTTCTTCTCTTAACTTTTCTGTTTGCCGCTTATGGCTGAATTTATTTTTCTTAGTGATATTTGTATTTTAAGTTTTCAGTGAATAAAAGAATAAAAATATATTTTTCAAAAAATATAGAGAGCACACAGATAGTATAGATGTATTTTTATTGAAAAACACACTTTGAATAACTGAAATTAGAAATGTATTTAAAAAGTCAAATATATACTCCTGAAATTGTATGTTTACATTTTCTAGTTAAATATTTAGGTCAAATATGGAAATCAACTTTTGGTGCAGAGCAAACATAGTAGAAGTCACTCTACCTCCTTTTCCCACTTAACTACAACTTAAAATCTTGGATATTATATACAAAAAAATATATATAAAGACCTGGACAGGCAGTCTTGACAACTTAGCAAGACCCTGCCTTATATTTAAAAATACCAAGGGCAGGGTGCAGTGGTACATGCCTATAACCTAGTGTCTCAGGAAGCTGAGGCAGGAGGATCACAAGTTCAAAGCTAGCCTCAACAACTTAGTGAGACCCAAAGCAACTTAGTGAGACCCTGTCTCAAAATAAAAGCTAAAAAATGGCTGGGGATATGACTCAGTGGCTAAGATCCCCTGGATTCAATCCCTGGTACCAAAAAAATAAAACAAGATAACAAGGGCTGGTGGTGTAGCTCAGTGGGGGAAAACCCAGGGGTTCAATCCTCAGAATGAAAAATAATAAAATAATTATTAAAGTAATAATAATAATAAGCCCAGAAAAGCATAAAAACAGCTGACCCTCAGGGAGCTTAGACATGAGGAAGGGCATGGTGGGGAGTTCTGGGATTTCTTTGTTGCCTCATGTATTCAGATTACATAGAAACTTTGAATTTGTCCTTTCTTATATTTTCTATATATCAATATATCTACTTTCTTTAATTTTTAAAAAAATTACTTTATTTGCTATAATTAACATTTCTTTGTACTGCCTGTGGTTTTGGTTTGTAGTTATATTGGGTTTCCTTGTTTTATTCAGAGATACATTCAAACCTTGCAGAGCTCCCATTGCTTGCCTAAAAGTGAAAATAACTGAGGAATTGAGGCTGGGAAGTATATGAACAGAAGACAAGCTTTTCACACTTGGTACTCTTTCTATCTGGACATGTGAGAATGCTCACTTTGGCCATCTTGTAACCCAGTTTTAATATCTATTTCCCTGTGTATTCCAAGAAACCACGTGTGAATTGGCCTCAGGGTAACTTTCTGTTCTTTAGGGAACAATTTTCACACCTCGGTCTGAGATGCATGAGCAGGCTTTTTTTTTTTTTTTTTCATCAGTAAAGTTTGATGTATATTTATTAGTTAGAAATAAAACCCATAGATGTATAGAAAAAAAATTAACGCAGGAAAAGGAATGAGGTTACAGATATTAGTTCATATAAAAATAACTATATAAAAGGACAAAAAACCTTATATTTGAAGTTATGATAATGATAACTGCAGTATAATTAATATTTTCACATATTATATAATTCTTTAATTTATAAATAAGGAACATACTGAATTACTTATGGTACATGCCTTACATATATAGTTGTGCTAAGATGTGGGACACATGAATGAGTGAGGCCTAAGACTTGTACATTGAATATCTACTTCTGCATAAGAAATTGCTACAACCGTAGTAGTTAAAACAGCACTCATTCGTTATCCCCCAGTTTCCATAGGTCAGAAGAGCCCGCACAACTAGATTCTCACAACTGGATTCTCACAAGCTCAGATTCTCGCAAGGTTGCAAGCTAGGTTTTGTTCTTATCTGGATCCCAAGGTCTTTTTCTGAGCTTATTTAAGTAGTCAGCAGAATCTGGTCCTCTGTAGTTGAAGGATTGAAGTCTCTCTATTCTTGTGATGTGTCAGTCCAGGTTGGCTCTGAGCTCCTAGCAGCCACCTTATGGAAAACATAGACATTTAGCCTTTTCCCAACATTTGTTGCTTACTTCTTCCAAGCCAGAAAGAGAATCTGTCCCAGTCTGACTCTCTGACCCTTTGTAAGAGCTCCCATCTGATCAAGTCAGGCCACTCAGGATAATTTTCTGGGATGGGGATGTGACTCAGTGGTTGAGTGCCCCTGAGTTCAATCCCTGGTACAAAAAAAAATTCCAAATTTAGGATATTACAACTACAAAATCCCCTCACCTTTGCTATCTATGGAACCTCATCACAGAAGGGAAGCTCATTGTCATCACAAACTCATTCCAGAATCAAGGGGTATGTCAGTACAGGATCCTCAGGAGTTATCCCAGAATCATTTCTGCCATACTTTAGAATATGGTGTTTCTCCTAATTTAGGGTTCTCAACTTGACTATGCTTTAGATTTTTCTGGGGACCTTATAAAAATGTATTTGTATAGGTATCTGGGTGAATCTGTATCAGATTTAAGCTCAATTAATTTGCAAAAGTGACTTCTATGCATGCAGACCCACACTCCTGGAATTTCTGCTAACCATTGTTCTATTAAACACAGATATGTCATCTGGCTAACATTTTATGAAAGTATTAGAATTTTTTCAACACTACTATTAAGTTCATGAAAGGACAAGTAACATAAATGGGATCATTAAATATTAAGTGACAAAGGCAGAAACATAATCCTAGTCTCTAGAATGAGCAATCTGCTGCTCAGGCCTTGAACTACATTACCTCTGAAAGGGTCAACCCTTTCTCCCAACATAGAACTAAGTTAATAGCTAAGTCTCATAAAAAAGTCATCACATCTTGGCTTCAAATGGGTAGGCTATTCCGCACATTGAATGCTTTTAAACATTATCGCTAATTTAAACTTGGAGTCTCATTCTAAAGGCCTCGGTATTGGCAGTTTAGAGCCAAATGCCAACTACTGGAAAATGAAATTTTGGGCAAAATATCAAATTATCCCCTTGTATTTCCCTTAAAACCAATTTCCTACAGTGTGTTCAACAGAAATTAATCTGTGACATTAGCTATTTGCAAAATATTATCTTACTTCTGCTCTTGATGATTCATAGGGACTTAAGCTATTCCTAGAAATTGACAAGGAGATGTGGGAAAATCCAGCATGATATCTGTAAGTGTACATGGCATGCATGTCTGCCTCATGCGTGAAGTGAAAACATTTTAGTATGTAGATTTTATTTCTTCTATTTGGAATGCTCATAGGATTTCCTCTTTTTCTTTTATTATTTCTAGACTGCTCTCCAGAATGTTGAGATTGCCAAAGAAGTGACCACAACAAAGGAAAATATTGTTGTACCTAAATTCAAGTAAGATCATTACTTCACAATAAAATATATTGTGTGAATTATTGAAAAAATTAACACTTTTTTTACATTTCTATAAAACAATTATTTTCTTTGGTATTAAGCATTTTGAATGCTCTATTTTGGAAAAATGACACTTTTCTCTTTCAATATTCTGGTATGAAAAGGATAGCAACACTTGGAACATAACCCAACTTTTATTCATGCTTAGACTATATGTGAATGAATTTTTCACAATGAGCATTTTAAGAAACAATTTGAATACATACTGTTCCTTTAAGAAGCATCATTAGAGGAATGAGAAATATCAATTACTTTCTTAAAAGCTTACTTTTTAGGGACAGGGTCAGAGACTCCTTATTAAGGTCAAATCTGGAGTAAGATGCTGTAGTGAGCTGTGGAGTTCTGAAGAAAGGGAGATACATGACAGTTCAAGGGAGGGCTTGGCAAAGATGTTTTCTAAAATGCTCTCCAGCATCAGAGACCAGGGAACTGTCACATTCTCCTTTGTTTGTTAAGAATAATGGGTGAATCAGTTTGATATTAGAAAAACGAACCAAATTTATCTTCAGAAAGAGTATATTAGTCAGCACAGTTGAAGCAGGTAGAAGATCAATGTAGTCCCTGATATTGTGCCAGGAACAAGTGTCATTTTTGGAAGAACTCACATGCTTAAAAAGGGCAGAATGTGACTTCCAAAGCTGGAATATTTTACTAATACATTATCACAGTATTTTTGAGTTCTTACATCCTGGCAGTGCAATGACTTATAGTGGGTTTTGGTGGGAATCAGAAAACTCACTGTCTGTCATTGTCTCTTATATTTTAAGGAAAGCTAATACTGAAAGCTGTATTATTCATGTACATATCAATGTAGCCAATGATATTTCAATATAATATAAAAATAGTAAGAATCATTGAGTATGTGTCTCTGGTGTTATTGAAAACTATAGAATTTAATACTGGTTGCATCCTTACAGAATGCCTTTTAAAGAACCTCCAGAGTGGGTTCCTAAGGGCCATGGCGAAGTTCAGAGGCACTTGGAGTTATACTCAATCAGGCCTCACTCAGTGTTATTCTGCTTACTGAGTATTCTGTTAGACATAGAAGTACTACTCTGCTATACTTCTCATAGTAGAATCCAGACTGAGATGGAAAACTAATAGATTTGTTCTGTTTTTATTCATATTCCATCTCTAATTAACTGAATCTCAGGTATACTTTTTCTTCATTTTTAAACATTGTGTTTTTATCAAGTTAATTCAATAATTTTTTAGATAGTTGCCTAGGAAACAGAAAAAAATCATTTCTAGTGTACATAAATATTAGATTATATCCAAAGTTTTGATTTTTCATACCTAGAACTTTTTTTATAGTTAAGCATTTTCTTCAAATGAAATTTCATAGAGATCTCAATAGATAAAAGAGGGAAAGAAACATTTTAATTGAAACAGGAAAGAACTTGGTCTCCCTGCCAGGTTCTTTATGTCTGAATCCATTCCTCAATCCTCCAAATCAACCAAACTAAATGCACGGTATTATTGCTTTGATCCTTGCTTTCTACTTGGTTTCTCAGGCCATATGGGAGCCCTTGTGAAAGAATTAACTGAGGAAAATGGAGAGAGAATGATAGAAATGAAATTTTATAGAGATCTTAATATACAAAAAAGGACAAAACAATTATGTTATGCTAGACATTGGTGGCAAAGTTATTGCTCTATAATCACTGAGGAATTTCCCAGCATCAGACATTGCCCTATTTGCTTTGACCTTATTCCCATGCAAAGCTTACTCTACATAGACTCAAAGCCTCATATATTGTAAATTCTGAATGAATCTGGATAAAGGGTAAAGTAGTTGTCCCTTATCTGTGTTTTCATGTTTCGCATTTTACTTTCCATAGTTTTAGTTGCCTACAGTAAACTGTGGTTCAAAAAATATTAAATGGAAATTTCCAGAAATTTACAATGCTTAAGTTCTGAATAGCATGATGAAATCTTGAACCATCCCTCTTGGTTCCACCTGGGACATGAATCATCCTTTGTCCAGAGTATCCACACTGTAAATACTACCTTCCCTTTAGCAACTTAGCAGTCTTAGTTATCAGGTTGATTGTTAAAGTATTACAGTGCTTTTGTCTAAGTAACCCTTATTTTATTTACTAATGGCCACAAGGCATAATTTTTCTATCATTAGTTTTTTTTTAATGTTACTATGCCTAATTTATAAATTCAACTTTACCATAGGTATGTATGTCTATGAAAAATAGTATATATAGGAATTAGTACTACCCACAGTTTTAGGCATCACTAGGTGTCTTTCAACATATTCCCTACAAATAAGAGAGGATAACTGCACATGGGATACTAAAGAAAAGAATAAGGTCAGTTGTAAGGGGAAGAAGGGACATTCACTTGAGGGTAGCTGTTACCATCCAAAACCGCCTTCTTATGGCAATCATAAAAAGTACTTAATATTTTATTATTTTAGTGATATCTCCAAATGCATTTAATCATTTCTCTCAGTCTTCTTAACAACATATCTTTGTCTCACCATGTTGTATTCCTGCTCATATTTGTTCACATCAAAAGCTAGATTTGTTCTGCACTTGAACACAAAGTAGTCCATGAGCAAAAGCAGCCTGCATGACCAGGGTGTCAGCAGCTGTCACAGCTGGACTGCCTGACCTTGCTGTGCACTTGCTGCCCTCTCAGCTTGGCTAGATGAGATCTCAGACTTCCTGAGCATTTCTTATGGCTAAAGCAACATTAGTGTCATTTAAGTACTTAATATTTTAATGGGTAGATTTTATGCTTTTACTGTTCTCCTGTGCTTTAGGGACATTTGAGGCATCTCTGTTGTACTTTAATGGGTCGTTCTCTGGTCCATCTTTGTGTGTGTGTGACTGCAATTATTCATAGGGTGTAGCTTCTATTGGCACATTCATCATCAGAATTGTTCAAATTCCCAGTCATTTCAGGCATGTTTGTGATTTTATAGAATCATTGAATTCCCTGATAAAATGTCTCTATTCCTAGTTTTGCTGATGGTGTTGTTCATCATGATTAAAATGAAGCAATGATTAAATGTAACCAAGCTGAGGCTGAGGTTGTGGCTCAGTGGCAGAGTGCTTGCCTCGCACGTGTCAGGCTCTGGGTTCAATCCTCAGTACCACATGAAAATAAGTAAACAAAATAAAGACACTGTGTCCATGTATAACTAAAAAATGTTTTAAAAAATGTGACCAAGTTTAGCCTTGAGCCTATCAAATGAATTCATATTCTAGACACCTTTATTAATCTGTTCTGACTGTGACCCACTGCCCATCTTTCTTGATTACTTGTTCAGACCAAATCAGCTTTCTGTAGGGAAGGTAGGTGCATGCAGCTCCTAGTCAGGGTGCCAACAGCAATGCATTCCCTGGGACTGAAATTAAAGGGGCTGACCTGTGTTTGGGTTCTTTGCTTTTTTTCTGTTTCTATACAAGTTTGAGAAAATAAACTATAGTTTCTCATTTTGACCCCAGGATATACTATTATTAAAAAATATATATGGTACCCATAAATGTTTCAAAAAAATGATGAACTGATGAGAACATTTCTATAGTGATATTCTGTGTATTTCAAAGACTTTATTCTACAGTTTAGCAAAGATTGGCTATACTTAAAAGAAAAATCCCTCTGATAGTTCTCCTTTCTATCCTCTCATTAGCAGAAGAGTACTTTCTAGAAATTCTTGCTATTGCTTTCCTTTTTGAGCAAATTAACCTAGGCTGCCTTGAGCTTGGTAATTCAGTCAAGAGAAAGTTGAATAATTTTGCCCAAGTGAAGACCACTGGAAGCCTATTAGAACTAAAAGTGCACCTATGTATCTGTATCTGACTGTGAAGAAGATTCACAAGAAAATGTGTGGATCACTATCAAATACCTTAAGTCATAGGGGAAACCAACAAAAATTTCTCAAAAAGTATTTTCATAAATATCTTCATCTTGAATGGTGGTTATTATAACAAAGATGTAGAATGGAGTTAGAAGAACCCTGGAGTATAGCAACCAAAATGATAGAATACAGTGGCATCAGCTGCAGTCAGAGGCCCATTTCCAAATTTCCCTTTCTGCCTCTCTACTGGATACAGATGCCATTCTTCAGTATAGCCTCCAACATTCCCACAGAGGAGGAACCAGGGCAGCTAGAGTGCTGGGTCCACACAGCCATATGCACAGAGGTCCCTGTTTGCTCAGGGAGGCTGGTGGTAGGGACTGATGACTCTTTATTAACATCTTCCATTTCTATGCAAAATGCAGTGTTATGGTTGGCCACTCCTTTTTTCTTAAAATTTCTATTGTTCATAAACTCTATAACTATCTACTCTATAACTATCTACTCTTGTAGCCTTCCCATCCAATTTCAGATCATTATTCTTGTTCTTTATCATATCTAGCTGTGTCTTTATTCCACCCTTAAATATCATATTTCCTTCATGCTATTGTCACTCTATGGCAATCTTTCAAAGTGTCTTTCTTTGTCTCATTAAAAGACTTCTTATTTTTATGTTTTTCTACTTGTCTAATTTTGCTTTTTTTGCGTGAGCTTCTGATATAATATCCAAAAAATCATTATTTTTTAAAGATTTTTTTAAGATGGACACAATATCTTTTTCTATTTATTTATTTTATGTGGTGCTGAGTATCGAACTCAGTGCCCACATGTATAAGGCAAGTGAGCCACAACCCCAGCCCCCCAAAACATTATTAAAACCAATGTCAAAGAGCTTCCTCCTAATATGTCTTCTGGAAATTATACTTTTTAAGTCTCACATTAGGTTTATAATCCATGTGGATCAGATTTCTCAGTGTGGTATAAAATAAGAATTCAGCTTGCTTTCTTTTCATCCAGTTTTTCAACACCATTTATTGAAGAAACTATCCCTTCCTCATTATGACTTCTTAGTCTTCTTGTCCTAACTATTTGACCATCCATTCTTAGGTTTATGTCTTGATCTATATGTCTATTTTCATGTCAGTACCATATTGTTTTGAATATTATAACTTTGTAATATATTTTGTATTCAGGAAATGTGATGCCTTCACTCTTCTTAAGATTGCTTTGGCTTGTCAGGTCTTTTGTGATTTCATGTGAAATTGAGAATTTCTATTTCTATTTCTGTGAAAATACCATCTGAATTCTTATAGAGGTTCCATTGATTTTGTATATTGTTTTGGGTAGTATTGAATATTTTAATAATGTTAATTCTTCCAATACATAAACATGGGATAGTAAACTAAAAAGATTTTGTACGACAAAGAAACAATCAAGAAAAGGAAAAGGAAGCCTACAGATTGAGAGAAAATGCATGCAAATCATGTATCTAACAAGGGGTTAATGTTCAAGATTATATAAAGAATTCTCTCAATTAAAATGCAAAATTAATCCAATTAAAAATGGGGCAAAATACCTAAACATAAATTTTCACAAAGAAGATAGAAAATGGCTAACAGGTACATGAAAAGCTGCTCAAAATCACATATCAACACAAATATGTACATCAAAACCACAATGAAACATCACTTTACAATTATTGGAATGGCTATTTTCACAATGACAAGAGATAAGTTTGAGCAAGGGTATAGAGGGGAAAAAAGCCCTTGTGTACTGCTACTGGGAATGGAAATTGCTAGAGCTATTGTGCTAAAGCAGTATTGAGGCATCTTCAAAATTTAAAAATAGCATTGTCACATAATGAAAAGTCCTCTGGTACATATGTATCCAAAGGAAACAAAGTCAGTAACATGTAGACGTATAAGTGCTTCTACATTCATTGCAGTATTATTTATAATAGCCAAGATAGAAAGTGTCTTTTGATGGATGAATGGATTAAAAAAAAGTACTATGTATAGATAATGAAATATTATTTAGCCATAGAAAGTAAGAATATTTTAACATTTGTGACAGTTATAATAAATCTGGAGGACATTATACTAAATGAAATAGACACAGAAAGACAAAAATTGTATGATCTAATTTATATGCAGAATATTAAAAAGTTAAATATATAGAAATAGCGAGTAGAATGATGATTGTCAGATATGAGGTAAAGGAGGCAATGGAGAATTGGTACAAGATTGCAGTTATTTAGGATTACTTTAGTGGCTAAAACTTTACTGATAGATTTTAGCTGTTCCTACCACACAAAAATGTATGAAAATAACTTTCAACTAGCTGAGGTTAGGATAACATGAATTTACTAAGTACCTTTAAATTATATCCTTTAAACTGGACAATTATATGCTATGTGAACTTTATCCTAATTACTATATATATATATATATAATTATAATGAAAAGACAGGAGCAAACTTCCTATTGCACAAAACTCAAACATAAATCCTACCGCCTTTGACAAATTTTTCATGAACCTCAATTCTATACTCCTATATGATAGCAGTTTAGATTTTTTTGTTTGCTTGCTTTGTTAGTCATTTTGAGCTACTGTAACAAATTACTTGATATAATTAACTTATAAAAATAAAAATGTTGTTTTGACTTAGAGTTTGGGAAGTTTCAGCTGATGATCAATTGACTCTATTGCTTTAGGCTTGTGGTGAAACAGCCTATCAAGGCAGGAGTGCTCAACTCATGGTCAGGAAGCAAAAGGGGAAAAGTATCTTTCAAGAGTGCGACCCTGGGGACTAAGCTTTTAACAGATAGAACTTTGGAGGACAGTGAAGATTCAAACCATAGCATTTTCCTACAGATTGTGAACTCTGGAAGAGAAGATCTTTACTCTGTTTATTCTGTAACTAGTAGTACTTGTTTAAACTTACTCCATCCAGCCTGTCAGAACTGTGTTCTCCAGGCTAACATCAATGTAGATTGTCCTGCTCCTCATTTTTAATTAATTCATCATGGTTCAGATCCTTGTCCTTACCTATCCCTCATTTTCAAAACTTTTGTCTCTATACCTTGTTTTCAGATACTGCATCTGGATTTTTGAACTTTATCGTTCTGTTTGACTTTTCCTAACAGACTTTTATAAAACTTGAAGTTGAGCTCTTTTCATATTATTGTTCTCATTCACACTTCTTCCTTTGCATAAATGAAATCTCTTGGAAAAGACTTTGGCTGTATTTTCATTGTTCCTAACTCCATAGTTAAGTAGAGAAGAAGGATCAGCAGAATTCATGAAATGCCATCTAGACACTGTACATCCTTGTTATTTTTAAGACTTAATTAAGTTAAACTGATATTTAGAATATCTATTGCTTCAACAAGTTATCATTTTGAGTTTTAAGAAAGAAAATAACTCTAATACAATGGATAATAGCTAATGAATTTTCAATTTTCTTTCTAACTATTTACTTTCTAACTATGGCTGTTGCTGGTGTATATATGTATATATAAATGATTAAATATGAGAACATGATACAAAATGTAATCCATTAGATTACTCAATAATAGGTAGTAAATGTAAAAGTAATATACTTTTAAAATTTAATATTACATTTTAGATTTTAAAAAGTTCAATTTGACCTTTCCTACATATTGCTTTCACTGAAGGAAAATCAATAGTTTTGAGAAGTAATCAATTGATAAAATGGACACTGTTCCCTTGAAATTAATGTGGTAACACTAGTAAGAATTGTCATGCTATTACGAAGCCAAGCCAGAATTTCAAAATGATTCTACACTTGTGTGTTTCAGTATATAATTTCAGAATTCAGTGGAGCAGGTGGTGACATCTGAATGAGAATATGAAATTATTTTCTAAAATGAAATCAATGAAGAAACTGTGTTTTAGAGGTGTCATTTACAAAGTGAGAATCTCAGGCTAAATCCTTATGAGACAAAGACACATCAGCATCAATTGTACAGTATTTCATGTTTTCTCCTGCTGCTGATGCTCCTCTTCCTCTTAAAAAACATTCAGCAATGATAAATACATGGCAGTTTCTGTGATTGCCAATTTCACTTTCCAAGGTTATATGCTGAGATGATGGCAGATCAATTCTTTTTTTTTTTTCAGGAGGAACAAAATCACTTGTTTTCTTTGAGATCTATTGCACAGCATGGTGGTAAATACAGCTAATAATTGAGTACTATACATTTTGGTATCAATAGAATACACCTCAAAATTCTTATCACAAAATACTGTCAAATATTTCAGATAATATATAGGTTAGTTAGCTTGATTTAATCACCCCACATTGTATCAAAATCACTTTGTACCCTATAAATACACACAACCATAATTTGTCAATAAATAATTTTTAAATTTATTTATTCTAATTATGTATACATAAGAGCAGAATGCATTTTGATTCATTGTACACAAATAGACCACAACTTTTCATTTCTCTTATTGTACACAATATAGAGTTACACCGTATGTACAATCATATATGTACCTAGGGTGTTGTCCATCTCATTCCACCATCTTTCCTGTCCCCATGTCCCATCCTCTCCTTTCCCTCCCCTTTGACCAAAGTTTCTTCATTCTCCTCTCATCCCCTCCCCCATTATGGATCAGCATCCACTTATCAGAGAAAATATTTAGCCTTTGGTTTTTTGGGATTGGCTTACTTTGTTTAGCATGATATTCTCCAACTCTATCCATTTACCTGGAAATGCCATAATTTTATTCTCTTTTAATGCTGAGTAATATTTCATTGTATATATATACCACAGTTTCTTTATTCATTCATCTATTAAAGGGCATCTAGGTTGAGTCCATAGTTTAGCTATTGTGAATTGAGTGCTATAAAAATTGAAGTGGCTGAGTTACTATAGTATGCTGTTATTAAGTCATTAGGGTATAGACCAAGGAGTAGGATAGCTGAGTCATATGGTGGTTCCATTCCAAGTTTTCTAAGGAATCTCCATACTGCTTTCCATAGTGGTTACACAAATTTGCAGTCCCATCAGCAATGTATGAGTGTGCCTTTTCCTACACTTCCTCACCAACACTTGTTTATATTCTTGATAACTGCCATTCTGACTGGTGTAAGATGAAATCTTAGAGTAATTTTGTTTTTCATTTATTTAATTGCTAGAGATGTTGAACATTTTTTCATATATTTGTTGATTGATTGTACATCTTTTCCTGAGAAGTGATTATTCAGCTCCTTGGCACATTTGTTGATGAGGTTGTTTGTATTTTTGCTGTTAAGTTTTTGAGTTATTTATTTATCCTGGAGATCAGTGCTCTATCTGATGTGTGTGTGACAAAAGTTTGCTCCCAATAGGTAAGCTCTCTGCTCACCTCATTGATTTTTTCTTTTGCTGAGAAGAAGCTTTTTAGTTTGAACCTATCCCATTTATTGATTCTTGCTTTTATTTCTTACACTTTAGGAGTCTTGTTAAGAAAGTCGAGGCCAAATCCAACATGATAAATATTTGGGGCCTACTTTTTTCTTATTTAGGCGCAGGATCTCTTGTCCAATTCCTAGGTCCTTGATCCAGTTTGAGTTGAGTTTTGTGCATGGTGAGAGATAGGGGTTTCATTTTATTTTGCTGCATATGGATTTCCAGTTTTCCTAGCACCATTTATTGAAGAGGCTATATTTTCTCCAATGTGTATATTTGGCACCTTTATCTAGTATAAGATAACTGTATTTACGTAGGTTTGTCTCTGTGTCTTCTATTCTGTACCATTTGTCTACATGTCTATTTTGGTGCCAGTACCATGCTGTTTTTGTTACTATAGCTTTGTAGTATAATTTACGGTCTGGTATTGTGATGCCTACTACTTCAATTCTTCTTGCTAAGGATTGCTTTGGCTATTCTGGGTCTCTTATTTTTCCACGGGAATTTCATGATTGCTTTTTCTATTTCTGTAAGGAATGATGTTGAGATTTTAATTGGAATCACACTGAATCTATATAGTGTTTTGGGTAGTTTGGCCATTTTGAAAATATTGATTCTGCCTATCCAACAGCATGAGAGGCCTTTACATCTTCTAAGGTCTTCTTCAATTTCTTTCTTTAGTGTTCTGTAGTTTTCATAGTAAAGGTCTTTCACCTGTTTCATTAAATTGATTCTCAAGTATTTTACTTTTTTTGAGTGTATTGTGAATGGAGTAGTTTTCCTAATTTCTCTTTCAGAAGATTCATGATGTATAGAAATGTATTTGATTTATGGGTGTTGATTTTATATCCTGCTACTTTGCTGAATTCATTTATTAATTCTAGAAGTTTTCTGGTGGAATTTTTGGATCCTCTAAGTAACAAATCATGTTGTCAGCAAATAATGACAGTTTAAGTTCTTCTTTTGCTATTTGTATCTTTTTAATTTCTTTTGTCTGTCTAATTTCTCTGGCTAGAGTTTCAAGGACTATGTTGTATAGAAGTGATGAAAGAGGTCATCCTTGTCTTTTTCCTGTTTTTAGAGAGAATGCCTCCAATTTTTCCCCATTTAGGATGATATTGGCCTTTGTTTTTACATAGATAGCTTTTACAATGTTGAAGTATGTTCCTACTATCCCTAGTTTGTCTAGTGTTTTGAAGAGGTGCTGTATTTTGTTAAATGCCTTCTCAGCATCTATAGAGATAATCATATGATTCTTGTCTTTAAGTCTATGTCTGTAATGAATTACATTTATTGATTTCTGTATGTTGAATCAACCTTACATACCTGGGATGAAACCCATTTGATCATGGGGCACTCTCTTTTTAATATGTTTTTGTATGTGATTTGCCAGAATCTTGTTAAGAATTTTTGTGTCAATGTTCATCAGGAATATTGGTCTGAAGTTTTCTTTCTTTGATGTGTCTTTGTCTGATTTTGGAATCAGGATGATACTAGCCTCATAAAATGAGTGTGGAAGGGTTCCCTCCATTTCTGTTTGATGGAATAATTTGAGGAGCATTGGTATTAATCCTTCTTTGAAGGTCTTATAGAACTTGGCTGAGAATCCATCTCGTATCAGGCTCTTCTTGATAAGCTTTTGATAGCATCTTCTATTTCATGGCTTGAAATTGATCTGTTTTAAGTTGTGTATGTCCTCCTGATTCATTTTGAGCAGATTGTATGCCTCTAGAAATTTGTTAGTGTCTTCAGGATTTTCTATTTTATTGAAGTATAGGTTTTCAAAATTGTTTATAATTATCTCTGTATTTCAGTAGTGTTTGTCTTGATATTTCCTTTTTCATCTCAAATTTTAGTAATTTGAATTTTCTTTCTCCTTCTTTACATTAAGGTGACTAAGAGTTTATCAATTTTATTTATTTTTTCAAATAACCAGCTTTTTGTTTTGTTTTGTCAATTTTTGAATTGTTTCCTTTGTTTCAATTTCATTGATTTCAGCTCTGATTTTAATTATTTCCTGTCTTCTACTTCTTTTGGTGTTGATTAGTTCTTTTTCTAGATCTTTGGGATATAATGTCAAGTCATTTATTTGTTGATTTTTTCTTCTTTTAATGAATGAGTTCAATGCAATGAACTTTCCTCTTAACACAGCCTTCATAGTGTCCCAGAGATTTTGATATGTTGTGTGAAAGTTCTCATTTACCTCTAAGCATTTGTTTATCTCCTCCATGATGTCTTCTGTTATCCATGCATCATCCAATAGCATATTATTTAGTTTCCAGGTGATGGAGTAGCTTTTATTTTTTATTTTATCATTGATTTATAATTTCATTCCATTATGGTCTGATAGAATGTAGGGTAGTATCTCTATTTTTTTTTTTTTTTTGCATTTGCTAAGAGTTGCTTTGTGGCATAGCATATGGTCTATTTTAGAGAGGGATCTGTGTGCTCCTGAGAAAAACGTGTATTCACTTGTTGGTGGATGAAATACTCTGTACATGTGTGTTAATTCTAAATTATTGATTTTATTATTGAGTTCTATGGTTTATTTGTTTAGTTTTTGTTTAGAAGACCTATCAAGTGGTAAGAGATGTGTTAAAGTCACCCAGTATTATTGTGTTGTGGTCTCTTTGATTCTTAAAGTTGAGAAGCGTTTGTTTGATATACATGGATGCCGTATTGCTTGGGGCATAGATGTTTAAGATTGTTATGTTTTGTTGGTATATGATTCCTTTAGGCAGTATGAAATGACCTTCTTTGTGGCTTTTCACTAACTTTGGTTTGAAGTCTACTTTATCTGATAGGAGGATGGAAACCCCTGCTTGTTTATGTGGTCCATGTGAGTGATATGTTTTTTCCCATCCTTTCACCTTCAGTTTGTGGATGTCTTTTTCTGAGATGAGTCTCTTGTAGGCATTATATTGTTGGGTCTTGTTTTAATCCAATCTGCAAGCCTATATCTTTTGATTGATAAATTTAGGCCATTAACATTCAGGGTTATTATTGAAATATGATTTATATTCTCATTCATTTTGGTTTATTTTTAGTTTTTAACTTGACTTGGTTTCTCCTTTCCTTTAGTGTAATTCCTCCCTTTGCCAATTTTCATTGCTGTTTTTCATTTCCTTCTCATGAGAGAATTTTTGAGAATTCAAAATTTCTCTAGAGAATTTTCTCTAGTGCAGGCTTTCTCATTGTAAATTCTTTTAACTTTTGTTTATCATTGAAGGTTTTTATTTTGTCATGAAACCTGAAGCTTATTTTTTCTGGATATAAGATTCTTGGTTGGCACCCATTTTCTTTCAGAGTTAGGTATATGTTGTTCCATGATCTCCTGGCTTTGAGGGTCTGGGTTGAGACATCTGCTGAAATATGAAATGATTTCCCCTATATGTAATCTGAACCTTCTCTCTTTCAGCTTTTAAAATTCTATCCTTAGTGTGTATGTTAGGCATTTGCAATATAATGTGCATTGGTGTAGATCTGTTGTAGTTTTGTACATTTACTATCCTGTAAGCCTTTTGTGTTTGATTTTCCAATTCATTCTTCATGTTTGGGAAATTTTCTGATATAATTTCATTGAAGAGATTGTGCATTCCTTTGGTTTGTATCTTTGTTCCTTTCTCTATTCCTAGAAATCTTAGATTTGGTCCTTTGATGCTATCCCATAATTCTTGTATGTTCTGTTCATGATTTCTTACCATCTTCACTGGGTGGTCAGTTTTATTTTCAATATTATATATTTTGTTTTCATTATATATTTTGTCTTCATTGTCTGATGCACTATCTTCCAAATTATCTAGTCTGTTTGTGATGCTTTCTATTGAATTTTTATTTGGTTTATTGTTTTCTTCATTTCAAAGGTTTCTGCTTGATTACTTCTCACAGTCTCTATCTCTTTCTTAAAGTAGTCTTTTGTTCTTCGCATTTGCTCTCTTATCTCTTATTAAAGCAATCAATTGCTGCCTGTAATTGCTCTCTTATATTATTCTGTGCTTCACAGATTATTTTAATTATGTACGTTTTGAACTCCTTCTCTGACATTTTATCTACTGTGCTGTCAATGGATTCTATTATTGTAGCATCTTGGTTTGTTTGGGGCATTTTCTTCCCTTGTTTTTTAGTTGTTCATGTTTCTTCCTCTCTAGCAGTGCCGATTATTACAGTTTCTACCCTATAATCTTCTAGTGTCCTTGCGAGTTACCAATATCTCACCTCTGGTGTAACTGGGGCCTGCAGTGGGGAACTCAGGGATGATCTTCCTGGTCTTGGCTGTTGTCTCTAGATTGAAGTAAGCAGGACAGCCACCCATTGGTAAATGGTCTCCTTCATGCATGCGCAGTGGTGGTCAGTCTCCTCCTCTGCTACCTCTGGGGTAGGTTTGCTTTGCCTCCTCCGTGTGTGAGGCTGGGGTCGGTCTCAGCTCTGCCACCTCAGATATTGGTCAAAGAATCCCAAACATTTTCACTGTATGACACTAAACAATTTTAATATTACAGGCTCAGAAGCCTACAAAAAATTAATGTTTTATTTAAGTGACACATAATTAATGAACTGCATGAAAGAAATATATAAAAGATGTGCAGATGTAATTAAATGAAAGTCATTTTATTTTTGTATATAGGTAGCCTAACATATTAGTAATAAAAGTTGTTCTAACAGTAAAAAAGAGCATTTTTCAAGAAAAAAGAAAAACTGCTTTCTTATATAAGTGGACATGTATGTGTGAATACATGCACATTTAAATACAAAACACTTCTTTAAGAGTGCTTCTGACACTCTTGGTTTCACTCATCTCTTTTAGCAATTTCCTCTAGTTTCAGCTACTTCTGCATTGTCAAGTCTACCTGGAATTTTAAGTGATGCATGTAGCATAAGCCACTGTTCCCTCAGTGTGTACCTACATCCCATGTCTCTCAATATTTTTCTCTTCCCTGGAAATCTTCAATTGAAGTGACAAAGGAACCCAGAAATGCTATGAAATTAATATTCTAAAAGATAAATCGCTGACAACTGGAAAACAAGAGCAAATGAGTACATTCTTCTGTTTCCTCAGAAGAGTGTTCCTGGAAGTTCCTGAAACTGAACAATCATTGGTGCTCAATATTAACTTGGGGCCAGCTCCAAATTACAACTTTGCACTTTACCCCAGATGACTGTATTCCCCAATCCAACTCATCCTCTAACCATTTCCTAATCTAACTTCTCAAAGTATTCTATGACTTACATTTAGACATCATCAAAATCTTCTCTGGTCCCTCAAGATCCTTTACTATCTCTTCCTAATTCAAACCTAGAAATCCATTGGAAACAATGTTTCATCTCTAGTCTTCACAAATGATGCTTGTCTCTTTTGTAGCTCATGAAACACTAGACCTCAGAATGGACATGTGCTTACCTTTCTTTTCTTTGCATAGCCTAATCTTTTTCTTTCCTCATACGTTAGTGCTCCTTTGCTTTGCATGTTTTCAGATTTTATAGTTCATCTGCATATATGAAGATATTATCTGCTGAATACCTGGTCACTCTTGCTCATTGACTAAAGAGCTTAGCATGGAACTAATCAAGTGTCCCTATACCTGTTCTGTAGTTCCAATGCTTTATTATTCCTATAAAAGACTAATTTTACATCCTAATTTCCAGTTCTTCACCACTTTCCCTTTAGCTAGTTCTCCATTTGTCCACAGGCTTCTATTCCCATGGACATTCCCGAAGTTCTATTATTGTCTACTACTATCATTTTCAGAATCTCAGTTTTATAACTATATATCTTTATAATTCATTTACCCTGATTGTGTTACTCTAAAGATTGTTGAGGATTTATAAACCATGAGTCTTTTATCTTGTCAGTGCCCTAATCCTTTCTGCCATCATGCTATCCTTCTCTTAGATTCTATCATACATCAATATCATCACTATTTTGCATGCATCTTCAATGTTTGTGAATTTATCTCCATTCCACTTACTCAGAACAAGGTTAACAGGGTTCAATCATATTTATATCAGTTTACACAAGTGGCAGAATCTGTCTTCAGGAAAGCAACAAATTGATAAGAGCACCTCTAATTTGTGCCCTCAAATATGTCCTAAACTAACTTGTCAGTAATCATTTGCTTGATTTAACTATTTATATTTTCATTCTTCCTAACTTTCAATACATCTTCTCCCTCATTGTCACATCTAGTTATCCTGCTTTTACTTTACTTCAACAATCAAAACAAAAATGATAGTCTCTCTTAATCAAGAAATCTGCCAAACTACTTGCATGTATACCATCTCCCTTCACATACTGTGAATAAAATGTATATGCTCCCATCTTAGCCAAAAATACTTTATTTGTATAATTGATTTCATGTTCCTTCAGTAAAGTGAGCACTTTGCTCCTGCAATTATATCTTAGTTTTCCAATCATTACTAATTTGTGTTATTCTAATTTAGTACCATCACAGCACATAGTTATGTCTTAAAATTTAAAAAAAAATATATTATTTACTCACCTATCTTCAACATGCAACATCAAACTCCTCAACGTGCTTGTAAATAGTCCACATTTCCAAATCTTTACATTTTATTCCTTCTCAAAACTGTTACTAACAGGTCTTCACTCACAATTCTTCTGCAACCATTATTACTAAGGTAATCAGTGGAAATTTAATATGTGTCAAACACTTTACTACCAAATTAAAATTTTTTTATGACCCATTCATTTGATATTATTCATATTGGAGATCTGAATGTTAAAATGTAATGATGTGTCTTTTTCTAAATATTGTTTTAGTTGTAGATGAACACAATACCTTTATTTATTTTTTTGTGGTGCTGAGGATCGAACCCAGTGCCTCACATATACTAGGCAAGCATTCTACCACTGAGCCACAACCCCTACCCATTATGTATCTTTTGAGCATAAAAAAGTATGTAATTATCTCCAGTTTGGATTTAAATATCATTTTTGTAAAATTTAGGTATAAGTGACTTTTCAAATTGCAAATTCTAATTTCCATAAAATTTCTTAGTTTTGTGACACTTAAAAATCATGATTCATTTTTAGCAAAATGAAGAAAGAATGGGGTGACACTTTGTGACACTGATCTCTTTGAGGATGACAAGTGCTTCATAAGGTGATAAACTTCTATAGTATGTTTAAAAATATATGCAGGGTACAAATGATGGCTTCAATGATACACTGTTCAGGCAAAAACTTGATGCTACTATTATTCACTATTTATGACATTTTTGAATTTTTTTCTCTTTTGGAAGCGCAGGGATCAAATTCAGGGCTTTGTGCTGCTAGGCAAGAAATCTACTGAAAAGCTATATCCCCAGCCCATTTGACAGTTTCTTAAACTCTGAATCTTAAGTCTCACATAAATCACAATGCAATGGATAGAATAAATGGATTGTACAAAGTGCTTTAATGTGATACTTATCAAATAATAAGCAAGTACTATTTGTGAATGGATTTACTGAAGCAGTCATTTTTTTATTTCAAAGTTCACAAATAATTTTTAAAAATGTTATATGTAAAGTTTTAAAAAATTTTTTGAGTGGATTTTTTATGTAGATGATATCCTTGATCTCATTTTGTAGCTGATATAATTTTAAAAATAAGTTATATTAAATTTACAAAGGTCTATAAAATTAGTATGTAATTATTTCAGAGAATTCACAAGCATGGACCAATTGCCACACTTTTTTTGCTTTGAAATGAGCTCTGTTTGGATGCAATACTTTATATAATGTCTAATGTTTGACAGGACATTTTAGAAGTTCATAGATGGTCATTTTGACAGAAGCGCTATGATCAGGGAAGGCAAATCAATGCCTATATGTGATACAGTATCTCATTCCACTAAGAACATAGTGCTACCCCTGTCATGATGGAAGTGGTTCAATGTTACCAACCAGGCAAACACACACAGGAAATGGTGCCATGTTAGCAGTGGCTGTATCCAGATGAGCCTGAGTGAGTGAAAGTCTACGTTACTGACTATAAATATCTGACTATAGATAGCCTTCTTTTCTGCTACCTTAGCCATCTTAGCTGTCTTTAGATCAAGCCATGGGATATGACACTAGTGGCTCGGGAAGAAAATGGCTGATATCAACAGAATCGGCAGTCTGATGCTCAATATTAGCATATTTCTATGCTGATGTTGGCACTTGTTGGCAATTCTTCACGTAGGATACAAATACCCTTATGTTCTATGCTCATTCAGAGATCCATCCGTGTATCTCTCTCCCATTCCCCCTTGATACCAGTTATGTTCCTTCAAATTCTTAACCATACAGCCAAATCATCAGCATGAGAATCAATACAGTCTTCCACTTTCAGTCATCTCTCTTTTTAGGAAAAAGTGCACATGGAGTTCGGTCCACTAGGAGACTTTTCCCTTATAATTGTCTTCAGGACAATCTGGGACTGGCTGTATAGTATTGCAGCTGTTCTCGCTTTGATTTTACTTATATATCATGCAGTTCCAACAACAAAATAAGATTGAGTTTTTATTCTCACTTGGTTACAAAGGAGCCAAGTGGGAGGGTAAAGGCAGTGAAATACCACTGGGGACCTTGGGCATTTGAATTACTTCTCCATGTAATTTAATTTGTGTTTTCAAGGTCTGCTTGAGTCCAACTAATACACCACTTCTATTTGACAAGGGGATGCTGTTGTCTGGCCCAACTTTATGACTTTGGGGGCCAAACAATGCAGAATTCATAATGGGTACTCAAGTTATAGAGCAATTTGGTAGTCTATGGTCAAGTATTTCATCCCTACTATGTCTCTATAGCAGGCCAAGATATGTTTCCCAGAAGGAGAATGGATATTCATTGAGGATGGCAGAGTTTTGATTTAAAATCCTAAGGGCCTTTTCTATGACTTACCTTTATAGGCCTTCTAGAGCTCCGAACTGCATTCCTACCTGCCATTGACACTCTAAGCACCCTTAGATCTATTCGATCCTGTAAACCAAGAAACAGAGAAGCCTACACAACAGTTTGAGAATGGTGCAGTCTTCTTACATTCTGAGCCTCAAATGAGATTCATAAATTTTTGGATCACTTGGAAAAGGAGCTCAAGTAGCACACCCCAATGAATCATATGCTTCTTCCAAAATCAAATAGCAGCAGTACAAATATCCAGAAGCAACTATGTTTTACCTTAGAAGGAATATTTTCACAATCTCTAGACCACTAGACCCTAGAAAATTTGGGAGAAATAAGTAAGGCAACAGAGATACTATGACTTTGTGAAAATGGAAATACCCATGTATTTTTTTTGGAGGGGGTTATTAAGGATTGAACCTAGGGGCACTTAACCACTGAGCCACATCCCCAGCCCTTTTTTCTATTTTATTTAGAGGAAGGGTGTCACTGAGTAGTTTAGGGCCTCACTAGTTGCTGAGGCTGGCTTTGAATTCACAATCCTCCTACCTCAGCTTCCCAAGCTGATGGGACCATGTGCTCTTATCCTCATGTCTTTATTATGCTTTGTGAGTACTCTAAGTTATCGTAGGCCTGTAGTTCTCAAAATTGAGCATAAAAGGGAATTACCTAGAAGTTTTGTTGAAACAGGTTTCAGGGACTCAAATTCAGAACATCTGATTCAGTAGCTGGAGAATGGAGCTGAAGACTAATTCTAGTAAGTTTCTCAGTGCTGCTGATGCAGGGGACACACTGTGAGAACATATTAAGTAGGTACTGAAATGATTATTTTATATCAGAAAACAAATGATATATGGGCTGCAGTGTGATTAGTCACTTTCAATTGTTTTGTTTCTGAATATTTTAACTGTTTTGCCACCCTGAGCCAAAGGGAAGTTAACAACTTTCAAAGTCAAGGACCAGGGATATAGTAGGACCATACCAAAACACCTGTGGTATTTATACAGCAAAGCAGAACATTTATTGTATTGGAGAAGAGATGAAAATTTTATCAAGATATAAATACTGAATATTTTAAATACTAAAATAGTACCTTTCTCAAAAAGCATGAAAATATAAAGAGGATTTCAAATTGCTTCCAGTAGCAGATTTAAGAATTAACTTTTTTGAACCCTAACTCTAAATAAGTTAAATTCTGTTTTTCTAAGTTAATTCTGCTCCAAAGTGTAAGACCAGATATCAATGACCAAAAGGAGGCAAATTAAAACCGCTGAGCAAGGCTTCTTGATATACGCTCCCAGGAGAGATTCCTCAGTCCAACAGAGAAGGTCTGGGAGAGTCACGCGTGTGCTTGGTGGGATAGAAATTTTATGGGCTTGGGGCAGGAAGGGAAAGACCTGGGGCAGAAAAGGAGGTTTTTGGAGTCCCTTGTCCCCCTGGGGTTGGTGAGGGAATCCTGCTGAAATCTGTGTCCTTCCAAGATGGGTCAGGAGAAATCCACTGATTGTTAGGAAATGCCATTACTGCTTATATGTCAGGATCTGATTGGTTGTTCTTTCACACATGTGGGCTGCTTGATGCTTTGTTCCCTTTGGCCACCTTAAACCGACCTAACACAAAGTGTGTTTCAGTGAAGGTTATTTTGTGAACAAGGAGAAAGGATTTGCTTATATTGTATGTAATTCTCATTTTTCCATTGAAAATTAAATTACCACTAACAATTACTTGGCATTCATTCATTAATCTATTCAACAGGTATTATTAAATATCTACTACATACACTATTAGCCACTGGGTTTCAAAAATGAATATTTTATAATTCAATGTCTTTAAGAAGCTCACATTTTTAGAATTATCTTCACAGAGGAAGATCAGCTTTCTGATTTTGATTCTTCCTGGAACAATTTTATATTTCTTTGAATAAAATGTTATACCTAATACCAAAATCATCCATTAACCCAGCTTTATAATCATTAGCACCCTTTATCAAGTGTGTTGGTTAGTATAAATATGTAATAAAATATACATTACCTATTTTCTGTTCTCAGAATTACATTTTAGATTTATATTTTCTGTATGTGTTTAATTCTGCTGTTGGTGATACTGGTAGCATCAGTAATAGTGTGATTCTACAATCAATGTTTTTTTGCTTTGTTTGTTTTTTTGTAGCTCTACCACAGAGCTACATTTTAAATTTTACTTTGAAGCAGGATCTCACTAAATTGCACAGGCCGATCTAGAACTTGCTATCTTCCTACCTCCAGAGTCACTAAGATTATAGTCATGTGCCACGCACCTGGATGCAATCAGTTAGAAATGCATAACTCCACTTGATTCGAATTGTTTCTCTTTGAGAGAGAAAGGGAAAACAAAAAGGAAAGAAGAAGGAGGAGGAGGAGGAGGAAGAGGGGGAGGGGGTAGATGGATTAACCACAACTAATTGACATGTCATAATCATTCTAGTGTTCTTTTTCATTTGGAAAACTAAGAATGGTACAGTAGCAAAAAGTGATTTTTTTTTTTTTTTTTTTTGCTTAAAACATTGGCTGGTGACTTCCAGAGGTAAATCGTTTCAATAAAGCTTTTGACACACTTCTGCAGGAGGCCTGCGAGCCATTTTACCTCTTCCTGTTTGACAAACACAGCATGATCTTATATACATCACAAAAGTAGCCTGCTTGGTCATTTGGGGCAAGTAGTACAACTGGCTCCGGAGAGGAAGCAACCACCTGTTCACTCTTTCAGGACATGAAGCAAAGTGGCTAGAGAACATGAAGGGAAATGTTGGAATGACAAGATAATAAGAGCAAATTGGGCTTAGATAGACTGGTGCAATTACACTACCAACAGCTCGCCTTTCATTGCCACTAAGCAATGCTGGGTTAGAGTATTTCCTGGATAAGCACTTGGTTATTTTTTCTTTTGCTGCTTTTCTCTTTACATTTTACTATTTCAGTAGTTTTCTGTTTTCATCTGTCTTGTTTCATCATAAACATTCATTTCTTTAAAGCTCGTAGAAGTATTGGCTGAGCTTTTGTTTGCTTTTGTTTTATTTTTGTTCTAGCAGGCTCTGATTTTCCAGGGACAAAAATCTCCCTGACCTCAAACTCTATGTACTTATGCAATGCATTCATTTAGAGATGGTGAGAAAACTCAGATTTTTTTTTGGTGCTAGGGATTGAATTCAGGAGTACTCAACCACTGAGCCACATCCCCAGCCCCATTTTGTGTTTTATTTAGACACGAGTCTCACTGAGTTGTTTAGTGCCTCACTGTTGCTGTGGCTTCCTTTGAACTCAAGATTCTCCTGTATCAGCCTCCCAAAATGCTGAGATTACAGGTGTGCGCCACCACAACCTGTACTTAGATTTTATTTTAAAAGTAATCTATATTCTCATTTAGGTTCATCAGAAGCAGCATTGCAGGACAAAAGAGAACAACACTTGGCAAATGAATACTAATTTTGAAACACTGGATTATTTGCATAGGTCATACCAATATGCCAAGTGAATCACTATTATCTCATTCATTCTCAAGAGCACAATTTGAAATAGGCAAATCATCTTCCCTGTTGTCTTTGTTTAATCAGCTGCAAATTATATTAAAAGCATATACTTTGATACAGAATTATAAAGGGGAATCTACTCTTGGTATGAGACCAGTGATAACAATTGCCATTCTATGATTGTCTTCTCCACACATTAGCATATTACTACAGGAACATGTATAAATTAAAAACAACCTGATACTGCGAGTGTGGCCTGAGCAATTCAGAGTTAGCAAGGCAACCCAGGGCCTGAACAGAGAGTGCCAAAGGAACAGTTCCTGAGGGCTCATTCCATGCTGCAAAGAGCTATAGCTACAAGGAGTTTTCCTGTTTAGTTGGTTTGTTTTCTTTTCAGAAAGAACAAAGCAGTTTGGTGTCATCAAAGTCTATTGGCCTAGAATAGGAATCTCTGCCTCAATTACTCATCTATATGAATTTGGGACATTTACTTGTTTCTTGGGTCCTTAGTTATGTCATTGTAAAATAAGGACATTAGCCCTATCCCATTGTTAGATTTCAGTTATACTTTGCTTAAAGATTAAGGCATATTTGCCTACAGAGATAGATATGGACTTATCTCAAGCAGAAAAATATAAATCTAGTCATATCTTTCCCTTGATTGTATTTGTTTATCTATCACATTAATAAAAGAGCCACATCTGTACTATGTCTCAAATGTCTACATACTGATACAATGAGAAACAAATTTGGTTCTTATCTATTTATTTTGAAATAGAATTTCATTTCTAGCATTTAAAAATACCAAGTCTTCTACTTTAACTTGGGTGATTTTCTGTACAGTTAAGATTCTTTGATCATTTGAAAAATTAATTTCTTCTCCTCCACAAATAATTAGAGTGATTATATTATTTTAAATACTTTTTGATGGCATTAGATTACTCTATGATCTATCTTTAAATATGAATATTGTTAGGGTATCAGCCAGCCAGACATGGACACCTCTGCGCAGCCAGGAAATCCTTTATTCAGGGGAGTGGGCGCCTGGGCGAAGGACAAAGGAAAGAGAGAGAGGGGAGGGATTTTATAGAGCCCACTACAAAACCGCGTGGCGAGCTAGGGATTGGTCACTTCAAAATTGGGGGCAGATAAGCAGTAGCAGTCTTCTTTTGATGTGCTAACCTGAACGTGTAGGCTTTGTTTCCCAGGTAAGCCCAGGTGGAAGATTCGGGAGAGGAACCCCCTGGGACAGGAACTGCCTTGGGCTTTTAGAGAGGGGATGTGAAAATTACAAAAGGGCTGTTTTTTACCTTACAAATATAAACTTCCATGATCAAAACAAACCAGTCCAATAGATTATATGAACATTCTGTTCTCATTGTTATTGAAGCTTGCAAGGATATAGATATTCTCTTTCTAAACTGCCTCATAAAATTTTAAGTTTCAATGATGTGAATCTGGAAGATAAGAAATCAATGTTGTCTTCAGTAACAAATATATTATTACAATTAATGAGTACCTTTTACGCATACACACTACTAGTTACTTTAATGTATCATTTAAGATTCAAAGGTGAAAGAGATGACAATCATGGAGGGATACTCCATGAGGCTGCACCATCATTGGAGGGAAAACACAATCCTATAAAGGAGCAAGATTTTCTTTCAAAAGAAATTTTATGTACTTTTTCTTTACTGTTTTAATGGATTTTATATGCATTTGGGTACATCTGCTTACTTATCAAACCTTATGTGAGGCAGAGGCATTGCTGAATAAAACTACTAGACTGAAGTCAGGTGTGGAAGTCTTTTCCTGCTTCTACCTACTTTTGTCACAAGGACTGTGTTTTTTAAGCTCCTGTCTCATTTCCAATGCAAATAAAACACAAAAGAAAGGTTAAAAACTTTTGGAATTTAAGAACTTTTTTTATTTGGTCTGAAACATATTACTAGTCCTATGAATATACATTATTGAAACAAACATCTACATTTTTCTAAATGATGGAAAGCCTCTGAATCTCAATTTGAAATACATTGAGTGATAGTATCTCCCATTCACATTTTTCTCATGATATATTAAGAGACAGAAAAGTAATTTAGTAAAGTGATTTGCATTTCTCAAAAGAAAAAAAATGTATGATGTCAAACTGGTGCTTGGAAAAAAAATACCTCTTACACCTTCCATTAGCCTCTCATGGTTCCACTGAATAAACAGCTCTTATCTACAGCCTTTCTGAGAATAAAAAAATTATCCCCCTATTAAATTTTAGAACCTCATATTAGTGAAGGTGTAATGAAAAGATGTAAATCAGAAAATAAACATGTTTAACTAAAAGCATATGTAGAAGTGTGAGTAGATTTTTCATGAATACTCATGATTTACGAACAAAAATATTTATTAAAACATTAATTTTAAAGGCAAAAGTAATCCACTTACATCTTGAGATGAGATTTTAATATCAATAATTTATATGCAGATCTTCCCATCTGAGTATATGAAAGTATAACTGGAGTTAATTTTAGGAGTTCCTGGAACTCAGTATGAATGTTCTTCCTTTTAATAATGTCCTTAGCATTCCACACTGCTACAGTTGGATTTGTCCCAGGAAACCATTGTTGTATAATATCTCAAGGCTTCTTACCTGGGATGACCAATATCCTCAAGAGATTTAGACCTAGCTAGTGTCAAGAAAAAAGCAATGATAACATAGTCAGAAGAGCTTGATTCACTTTTTATAGCTAACAACTGGATATCAAGTTATCTAAGCAACTGTCTTAGAATCAGTGAGGATGTGAGATTCTTATGAAACTCTAATGATACAACATATAAAAACTGAAAATCACAAATGTTAAGGAGTGAATCATCATAATTATTATGGACATTTCTAGAAGCTGCCTTCAAGCTATCTTTTCCTCTTTTTTTTTTGGACTTCATCTACTCTACCTTTACCCCAAGTCTGGCTAGTTGAAAAATATACCCCTTATCTCTTTTAGGTTATTTGAATAAAAATGCCTTCTTATTTATTTATTTATCTGTTGTTTGTATATATATATATATATATATATGTATATATATATATATATTAGTTGTTGATGAACCTTTATTTTATTCATTTATTTATATGTGGTGCTGAGAATCGAACCCAGTGCCTCACACATGCTAGGCAAGTGCTCTACCACTGAGCCACAATCCCAGCCCTTTCTTATTTATTTTTAAATTTCATTCTTATATAGAAGAAAGCAAATAGGAAGGAGGAAAGTTTTTTGCGGGGGGAGTCAAAACTGGCAAGTAGATGTGAAAATGCATAATGCATCAATAAATAGTGGGGAGACAGAAGTGGGAAAGGAATGTTTCTTCTAAGCCAAAATTTCTATGATGCTATTTCTTTGCTTATTTTGTTGGAGTAGAAATTGGCAGAATCTACTTCAGCAAAAGGATTATTATTTATTTAAATATCTTTTTCTAATGTTCTTCATTTGTAAACATTTGGATTAATTATATTACTTGGTCTGTTAAGAAAATTATCAGTGGTCTGCTCAGTGCCCCCTTGATTAAATATTTATGTGTATGTGTGTATATGTAATACTTGTACAAAGATATACATCCACATGCTGCTGTCATTTGAATCCTAAGTATGCCCCAAAGTCCATGTGCAAAGACTTGGTGGCCAGTGTGGTGCTGCTGGGAGGTGGCGGAAGCCTGAAGAGGTGGGGCATGCTGGGACATGTTCAGGGCATGGGGGTGTACCCTTGAAGGAAATAGTGGGACCCTGGCTTCCTTCTCACTCTTACTCCCTGGCCATGAGGTGAATTATTCTTTTGCCACATGGTTCCACTTGCAATATGCTATGTCACCAGAGAACCAAAGCAACAGGGCCAACAAGTCATGGACTGAAACCTTCAAAACTGTCTCAAAGTAAACTTTTAATCTTGATAAGTTGATTGTCTCAGGTGTTTGTCATTGAAAGCTGACTAGCACAAAAGTGTTCTTATAAGAAATATTTTGTTTGGTGTTTGCATATATTTTATATTAAATATTATGCTCAAATTATTTGCACTTTTACTCAGTGTTATGTACTTTTCAGATTATCTCATTAATATGTGTACTATCTAAATCTGTTTTCTGTCACTATATCTGAATACCTGATATTGAATAATTTATGAGGAAAATAAATCTATTTCTTAGACTTTGGATACTGACAAATTGAAGAGCCTAGCATTGGCATTTGGTGTGGGCCTTCTCGTTCGATCATAACATGGTGCGAGGCACTAGTTGAGAAGAACAAGCCAGTGTAAGAGCTCCATTCTCTCTTTCTCTTCCTATGAAGCCACTTATGTCCTCATTGAGGCCACAGTCTCATGACCTCGTTTTGTCTTACATCCCATCGGCTCCCATCAACATATGAATTTGAGGATTAAGTTTCCAACACATGAACTTTGGGGAGCACATTTAAACAATAACAAAATGTATCTGTAGTTTTAAGTTTCTCCACATTATTTTCCAGAGATTGAACTTCCAACACGTCTAGCATTTTGTCATACAGGAGAAGACTTGGGATGGATATGCTTACATACTTTTTCCTTGTTTGAGAACATCTTTAAAATATTTATCCATGATCCTGCTTCCTGAGCTTTGTAACATATTTATTTGATTTTTGTACTGCCAGATTACTCTCAAGAATGGTGGCTTTAAATTTTACTGTGAACAATAAAGATATTATTCATGAGGGGCGGTTCCAAGATGGCGGCCTAGTCGGACACTGCAGTCGTCTCTCCAGAGCCAGAGATTGAAGTTTTGGAAATATCATCATCGTACAGCTACCCTCGCAGGAATTTCACTTGTGCGAGAAAGCAGGGCCACCAGGCAGCAGCCAAAGCCACAATCAGTGTAACTTCAGCAGCAAGCCGCGGCAGTGCTCAGCGGGAGGCAGCAGCGGAGCTCACCACCCAGCGGCTCTGGGCTGAGACTACTTCTACACGGGTTCCTGGCTCCAGCGCCCACCCAACCACGCAGGACCCCTAGCAGTTGCTCCCGTGGACACACAGCCCCAGCCACTAAGCCGCTGCAGAGCCCAAATTCAAGGTAAGAGTCGCTCCAGAGACATCAGTATAGAGAGCCCCGCCCAAGGGCAGCCTGGGCCCACCCCAGTTCCGCTCCAGAATTCTTGTGGACCGGCAGGAGCCCCAAAGGACCCTGACCCGCCCTCAGGATCCTCCACGGTTGTCCAGCCAAAGGGAGACCAGGGTCTGCTACCTCTAACCATGGGGAGGCCAAATTCAGGGCAAAAGTCGCTCCAGAGACACCAGTGTGAGGCATCCCTGCCCAAGGGTAGCTTGGGTCGGCCCCAGTTCAGCTCCAGAGTTCCTGGGATCCAGCAGGAGCTACAGAGGGCCCAGATCCACCCTCAGGAAACTCCACGGGTGTCCAACTAAGGATTGTCCAGAGTCTGATTGCTACCAGCCACAGAGAAAGGCACACCCAGGGTAAGAGTGGCCTCCAGAGACCCCAGCATGAAGAGGCCCCACCCTAGTGCGCTCTGGGCCTGCCTCAGTTCCGCTCCAGAGTTCCTGTGGTCAGGTGAGACAGAAGGCCCCAAACCACCCTTAGGGAAAGCCAGAGTGCCCAGTTGAAGGCAGACCAGAGCCTGCTAG
>CM053400.1:109379382-109573128 GCA_028644305.1 Xerus rutilus
GAAGACTTAAAAACAGCATACTATAGTGCTGCAGCCACCTCAATGTTTATAGCAGCTCAATTCACAATAGCTAAACTGTAGAACCAACCTAGATGCCCTTCGATAGATGACTGGATAAAGAAACTGTGGTGTATATACACAATGGAATATTACTCAGCAATAAGAGAGAATAAAATTATGGCATTTGCAGGTAAATGGATGGAGTTGGAGAATATCATGCTAAGTGAAGTAAGTCATTCTCAGAAAACCAAATGCCAAATATACTCGTTGATAAGTGGATGCTGATCCAAAATGTGGGGAAAGACATGGGAACAATGGTGGATCTCTGTGCAATGGGGTGTAAGGGGGGAGGGGGCATGGGGATAGCAAAGGTGGTGGAATATGATGGTCATAATAACCCTAACTTTATGTATGACTGCATATATGTTGTGATTCTATACAACTTACAACTAGAGAATTGATATATTATCCTCTATCTATGTACAATGAATCAACTTGCACTGTTAATGTGTAAGCCTAAATAAAAAATTTTAAAACAAAAGATATTATTCATTATCTTCTATTGCATTTATTACTTTACTTTCCACATCTGATACATCAGATATCAAACTTTGAACATGTTGTTATATCTGGATACATCTTAATGTTTTTCCCTAATATTAAAACATTTCCTAATACCATCTGTTAAGCCATCTTTATATATGTATATATATATATATATATATACACATATATATATACATATACATATATACACACACACACACATATATATATACTTTTAATTCGGTTGGTTTTAGTGACATGTTTATGTATTTTCAGTTGTCACTTGTGAATTAGCCTGTATTAAATCTCTTGTTGTCTTTGTTGTGCTCCACGGGTTTCTGCTTCCTTACCAATGTAATTATATTTATTTCTATGCATTTCAGTATTTGCACATTTGCTTTCTTTTTATAATGCATTCTTCATCAGACAGCAGCTCATACCATACAGCATAGGTGGTATACAGTGTCCATCCAGCAGGCAAGTCCCAAGCCAAAGACTCACTTTACTCTTAGAAGGAGACAGTATTGGGAGGAAGCCCGTGGGAAGAAAGTATCCTCTAGTTCTGAAGTTTGGGGTAGTTATAAATAAATGAACTTTGTCAGCTCTTTCTGCCAACAGCTGATTTTTTAGACCTTGGTTTTTCATACACCCTTGATCTAAGCTGCTGTTGATTATTCCTCTGGAAATTAGATGGGCAAGATTGATCATTTCTCTGGAAATTGGACAGGCACGATTGTTAGAAGATAACACAGGGCAAGAAGAACCTGAATTGGATTTTTTCCATCCTGAACACAGTCTTCAGATATCTGCACCTTGACTTTATAAGGGTCCTGCAGGACACGTATGACAATGCCATACATCAATAAAGAGTATTAAAAAAGAAGGCACATTTATAGCGGTTACTGTCAGTATCAACAAAGCATAGGAAAATGTCCATTTCTTTTATGTGCCATATTTACTTTTAATTAAGTTTTGATGTCTGTATAACTTTGCTTTAAGTATTCAGAAGATAGTAAATGCTGCAATTCAAGAAACCTAAGTGTTTTTTTCCCCTAAAATCATCTATTTTCTCTATAGTCAAGAAATTATGACCTTAGGTTTTTTTGGTGACATTACCATAAGAAGGCTCAAATCCTACAATGGGATCAGATACAATATCAGGATTAACAAAAGGGACTTCAAAGCTAAAAAGTCTGAGTTAGAGTCTCATTTTTAGCCCTCATTCAATGCGACTCTGAACAAATTATTTTCATTTTTGATGGAAATTGCATATGATGTGCTAATAGAAAGATTTCTTATTGAACATTGCTAGGATAATCTCACCTAAGATTTCTGGATCAAAAGAAGTGTAATCATGCTTAGGTTTGAAATGCAATCTTTTGTATAAATAAGGTAGAAAACACTTTCATCTATTCAGGGAAGGTTTTTTTAAAATTATTTTTTGTAATTATAGATGGACAGAATGCCTTTATTTTATGTTTATTTTTATGTGGTGCTGAGGATGAAACCCAGTACTTCACACATTCTAGACAAGCACTTTACCACTGAGCTACAACCCCCGCCCAGAAGGTCCCCCTCCCTGCCCTCGCCATCTTAGTGGTTAAAAGAAGATTTCTGTGCTTTATTAAGGTAGATAAAACTGTTTAACACAGTATATTAGGATACAACTTCTTAATGCTCATAGAAAAGCAAGTCAACCAACTAAGAGTTGAGCCCAAAATTCTGATGGAGCAACCTTGGGAGATATGAAGATTCTGGGAACCTATTCAGTGCTGAATGCAGGCCCCAGGTGCTCTGCTATAGGACAGACTATTCTAATATATAAACTGTTCTAGAACCTGGTATAGATATGGGAGCTGCTCCATCACCATCCAGTCCAGCTTTGTCCCAGTGTACCATCTTTTATAGCAGAGGGCGCAAATTCAGGGTTCCCACACTCCTTACATGTAATTTAAATCTCATCAGACTCTTGCATTTGTGGAGAACAATGATTGAGTTGGAACTGAATTAAAGACTAGGGAATCTGTACTATTGGTTTGAGTTTTAGTAAGATATTTGGTAATGGATAGGATAAGAGGCAATTAATACAACTACTTATTTTTTTTTATTATAAGATCATTTTTTTAATATCTTTGTTTTATTTAGTTATTTTTTATGTGGTGCTGAGGATCGAACCCAGTGCATCACGCATGCGAGGCAAGCGCTCTACCACTGAGCCACAATCCCAGCACAACTACTTATTTTGGATCTACCACTTTTCTACCAAGTAATTGTTTTTCTTCTCCGATTCTGAGTATTCTAAATACTTTATCTTCATTTGCTTCCATAATTTTATTAGAAAAGCGTATGGGACAACATAACAGCAAATCTTTTCATCACACCTAATATATTTCAGACATTGTACTAAGATCGTAACCTACATTGGTTCTCTAAATCCTTCATCCATCTTGTGAATTACATTTCATTATTATCTCCATTTACAACAAAAGAACTAAGTCACCAAAATGAAAATAATTTGTCCAAGGAAAGCAAGATTAAATGAATACTTAGAAATAGATTTTTGAGGCAGTCACTTTATTATTGAAGCCTTTTCGCTTAACCACTACACTGGTAAACAGTTCACCAAAACAATGAAAATGCCTAGAAAATCCAAGGCTATAATGAATTGCAGTATAGAAAAAAACATCTGATCAGAGGAATGCAATTTGAGTCCTCTAATTATGACAATAATGATGAGACTCAGTCTCCACACTTGGGCTAAAACGGGAAACAGCGAGGAGAAATCCTCCGTCTAACAGTGGGAGATGTAGCTGTAATGCTCAGCTGTCATTTGAAAGATATGCTGTCTAAACCAGGGACACCTTAAAGCAATTCTTCAGTCAATTACGTCTTCAGAAAAACCAGTGTATTAGGAACTCCTCAAGTAACTAGAGGATTAAACAGTTAACATATGCCTTAAGGATCCATGTCCAGTGTCAGACAATAAATAATGGAGTTTAATGTTTGCACATTTCTGTGTCTGTCCTAGGAATGTATATAATTTATTTTTACAATAACTTCATGGAAATTTCTCTTTCTTTCAAGAAAATTGAAATACATTGAATTGTACCAGCAAATTAAACTTTGACTGATTGCTTTAAATTTATGTTTGTGGGTTATAGGAAAAATTGAGTGCTGCTCAGTTTATGGTATTTTCTCTTTTTTTGTACATTTTCTTATAATACGATTTTGAATGATTGGATCAAATAAGTCACTTCAGCTCCATAGGACTCTAAAGACCATCCAAGGAATCAATGTTAATATCTGGTTTCATTTTCAATCATGCACATAAGAAATGCTCCACTGTTCAAAAGAAAATAGAAAAACAGTTCCATGTGAGGGAATATACATGATGTCTACCTTATCATTTTTTCTGTGATTTTTAAATAATTTAATATTTACTACAGTTTTAAATTTCTGAAAGAATTTAGAAGATAGTACAAGGAGTTTCCCATGTACTTCCTGCCTCCAACAAAGTTTCCTGTATTATTAAATGCATATAATAATATGGTACATTTGTTACAATTAGTGAACCAATGTGAATACATTATTAAGAGAGCCTATAGTTTATTAAGATTTCCACAGTTTATACCTGGTGCCCTTTCTGTACTCCATGATCTCCACAAGGACACCACTTTTACTTGTTATGTATCTGTAGTCTCTTCTGGGCTGTGATAATTTTTCAAATTTTCCTTGTTTACTGATGGTATTGACATTATTTAGGGGCACAAATTCATTATAAGATGCCCCTCTATCTGGATTTCTATGATGTTTCTCAATTAGAATAGGATGTTGGAAGGAAGATGATAAATGTAACTCATTATATCAGATGAAAAGCACATACCTTCCACGTGATTTATGCTTCTTGTTAGTGGTGTGATTTCCTGGCAAAAGTTGTTTCTCCACAGTGAGGGCATTCGCTACCTTTTCTCATATTGTGCTCTTCGGAAGTAAGTTGCTACAGGCAGCCCACATTTAAGGAGGGGCAGTTATGCTGTTTTATTTAGGATACAGTTATTAAAAAATATTTGGAATTATTATGAACTGCAGCTCTATCACTCATGTCCTACTCATTAATTTATTCATTCATTTCTTTACATTAGTATAAACTACAAGTATTTTATACTTTAAGCTTTAATCTACTATCACTTTAGCTCAAATAGTTCTACTTTTCCCTTCAGCAGCTCTGCTCAAATGATCCCTCTACTTCTTTGACAAACCCCTATCATAGTACATTCTTAAAATTTATTTAATAATTTTTAGAGTACACTCTTTCTAGCATTATATGATACTCCAGGATTTTCTTGAACATTTGCTGACTGAATCAATCATCTCTCCAACGAGCCATTTCCACCTTTTAAATAATGGTATTAGTAACCTGTTCTCTTGGTACTCTGGGTGTCTTTTTTTTAGGTTCTTTCAGCTGACAGAAAAAGGAAAAAATTGTGTATACTGACCTGCTTTTAAGCAGATATCTGTAAATGTGTATGTGTGTATCCATTTGGATTTAAAGTCAGTTAAGTTGAAATTGATAGTAATGACTTGAACTTCTCCAACTTTAATTTATTAACAGTTTTTTTATGTAAATTCTCACTCTTTTAGTAAATTCTCACTCTTGGCTACCATGAGGCATCCATTGACTGAAATATTCTGTTCTAGAACATCATTCAGTAACATCAGGATTATTAACCTGTCATAGAAAAAGAAAAAACTTTATTAGGTAGAGTGTAGTCCTAACCTGAAGATCATTTTGCTGTTAGTCTCATAGACTGCATATTTCCTAACTTTGGAAGCATCATTGGCCCTCTCCACAAATTCCATCAGGGGGCTGTTTCATACATTTCTAATACAGTGAAATTTGCCTTTGAATCTAACTTTCTTCCTGAGTTTCCCCACCTGTTTTAGTCAACTTTTTCCCTGTTGTGACTTAAAGACCCAACCAGAACAATTGCAGAGGAGGAAAAATTTACTTGGAGGCTCACAGTTTCAGAGACCTTCAGTCCATGGACAGCAGACTCCATTCTTTGAGGCTCAAAGCGAGGCATAACAACATGACAGAGGAGTATAGCAGAGGGAAGTAGCTCATATGCTGATCAGCAAGCAGAGAGAGACACACTAATCTCCAGACACAAAATATATACCCATAGCCACGCCCTCAATGAACTACTTCCTTCAGCTATATCCCACCTGCCTCCAGTTACCACTCAGTTATTCACATCAAGTGTTAATTCACTGATTACATTAAAGATATAACCAACCCAATCATACCTCCTCTAAACCTTCTTGCATTGTCTCACATATGAGCTTTTGGGGGGCACCTCACATCCAAACCATAACATCATCCTCCTGAAATATATATACATACATATATGTATATGTATGCATGTATATACATTTCAAACAAAATATATTTTATATTATATAATGTACAATCTTTGCTGTTGTATCCTACAAAATTTGATGTTTGTATCAATTGATACAATGTTGTAGGAATGTTTTATATATATATATATATATATATATATAGAGAGAGAGAGAGAGAGAGAGAGAGAGAGAGAGAGAATTCCTATGCATTGCTTTGCTCTATGTTAATTTCTGTTGGTTTTGGCCCATGGGTAGGGTCATGTATCTGCAATTATAATACCTCACAGAAAAGTTTGAATAATCTGAATGTTCTCCTAGGCTTCATTCCTCCTTCTCTTGTCCTCTCTCTTCTTCCTCCTGTCTTCCTCTCTTCCTCAGAAATTATTGATCTTTTCATCATCTCTGCATCTTTGTTTTTCCACTATGTGACATAACTGGAAATGGACAGTATGGAGCCTTTTCAGGCTGGCTTATTTCAATTAGCAATATACCATGATCTGTCAAGGTCTTTGTAAGGATAACACATTTCTTTTTATTGCTGAATGCTATGCTATTTTATTGTACAAATAAATTGAAAAGTTTCATTCTTTATATCGTAGGACATCTTGATTGATTCCACTTCTTGGCATCAGTGAATAAATTGATACAAACATCTTTGTGCAGAATTATCTATGGAAATTAGCTTTCAAATTAAGTAGGTTTAGTTTTCAAATATATGGGAATACAATAGGTGGATCACAAAAGGAAGCTATCTCTAGCTTTAGAAGAAATTGCAAAACTATCTTCTAAAGTGTCTGTATTATTTGTATGCAGACCAGAAATGCAAGTAGATTTTTTTAATGCTCTGCACCCTTGTCAGCAATTGGCATTGTCAGGTTTTCGCAACTGATCCATTCCAATAGGTGTGGAATGATACCTCATTGTTGTTTTAATTTACAATTCTTTACTGACAAATTATGTTCAGCAACTTTTAATATGCTTATTAGCCATCTGTATAGTTTTCTTTGTGAGGTGCTGGTGTAGATCCTTTGCCCATATTTTTTTTTCAATCTAGGTTGTTTATTTACTCATTGTTTCATTTTAAAGAGTCTTTTGTTATTGTAGAACCAAGTCCTTCATTAGATAGGGATTTTCAAATTTTAGCCCAGACTTAAACTTGAGTTTTCATTTTCTTAATATTTTCTTCTATAGTGCAAAAGTATTGACTTGAATATAAAAGTCCAATTTATCAAACATTTTTTGAATTTTATGTTTATGTTTTGGTGTTACATCTAAAACCTCATCATCAAATCCAATGTGGCACAGATTTTCTCATATGTCTTCTTATAGAAACTTCATAGTTTTGCATTGTACATTTTGGTTTATGTTTCAGTTTTAGTTAATTTTTGTGAAATATGTACTAGTTTCAGGTCAGTGCCATTTGTAGGAAGAAGTAACCCTTCTCCATGGACTTACCGTTGATCCTTTGTTAGAGGTGAGTCGACTACATTTGTGTGAGTCTATTTCTATGTCCTCCTTTCTGTTCCATCCACCTATGAGTCTGTTCATTTGCCAATGCTGTGTTTTCTGGATTACTGGGGACTTGTATTGAGTTCATATTGCTTAGCGTAAATCTTCATCTTTTCCCTTCTTTCTTCTCCTCTTCTCTTTCTCTTCAGCCTTCTACTCTTCCTCTTCTTACTCCTCTACTTCTCTGTATTATCGTAGTTATTGTAGATCTTTCATCTTTACACACAAACTTTAGAAACAGTTTTTAACTATTTACAGAATAGCAGCTAAGAGTTTTCAATAGGATTGTGTTGACTCTTGTAGATCAATGTAGAAAACCTGACATTTTAGCGATGTTGAGACTTCCAATTAATGAAGAGAAAATATCTCTCACTTTACTTAGATACATTTTACTTTATTTCATCACAGTATTTTAGTTTCCTGTATTCAAATTGGCATATATTGTATCAGCTATTTCATTTTTTGTTGCTCTTTAACTTCAAGTTTTATTTGACAATTTCTTTTTTATTTTTGGAAGGGAGGAGATACTGGGGATTGAACTCAGTGCACTCAACCTCTGAGCCACATCCTCAGCCCTATTTTGTATTTTATTTAGAGACAGTGTCTCACTGAGTTTCTATGTGCCTTGCATTTGCTGAAGCTGGCTTTGAACTTGCCATCCTCCTGCCTAAGACTCCCAAGCCACTGGGATTACAGGCGTGTGACACTGCACCCGGTAACAATTTCTATTATGTAAGAGAACAGTTGAATTTTGTATATTAACCTTGTATTCTGAGATTTTTCCCTACTCACTTTTTTTGATGTTATTGTTATTGTTTTTAATCATTTCCTAAAACAATTTTATTTATTTTTTAATCTATATATGTTTGATTTTCTTGTCTTAATTACCTAACACTTCCATTAGGATGTTAAAAGTAGTGATAGGAGAGAACATCATTGCTTTCTACCTGACCTGATTGGGGAAGGTCCAGTTTCTCATATTTCTTGCAGATATTCTTTAGCAAATGAGAAATTCAACCTCTATTACCAGTTTCAGAGAACTTTTATAATGAGTGGGTGTTGAATTTTGCCACATTCTTTCTATTCACCTGTGATGTTATGATCAAATTACTTTTTCCAATTCTAGTCTAATGAAGTAGTGGGTTTTATTAATTTGTTTTTGAATATTATGTCAGCTCTTTTTTTAAATTAATAATTTCCCTTTTGTATATTATACATGTTTTTGGGTTCTATTTATTGACATATGTGTAAGATGTATGCATCTATATATTCTATTGATCTCTGGTTTTTCCAAAATATTTGCATTTGGTTTTGGTATTTTAAAAAAATCATTGAATTAATTAAGAAATAATCCTCTGCTTTTTTTTTTCTGAAAGAGATAGTAACTAATTGTTTTTTTTCTTATCATTTAATAGAATTCACCAGTGAAACCATCTGGGCCTGATATTTCTTGTTTGGGAAGGTTATTAATTTTTCAATTATATTTTTATTCATGTCTATATTCATATTTCTCTATCATCTATATTTAGCATAGATATTTTATTGATGGAAGTTTTATTATATGAGATCTTTCAAGGAATTAATCAATCTCATCTAAATTATCAACTCTGTAGGTACATGATCATTCTTAGTATTTCCTTATTATCCCTTTTGTCCATGGGATCAGGGATGACATACCCTTCTTTATTGTCATCTCTTCTTTTTCCTTGGTTACCTTGGCTAAAGAATCATCAATTTATTTATCTTTCAAAGAATCAGATATTCATATTGCTGATTTTATCTATCATTTTCCTGTTTGATTCATCGATTTTTGTTCTAATTTTTGTCATTTCTTTTCTTCTGCATAATTTATTTAGACTTAAGTTGCCTGTTTCTCTACATTTTCCTCAGGCGCAAAAGCTTATGTGCTTTATGTCATTGTTTTTCTAATAGATGCATTTAAATATTGTAATTTTCCCTCTAAGAACTACTTTTTCTGTATCCCTCAAATTTAAATACATTTTAGTTTTATTTCACTTTGCCAAAATATTCTTAATTATTACTAAAATTTGTTTTCTTTGAAACATTTTATTCAATGGTATGTTCGTATCTGAGTAATGACGTGATGGAATGTGGGTTTTTTTACCAAATATTTGAGAATTTTTATCTTTCTATTATAGCATTATAATAGAAAGTATTATATGCATACTATAGAACGATATAGTATAGCATAGTCCTTATAAGTATTTGTACTTTTATAGGTTAATTGTGATCTGAAGACATACTTTCAGTGATTTCTGTCTTTTAGATTTGTGTGTGTTTTATGTCCCATAATGTGAGAAAGCTTAATGAATCTTCCAATTGAGCTTGAATGATAAGTATTCTGCTTTATTGAATAAGCTATTCTACAAAAGTCAATTAGGTCAAGTTGATTGATGCTGTACATTTCAACTATATCCTTGCTGATTACCAGTGTTGCTGATTTTCAGTTGCTGCAAGAAGGTCTTGAATCCATAATAGCATGTTTTGTCACTTTGGTTTTAAAGTCTTATAAGTTTTTATCTCAGGTATTTGATGTTCCATTTTCAGGTAAATATAGAAAAAGTGTTATGTTTTATTGGAGAGTTGACCAAACTGATTTTATGATAGATAAAATCAGCAATATGAATATCTGAGTCTTTGAAAGATAAATTGATGATCTTTTAGCCAAGATAACCAAGCTGATCATAAGGAAACATCCCCATTTGTTTCTGATAATTGTTCTTTGTATATAGTCTGTGTTTTTGAAATTATTATATCTATACTAGATTTATTTTGACTAGTGGTAGTATGGAATTCAATTATCCATCCCTATACTGTTAATCTTTAGACCCTATACTATCATTTATATTTATGGTGGGTTGTTTTGTAACTTATAAATGGGTCATTTTATTGATTGGTTCTCTCTCTCTCTCTGGTCTTGAGGATTGAACTCAGGGGTACTTTAGCCCTTAGCTACATCCCCAGTGCTTTTTTAAAAAAAATTAAAATTTTGAGACAGAGTCTTGCTAAGTTTCTGAGACTGACCTTGAACTTGAAATCCACTTGTCTCAGGCTCCCAAGTTCCTCAGATCACAAGCATGTGCCACCACCCCTGGCTTCTATCTCTATTTTTAAATGTCATTTGTAGACCATTCAAATACACAACAACTATTGAAATAGTGGGATTTATATCTTCTATATTTCTAACAACTTACTATTCATAGTTTTTGTTATTTTGTCACATTTTTCTACTTTCTCTAATTTTAAGCAAGAATCTTAAATGATTCTTTTTCTCACTTCTTAGGATATCAGCTATATTCTTTTTAAATGTTAATGGTTGCCCTGAATTTTGTAATACACATTTCCAAACATTTTAAATACAACTACCAGTTCAGATGTAAGAATGTGCCTTAACAGTGCATCCCGAGCTCCTGCCTCATGCCCTGTATAATATTGGTGCCATTCATTTCATTTATTCATGTACTATTATCACCAACATATTGTTAAAAAGAGTTATATATACATATCAGTTTAAAATTAGAATGGTAAAATATTTTACCAGAATTTTTTTTCTCATGTTCTTCCTTTTTACATAAATCTAATTTTTTTATGTAGGATGAAATTTTTATAATATTTAGTTCAATGCAGATATAATAGCATTGAATTCCTTTTTTTTCCTTTTCTGGAAAAATCTATTTTAAAGGATAATTTTGCTTGATATACTATTATAATTTTTTGAGTATATTTTTCTTTAAAAACTATTTTACTCCATGCCCTTCTGCTTGCATAGTCATCAATGAAAATGTCAATGTAATTCCTACTGTCTTTCTTCTATAGGGAAGATATTCCCCTACTTTTCATCTGTGGCTTCTTTCAAGATTTAATCTTTGGCTTTTTTGGTTTGAAAACTACATGCCTAGATATAATATTATTGTTCTGTGTCCTCTGTGGATCTGTGTTCACAATTTTTTGTATCATTAATTTTGGAAAGTTTTTAACCACTATTACTTTAAATACTTCTCAGTTCTTTCTTACTCTTCTTTGTATATTTCCGTTACACGTACATTACACCTTTGAAATTATCCCATAGTTTTGAATGTTTTTTTCCTTCTCTTTCTCACTACATATTTTTTTCTCTGGTATTGGAGTTAGGAAAGTTTCTATTAATGCACTTTCAAGCTCACTTATTCTCTGCTATGTGTAGACTCCTGAGTCCCTCATGGGCATATTTCTGTCACTGTGTTTTGGGTGCTAGCATTTTCATTGATTCTTTCTTGGAGTTTCTGTTTCTGTGTTTACATTATCCATCTGTTCTTCTATGCTGTCCACTTTATCCAGAAAAGACTAACTTATGGCTCAGTAGCCTCTTCTCCACATGAGCTAATCGCAGCTTTTCTCTACATTTACCAGTCTCTCCAGATTTCAGGAAGGCAGTTGACCCTAAGACTTCAGTTCTCTGATGGGTCCAATAGAAGTCACTGACTTTGCCTGTTCAATTATGTTTTTGTTGTATGGGTGGAAATAACTATTTCTGAGTTTTTGTACATCAGAATTAAAATAAGAAACCTGCGCTGTTTCTCTCTCTCTCTCTCTCTCTCTCTCTGTGTGTGTGTGTGTGTGTGTGTGTGTGTGTTTTAAAAGATAGCATTGAAGGTCTTTTATGTTTATTGGTTGGTTTTAGGGTTTTACTCTGTTTGCAGAAAACCATGTGGTTCAAATCTGAAATGTGTATGTTTTAACTAAGTATTTCTAATTATTTTTGGAACCAGAGATGGAGGCTCAGCATAGAACTCATACAAAAGTTCAACCATTCTTCTTTTCTTGCTATGCTACCTAGTAGATTTAGAAAGAACACACACACACGTTTATTTTTTGCAAACATACACATTATATTACATATATACATATATGTAATAGAATATTGTAATATTGCAGAAAAAAGTAATGTAACAATTTAAAAAATAAGTTATAGAAGGAATGTAGGATGACTACAAATAACTAGGCAGTGCCAGGGCGATTTTTTGTAGAAAATTTGTAATTTTTCAAACTAATAATTCTGTTGTTATTGATGAGCTCTCTAAAGGGCAGCCCTGCCTTTATGACCTTTCAGTTTTAAAAGGTTACAGAAAATATATAATGATATTCCCTGGAAAAATTGTAGTTGATACATTTTTTTGTACAGGCATAGAATTTAATCTAAATTTAGCAATTTACAAATGCATTAAAGGAGGGAAGAGGAATGTCTGATTTTCTCAAATCAAGGTGGTTCATAGACAACTGTCTTCCAACCTTCTATATTTATCTGGGTATGCAATTTATTTGTTTCAAATGAAGATACTTTAATTATTTTTCTATTTCATATAACCTCCACCTTACCAAAGTCTGTTTTCGGTATATAATGTTTGTTCTTGTTGTCCAATGAATGAAGCACTGACATGAATTAAAGTCAACACTAGATAATCTGCATGTGAACTGTGCTCAGTGTGAATTATCCTGCCAGTGTCTATCTGTCTCTCCCTTGCCACTCTGTCTGTTCCTTACCAGATAAGGGTTTCTGGCCTAGATACCTTCCAATGAAAATCTTGATTGCATTTTTATAACATATTAGCTTAGAAATTGCATAAATATAAAAATAAATCTGTTGAAAATAAATTTATTTGATCCTAAATTTAAAAAATATATTAATGTAACATTAGAATTAGTATTAGAGTTAGACTATGATCAAATAATAGAGTGATTTCCATCACTGGGTTTGTGCAACTCAAGGGTTTCTTTAAATATCTGAAAGGATTATTGCAATAATGTCGCACTTTAAAAACAGGATTATTTTTATAGCATTTTAATTATTAGAAATAACAAGGTGAAAAAGGAACCAGATTAGAAGCTAAGCTCATTTTTACATAGTATTCAATTAACTTTGCTCTTAGCTACGTCATGTACCCTTCTAGATATTATTGGTGAAACATTCCTGCCATGAAGAAATTCATGATTGATAATTTGTAAGCACACCTTTCAAATCTAATTATTTTAGAATCAATGTTGTTTAAAATAGTGAGAACACATGGCATTGTAAAAATCAGAACAAAAATATGTAATGTCATATAATCATAACAAAATAACATAGCTTCTCAAATTGTATTATTTTATTACAAGGTGATATACAGAACAAATCCATCACTTACTGTAGAGAAAACTTGGTATTTATTATTTACCCCACCCAGAGGGTGTAAGAGATCTGTGTGTCTTAATAAGGAAATATTCAGAGAATGCATTTTTACTCTAAATTTGTATCTACCTATGAAAACAAAAGTTGTTTACTGGCATTGGAAATGATTTTGATAAGATCTTTGTTTGCAGAGAAAAATTATGTTTCATTTTCCCTATATAATTATCTTCAGTTAATAATAATGACCAACTTTACATGCTTAGCTTCTGCCATGAGTTGTGGTTACTCTAAGGTATTATCTGTTTTACTCCTGATAGCAACTTTATGGTAAAAGATCTTTTTCTCATTTTCATCAATAAGGTGATAAAACTATTAGCAACAGAGTGGACATCCCAAGCCAAGAAATTTAAGTAAGAATTGCAATGTATTGCTATTTCTCAGTTAAGACCATTCGAAGAAAAATGGAGCAATTATCAATGAAATAAGCTATAACATCCTGTCTCTTATTATTTTAAAAGGGGGAATACCACATATTAATAAACTACTTTATTTTCATGAGAAATGTTAAAATTACAAACAAAATTATTTTGTTTGAAACAAAATAATTTATGCACAAGAGTATTTGATAACCCCTTTCAAAGGTACTTTCCCATTATCTTCTGCCTTTTGAATTTCTGGTGTCTTAATATGCAACCATGAACACAATCAACAGGCTTCTTAAGATTATTATATTTTCTGAAACAGAAACAAATAAAAACAAATGACAGGCTATTACATGTGCTATACAGTAAACTCCTGAATTTATTAAATTTCTTCAGAAATTTAATAAATTTTAATGAATATAAGTGTCTTTCATACATAATCTGACATTAAAACAGTCCAGAAACTCTATGTCTTTCACTTAAAAGTCATAGTTATTCCCTTATTGATCAACAGAATTAATACAAACTCAGCACTTTCCTAAACATTTTCCATTTTAACTTCCACTGTGATAATCAAGAAAGTCATTCAAACCAAGCAGCTCTGTTGCCTGGGTAACACATTTCTTTGCTATATTCATCGAGTTACAGATAGGAGTACATTTTAGCCATTAAAAAAAAAAAAAAAAGACTTGTAGATTCTATTCCCTGATGAATTGTAGGGGCTCTGTCAAATTTAAGTATTGAAAATCCCTGTAGGAGACATATCTCTCCACAGAACAACACAGAACAGTGTTGAGATATGGGAGTGTGTGACCAGAGTAAGATTACTCCAGGCCTACTGAGCATTCCTTTGGCAAGCATTCTGTGAGCACTTAGGCAATGTGAGAAGCACAGAGAAATGCATACAAACAACCCCATGCTCTCCAAGAATTCATGGTCTAATAGAAGAAACATGAGAAAAAAATAGCTGATATTATTTCCTCATAATAAAATGGTGAGTATCATGCTTATCTATTTCAACAGACCACAATGCTATGAGACAGTTAATTCACATCTCTAGTCTATTCACCAAAACTATATCTCTATATATACTCTGTGGCAGAAAAATTCAAATTCTGAAAGTGTTGTTGCATAGAACAGATCACGCATAGTTTGTCCATGAGGCAGCTCAATTGGCAGAAATTCAAAAGCACCATTCACTCCCTATGAGCAGCTGTGTTGTAAGATCAGACTGACCAATTTGAATAGAAGTTTGTGCTGGAATATTCTCAGAACTGTCTGTCAGAGGATGTGTGGATGTAGCTACAGAACAATTTGGGACTGCCTATGTTATGGTGAACAGAATTTCAATGATGCTTCTCCTGATAACCCTTTGAAAACAACTTTTATTTTGCCTCTAAACTACATGTAATTTATTGCCTATAGTGATTACACGGCACCTGTCATACATTCCTTTGTGTCTTTGTTTTATATGTATATTTCTCCTTCTCTACTAAAGTATACACATCTATACATCTTCAATAGCACCAAGCATGGAGTTGTCATTCAGTAGACATTTCTAGAAGGAAATAAACATCATGTACGTGTGTAGATTGCAACATCTTAACATTTAACATCAACTTCTATTCCAGCATTTCTTTCCAAAGGATCTATCTTACTGAGTTACGTTCTTACAATTAATTGTTGAAAGCTAAAGTCAAACATAAGGGAATGAGACCAGTATTGAAATAATTATTTAAAAGGTAGGCCAGAGCATATCACATAATAATTTTGGGAGGGGATTTTTTTCCATACAAATGGGTTTCTATGAGTTGTTTTAGAAATAACTTCAAGTATTTTTCTATCAAACTTTAAGAAAAATATACTATGTAGTATATTTTCAATTATAAAATTAGGAAAATACAAATTCTATATTTTATTTTCATATGGACTTATAAGTAAGTTAATAAATCACTTTAGATTGCTACACAATTCATGAATATAAGGACACCTGCCTTTTGTGTTTTCTAGGTACTTGGAAACCTAAGTCCAGAGAATATCCTCTTTGCACTCTTCTACTAATTCCTATTTTCCATTCTTGACAATTTTCTCAGCATTACTTGAAAAATAAAATTGATCTGACTTGATTCAACACTAACCCTATATATCTGATATATTGAATTGGTATCTGGCAAAGTCTTTTTAGTTTTCTGCCCTATTCTTTGACACTAAAAATAAAAAGTGAGAAAGACCTGGAAAATAGGTCATAATTAAGTGAACAAAATATGAGAGAGGTGGATTCATCCCTATTGCCCTGAAAGAGCTGAGTAAGTCCTATGGTTTTGGTAATAAATGTCTCTAAATGCCCATGTGTGTTGGCCTTGGTCCCCAACTCATGGAGTTATTGGCATGCAGCAGAACCTTTAAGAGGTGGGACCTACTGGAAAGAAGTTAGGTCATTTGTGAACATGAGGGGACATTAAAATCAGGTCCCTTCCTCATTCTCTATTTTTGCTTTCTGGCTGCCATGATTTGAGCACTTTTCTCCATTAAGCACTCTAGTCATGATGTATTGTCTCACCACACACTCAAAAGCATCAGAGCTAACCAACCATGGACTGAAACCTCTGAACTGTGAGCTAAAATAAACTTTTATTTTTTTCTAAGTTGATTATCTCAGGATTTTTTGTTATAGTAACAGCTGATTAACACAGGAAGTGTTTAGAAACATGATACCCTGGAACACAGTGAATCTGTCTTTCCCCGTTCATCCACCTCTTTGTGTTAAGGAGACTTTGTTTGATTTTAATAGTGGCATTTCCAGTGACTTTGAATCCACAAGGAAAAAAATATCTGGGTCTATCTCCCAGTTATGGAAGTCAGAAAATGGGTTGTTCTGATATTCTATAGGCAGAGGTAATTCCACATCTCTCTGAGTAAGGGATAAGAAACAGATATTTCCATATGTACTAGTTCCTGGATGGTTGTCGACCAGGGTATGTGGATACATATATTTCAGGGCACCTAGATTTGTCCTAATTACAATACAAGTAATGTCAAGGGAAAAACAAAATAATAAGATGAGAATTTTGAAAGATGGTACTCTTCTTTTAATGTAAAAATTAAGGTATTTATCCACTTTTTTGCTTAAAAACAACTAAAATAATAAATAGACATGGCAATTGATAATGCATTTTGCTCTAAGTAATTATATTTTATACATTGATGTGTTTATATGGTTTTCAAAGACTAGTTCATATTACAAACAAATCAACATTTTAATGTTTTATTACAACAAAGAAATAGTACTGGATACTTTAAAAAAGATAAAACCATATTTACCTGTATTTTACATAGGTGTATCAATATAGGGTAAGTCGTTTGTGGAAGGACACATAAAACATCTTAATATTGAATACTTCAGAATGAAGATCACAAGGGCCATAGAGAAAAATAAATTTTTCTTTTCTCTATATGTTTTTGCTCATAACTACAAGTAAAAAAGAAACCTAGCAAATTCAATACATCACAGTATATTACCTGTTTTATTCAGCTTTTGTATCACTGTGACCAGAATAATTTAGAGAAGGAAAGGTTTATTGGGGTTCATAGTTACAGAGGCCTCAGTCCATATATAGCCAATTCCATTGCTCTGGGCCCAACGCGAGGGAACGGCCCAGTGGAAGAAAGTTGCTCAGCTCATAGTGGAATCAAGAAGCAGAGAGGGTGGAGGCAGCAGGGAAGGTGAACCCTTCTTGGGCATGCCCTTAGTGATGCATCTTTTTCATCCATGCCCCACCTGCCAACAATTACCACCCAGTTACTCTTTTGAAACTAGGACAGACAGATTAGTTTACAACATTCACATATCCATTATTTTACCTCGGAACATTCCTGCATTAATACAGGAGAAACTAGGGGACACATAATATGTAAACCATAACATTCCCTCCTGGCCCCCAAACGTTCAAATCCACCTCAGAGTGCAAAAAAAATTTAGCTTTATCTCCAAGAGTCATATAGTCTTAATAGTTCCAGCACTGCCTAAAAGTCCAAGTTCAGTCTTGCAGGAGATACAAGGCAAACTCATTACCATGAGCCCATGTAAAAATCAAAAGCAAGTTTCATATACACAACATGAAATGTCACAGAATCAACTTTCCCATTCTAAAAGGGGAGAATAGGGAGATAGAAAGAAGGGGTGGTACTAAAACATGACCCAGATCTAGCTGGCCAAGCAGTTCCCATAACTAACCCATAAATCCTGGTAAAGCATCTAGGACGCTTGGCTACCAGAAGTTACTTTTAAAGGGCTCAGGCACTTTGTCTCCTTTAACCTTACTGGTTGCCATGCATGTGGATACTTTTAGCTTGGCCCTCTCCACATCCAGCAGGTTTTTTTTGGCAGATAGTTAATGTTAATAGTATCTTTAATTCCTGGGATCCCCATTCCACTTCGGGTTACACCCTCACAACTTATACATAGCTCTATCAGGGGCATCCCACAGGGATTCTAACCCTACTGTATTTGGCCTGGTGTCATGGGCCTTCCTCTGGAATCTCAATAGAAACCTCCATGAACCCTAACCTCTAACACCCTGTATTCTTGCTGAACGAGAACAATATGGATTATACCAAAGTGGCTGCAGTGGCCTGTGATACTGAACATAATGAAATAATTTCCTATCCCCCACCTCTTTGCATTCAGGGAGCAGCCATGTTCTCTTCTCAAAGCATTTTCTCTTCTATGCCCTGAAGCTTGTCATGGTTATGGTCATGCAAATTGCTGAGATGCACTTGAGGCATCTTTCGTTTTGCCTCTGGGTAAAGTATTTAGCATCTTTTTAGGAGTTATAATGCTTCATAAAATACATCTTCCTTGGCTCCAGTTTTACAGTCACTTTACTGGCCAAACTCAAAGTTTTTAAAATTAGCACTGCTTTTCTCTCCTTTTTTATCCCCCCCACCAACCCATGTACACACAGTAAACCTGGCTAAATGCTGCCAATGATAACTATGCCACTAAATAAATGCTCTGTTGCCTTGTAATTAAACAGGTTTTACATTCTTTTTGGTTTCATATTAATGCTTTAGAAAAAAATAATTAAATTCAAGATATAAAAATAATAAGAATAAAGAATTTTATCTTGTGGAAATTCATTGTCTTATTATGCTACTTATAGAGAGTCATTGCAATTATAGCCCTGCTTGAATTTATTGTCTATTATAAACAAGAAAATATTCTAAAATTTTACTAGAATTGAGGTCAGTTCACAATATTTCAAAACTTGACTAGAATGAATAAAGTGAAAATGACAAGGATCCCTCAGATTCTTAATAAATAGAATAAGTTGTAGCCCATGTTTTTATTTTTGCTTTCATTTGTGCATTATAGCTTTAGTTATATATACTAATTAGATTTGTTTTAAAATAATCATACATGCATGTAATTTCATTTACTCTAATTCATTTCCCAGTGCTCCATATTTCCTCACCTCTTCCCTCCCCATATTACCCTTCTTCTACTCTACTTGTCTGCTTTCCACACATTTATTTATTTTTAACTGATAATTTATAGATACACATGAAGTTGTATACTGTGGTATATTTATACGGGCACATAGCATAATTTTTTAAAATTCCTTGTGTATTTCCTCCTCTTTTCCATCCCTCCTTCCTCCCCCTCAATCTCTTTCTTTTACTTCACTGATATTCCCTCTATCTTTATATCTGACACCCATCATCTTTTCTAGTTCTTCCTTATGAGGGAAAATATTTGATCACTTAGCATGATCTTCCTCACTTTATTTCATTTACTGGCAAATGCCATAATTTAATTCTTCTTTATGGCTCAGTAAAACTTCAATGTGTATGTACACATTTTCTTTTTGTTTTTCTTTTCAAATTTGAAGTATAGTTTCTTTTTGGGGGGGGATAACATTTCATTTCTCTGGTTGTAAGTGATATAGAATCAAAACATACATGCAGTCATACATAAAGTTAGGGCTATGATGACCATCATATTCCACCACCTTTACTGTCCCCATGCCCCTTCCCCCCTTACACCCCAGTGCACAGAGTTCCTCCATTGTTCCCATGTCCTTCCCCACATTATGGATCAGCATCCACTTATCAATGAATACATTCGGCATTTGGTTTTCTGAGATTGGCTTACTTCACTTAGCATGATATTCTCCAATTTCTTCCATTTACCTGCAAATGCCATAATTTTATTCTCTTTTATTACTGAGTAATATTCCATCATGTATATATACCACAGTTTATTTATCCATTATCTATCGAAGGGCATCTAGGTTAGTTCCACAGTTTAGCTATTGTGAATTGAGCTGCTATAAACATTGAAGTGGCTGCGTCAGTGTAGTATGCTGTTTTTAAGTCTTCTGGGTATAGACCGAGGAGAGGGATGGCAGGCTCAAATGGTGGTTCCATTCCAAGTTTTCTAAGGAATCTCCATACTGCTTTCCAGATTGGTTGTACCAATTTGCAGTTCCACCAGCAATGTATGAGCGTGCCTTTTTCCCCACAACCTTGCCAACACTTATTGTTGTTTGTATTCTTGATAATTGCCATTCTGACTGGCGTGAGACGAAATCTTAGGGTAGTTTTGATTTGCATTTCTCTGATTGCTAGAGATGTTGAACATTTTTTATATGTCTGTTGATCGATTGTATATCTTCTTCTGTGAAGTTTGTGTTCAGCTCCTTGGCCCATTTATATACACATTTTCTTGATCCATTTATTTATTGAAGGGCACTTGGACTGGTTCTGTATCTTGGCTATTTTGAGTGATGCTGCTATAAACATTTGTGTGGCTATGTCACTATAGTATGCTGAATTTAATTATTTTGGATAGATTCTCAATAGCTGGGTAATATAGTGGTTCCATTTCTAGACACTTAAGTAATTTCCATACTCCTTTCCAGAGTGGTTATATTAATTTGCAGTTCCACAATGTATGAGTGTGCCTTTTCGCCCACATCCTCACTACCATTCATTATTGTTTGTGTTCTTGATAATCGCTATTCTAATTGGAGTGAGATGCAATCTCAGTGTAGTTTTGATTCTGATTGCTAGAAAGGTTGAACATTTTTTCAAGTATTTGTTGGCCCATCATGTTTCTTCTTTTGAGAGATGTCTATTCTTTTTTTTTTTTGCTCATTTATTGATTAGGCTATTTGATTTTTGGTGTTAAGCTTTTTGAGTTCTTTATATATTCTAAATACTAATCCTATGTCAGAAAAATAGATAACAAGGATTTTCTCCCATTCTGTATACTCTCTGTTCACATTCTTTTCCTTTCATTGCGAAGATTTTAAAATTTGATTTCATTACATATATTAACTATTGGCATTATTTCCTAAATTTTAGAGGTCCTATTGAGAAAGTCATTGTCTGTGTCTGTATGCCTGTATGTATATAAAGTATTCACCCTATATTTTCTTCTAACAGTGGCAGAGTTTGTATTCTAACTCCTAGTGCTTTGCACCATTTGGAGTTGATTTTTGTTCAGGGTGACAGATAAAGTGATAATATCATTCTTCTACATATGAATAACAAATTTCCCCGGTACTATTTGTTAAAAATACTGTTTTTTCACAATGTATGCTTTTGGCAAGTTTGTCAAGAATCAGATGACTATATCTGTGTGTTTGTGTGTGTGTGTGTGTATGTGTGTGTGTGTGTTTTGTCTCTGTGTCTTCTATTCCATACCATTTATCTGATGTGTCTATTGTTATTCCAGTACCATGTAGTTTTTGTCATTATGGTTCTGTAGTATAACTTGAAGTCAGGTATTGTGATGCCTCCTGCATTGCTGTTTGATTTAGAAGTCCTTTAGCTATTCTGGGCCTCTTATTCTTCCAAATAAATTTTAGGAGTCTTTTGTCTTGTTCTGTGAAGAATGCCATTGATATTCTCATAAAGATTGCATTGACTACATATATTATTTTTGGTAGGATAGCCATTCTATCAATATGAATTCTACCTGTCCATGAACACCAGAGGTCTTTACATCTTCTGAGCTCTTTAATTTCTTTCTTTCATATCCCATAGTTTTCATTGTAAAGGTATTTTATCTCCTTAGTTAGATTTATTTTGAAGTATTTTTAATGCTATTTTGAAATAGATTGTTTCCTTTCCACTTAGTGGATTCATTTTTGATATATAGGAGAGCTAATGATTTTTATACCTTGATTTTGAAATCTGCTACTTTGATGAATTTATTAGCTCTAGCAGTCTTTCAGTAGATCTTTTTAAATATTCTAAGAATAGGATCATATCCCATTCAAACAGTGATAATTGACTTCTTTCTTATTTTATATATTTTTTTCACCTTCTCTTCCCTGGCTAGAATTTCTGGTACTATATTACCTATGAGTAGTGAGAGTTAATATTTTTCTCTTTTTCCAGATTTTAAAGAAAATGCTTTCATACTTCCCCATTCTCTATGAGTTTATCTTTGTTCATTTTGTATATACCCTTTAAAATATTGAGTTAGGTTCATCCTATTCCTAGTTTGTTCAGTGTTGTTTTTGTTGTTGTTGTTGTTGTTATTGTGATTGAGTGCTGAACTTTAATGAAGGCCTTTTCTATATATTAAATGATTATGTGATGAATTACATTTATTGCTTTGTATGTGTTAATCTAACCTTGCATCTGTGGGATAAAATCATCTTGATCATTATGTATAACCTTCTTAATATGTTGTTAAATATGATTTGATAATTTTTTAAGGAGTTTTAAATCTAAGTTTATCAGGGATATTGATCTATAGTTTTCTTTGCTTTATGTGTTCTTATCTGGTTTTGGTATAAATGTAATACTGACTTCATAGAATGGATTTGAAAATGTTCCATCGCTTTCTATTTCATGGAATAATTTGAGGAGCATTAGAATTAGTTTTTCTTTAAAGGTCTGGTAGAATTTAGTTGAGAAGGAATCTGGTCCTGGCCTTTTCTTTGTTGAACGGCTTTTTATTACTGCTTCTATATCATTACAAGTTATTGATCTATTTAGGTTTCCTATGTCCTCTTGATTCAACTTTGACAGATCATATGTGTCTAGAAATGTATCCATTTCTTCTAGGTTTTTTAGTTTACAGGAGTATAAATTTTCAACATAGTCTTTACTGAACTTCTGGATTTCTGTGATGTCTGTGGTGTTTTATCTTTTTTCATATCTAATTTTATTAATTTAGGTCCTCTGTGGGTTTTTTGATTCATTTGGTTAATGGCTTATCAATTAGTTTTATCTTTATAAAGAACCAACACTTTGTTTCATTGATGCTTTTTATTTTTTTTATTCTTGATTTCATTGATTTAAGCTTTTATCTTAATTAGTTCCTTCGTTCTACTGGTTTTAGAATTAGCTTGTTCTTCTTTTTCAGGAGTCTTGAAATGCATCATTAGGTTATTTGTTTGGGATCTTTTTAAATTTTCTTATGTAGGTACACATACCTACAAATTTTCCATTTACAAGTGCCTTCACAGTGTCCCAGAGGTTTAAGATTTTCATATGATTCTAATTTTTAAAAATTTCTCTGCTGATTTTTTTCTATCACTCATCATTCAAATATGTATTATTCATGATTTTATGTAGTTTCTGTAGGGTTTTTTGGTGTTAACTTCTAATTTCATTCCATTTTGATTACATAAGATGCAAAACATATCAATTTTTTTTTGTATTTGCTAAGTGTTCCTTTGTGGCCTAAATATAGTCTATTTTGGAGAAAGCCCCATGAGCTGCTGAAAAGAAAGTGTATTGAGCTGCTGTCAGATGAAATATTCCATAAACATCTATTAATTCCCTTTTATTTATAATATTTATTTTGGGTACAGAGAATCTTTTACTCAGTTTATGTCTGAATGACCTATCTTTTGGTGAGAGAGGTGTGTTGAAATCACACAGTATTATTGTACTGAAGTCTATCTGAGGCTTTGACTTGAGGAGTTTCTGATCATATGATTAGTTGAACTCATATTTGGGGTAGAAATATATACTATCATTATATATTCTTGTTGGAGTATACCCTTTATAAGTATGAAGTATTTCTTCTTTGTGAAGTATTTAAGTAAGTTCTGTAATGCCAGTTTAGTAGTTAAGACTTTTTAATTTTTTTTTTAAGATTTTTTTTTAGCTGTAGATGGACACAATATTTTTATTTTATTTATTTATTTTATATGGTGCTGAAAATTGAATGCAGTGCCTCACACATGCTACGCAAAGGTTCTACCACTGAGCCACATCCCCAGCTCCAACAATCCTTTTAATTTCTGTGTATCTTGGAACATCTTAATTTTCCCTTAGATTTTGAAGGATTCCTTTTCTGGCTATAAAAATCTTGATTGACAATTTTTTTTTCAGGACTTGGAATGCATCATTCCAAGCCCACCTGGCTTTTAGAGTTATTGCTGAGAAATTGGAAGTAATTCTGACTGGTTTACCTTCTAATATTTCATGATGGTTTTTATCAAGGCTTTTAGAATTCTAGTACTGTTTTGTATGCTAGGCATTTTAATTATAGTGTGTCATGGAGAGCTTCTTTTTCTATCTCACCTATTTGGAGTTCTGAATGGTTCCTGTATCTGGGTGTCTATCTCATTCTCAAGGTATAGAAATTATTCTGTTATTTCTCTGAAGAATTTGTCCATTTTACTAGCCTTCACCTCACAGCTCTCTTGAATTCCACTGATTCTTAAATTTGGTCTCTTAATATTGTCCAATAGTTCTTGTGTATTCTGATCATGGTTCCTTCTTTTCTTTTCCTTAATGCTGTCTGAATGCTCAAGGTTGGTCACTTTGGATTTCAGCTCTGATATTATGTCTTCAGCATGGTCTACTCTGTTAGAGGAACTTTCAACTTAATATTTTATTGGATTTATTGTGCTTTTATTTTCAAGTTTTCTGTTTGGTTCTTTTTTAGTATCTCTGTCTCCTTATTGAATTCTTTATTTGTATTCTATAATAACTTCGTTAATTTATTCAATTATTCTTCTCTGTTCTGTTTGAATTTATAGATCACTTTTATAATTTTTCTTTTGAATTCTTTTTCTGATACTTCATCCACTTCAATAAATCTTTGGCATCAGTTTCTAATCAATTATGAACTTCAAGATGCATCACGCCACCTTGTTTTTTCACATTTTTTTTTTGCGTTTCTGTATTGGAGTTTATATATCAGTTGGGATTGACTTCTACTCCACTCTTACTTTTGGGCTTTTTTTTTTTTTTAAATATTTTTTTAGTTGTTGATGGACAAAACGTCTTTATTTTATTGCTTTGTATGTGGTGCTGAGGATCGAACCCAGGGCCTCACGCATGCGAGGCAAGAGCTCTACCGCTGAGCTACAATCCCAGCCCTGGGCTTTTTAGTGCAAAGCCTTCTATTGCCAAAGTGTCCTAGAGTAATCTAGATTGACACTCTTTCATAAGTGAGGTATCACAGCGTTTGTGTTAATTCTGTTTTTGCTACAACAATGGATGGTTGTAAATGGGACCTGAGGGAGCATCCCTAGACTTTCCTTTTGGGGTCCTAGTCATTAATTTGTACTTTTGTCTCTTTTTTCGTATTAAAATATAGTTGAAATTTGAGTATCATTAATTTTTTAGTGGAAAAATGTGCATTGTCTTTTGACTGAGTTTAGTTCAGCTGTAGAGTCTCTGTTCTCTGAATTTGTAGTGACCCTGTAGCTTCCTAACACCTCATAGAAAGTGGAGGAACAAACAAGAATAACAATGCATGCAGTCAACATCCACAATCAAAATAAATGTGTGGTTCCTACTATGACATCTACAATGCAAAATAATAAATAACCATGAATTAAATCTGGCATTAAGGTAAATAGCAGGTATGGTATACCAGTAACCATAGCAACAACGTGAGTGTTGGATGCAAGAGTTATATCAACCAATTAGGTTTTTTTTTGGTACTGGAGATTGAACTCAGGGGCACTCGACCACTGAGCCACATCCCCAGCCCTATTTTGTGTTTTATGTAGAGACAGGGTCTCACTGAGTTGCTTAGCACCTCGCCATTGCTGAGGCTGGCTTTTGAACTCTCTGTCTCAGCCTCCCAAAGTGCTGGGATTACAGGCTTAAGCCACCGCGCCGGGCTCAACCAATTAGTTTTAAAAGATGGTAAAATTATAGTTTATTAAGAAAAAATAAAATGTGATAGAAATATAGAAGGAAATTTACAATGTTCAAAATGTGAGCACAGAGTGGTGGTTATAAGTTAAAAGGAGAAAAAACAGGAAAAAGAAAGTTAAAGGAGAGAGAAAGAGAATGAGAGTATTTGGTTGTTAATGTTAGAAGAAAGGAGATTAAAAAAAGAAACAAATAAAAGAAAATAAAACCAAATCAAAATGAACAAGCTCAAAACTTAAACCTTAAAAAAAAAGGCAAGGAAAAATAACTACATTAAAAAATGCTAAAAAGGAGAAAACACACACACATACACACACACACAAACCAATCAGCACAGAAATAACACCAAAAAATAAAAAATAAAAATAAACAAATAATAATAGAAAATTATTATTAATGGAAAATGAAATAATTTTCTCTACTGAAGTTGTCAAAATAGTGAAGAGAATGGATGGTCACCGCCTATGCCCAACTGTCCTTCTTTCCATTTCTTCTCTGGCTGAGTACTGAGAGAGAACAGCGACTAGAGGCTGTTGATTCCTTCTTCCTTTTGTGTTGCTCACCAAACTTCCAGTTGGAATAGCCTCAAAGTGAAGCTGGTTGAAATAGCTCTCAGCTTCCCTTCTCATCAGCATAAGATAAAATAGAATGGAAAGTACTGTGGATTGTAGTTTTGTCTGCACATACTAGATTAATACAGTCCCACAGTTGGGCTGCTGCAGAATTCTATGAGGGGAATTCCAGCTGCCTGGGCTTAAGTCTAATCAAACGTTAGGGGCTTTGTTGGGTGGCATCTGCTTTGGAGATATTGGCTTAGCACACCCCTTGCCTGGCAGATGCTGATTTCTGCTAGAAATTCAGTCTCTCAATTCTATTCATGAGGCAGGTAAGCCAATTCTCTACACACTCTATTGCTCATAATCACAGACTTGCCAACAGTTGAATCACAGTCCCTAAGTATATTTACACCTACCTATTCAGATTTCCAACTGTCTTCAGCTGGTCATGTGGGCTGCCAGACTCAAAGAAAAAGCAAGATGGGCTCCTCTTTGTTTTTCTGACTTCAAAGTCCCTGAGTACAATCTTCTCTGTACCTGTTTCACTCATGTTTTGGTAAGTAAACTTTAGGCCACATGGCAGGTGCTTGTTGGGGCAGTATGACAAAGTTTTCTATGATCCCCCAGGTTCCCATAGTAGCAAGCTCCAGTGTGGCCTCCTCAAGATGGCTCCCACCTAAGCTCTACATTTATCAAGTGAGAAATACAGAGCACTTTTAAACACCATTTTGCAGTGTAGTCTCTGGATCAGTTAAGATCAGGCTGCTTTTATTATCTACAGGTTTTTTTTCATACTGAATGTGTCTACTGTTCTCTCTGTATGTTATTCCTTACCTCTGTGGTAAGCTAGTGCCACTACCACTGCCACAATCAGCTTGGCTCCAAAGTACTCTTTCTTCTTTTTCTTTTTTGTTCAACACACCAAATTTATGCATCTCTAAGACACTCTGTCAAATAGTAAATTTTAGTAAAACCCCTCTTCCATTCACCTTTCATTTTCTCTTTTCTTCACTCTTGTATTATTTAGTCTTAGTGTGAATCCCACTGCTTGAATCCTGAGCAATAAAGCAACTAGGAATGCAGCCTTCCTCTAATCTACCATTTTGAATCTATTCCCGATGAGTTTTATTTTCCTTTATTTTATACTGCATATTGAGTATAAAATACCTTTTCTTCAAAACCTGAAGTTTTATTGTGTATGCAATATACTCTATTGCTGATAGATTCAAGCAAATTTTTAAATTGTCATTGTGTCTTTCACTTCCCAAAGTTTTGCCTGGTTTCTTGTCATTATCTTTATTTCTTTACTGACATGGTCTTTCGCTTTCTGTATTTGCTCTCTTAATTTATTTCTTGGATCTTCTTTAAGTTCATTGAACATTTTAATACTCAGCTTTTTATAGTCTTCCTCTGGAATTTTACCCATTTCCATATCTGTGGGTTCCTTTGTTGAGGTATTGTGAATTTGGGTGTTGGATTTTTTTGCCTGTTTCCTCATGTTTTCAAAGGTCTTGTTCTTGCACGGCAGTTGAGATGAACACTTCTTCCTCTTTTATATGTGTGTCCTTTGGTGTGTAGTTATCCTTTTTGTCCTAGGGACTTCTCTCTGTTTTTTCTGTATGAGTAAATGTCCAGAAGTAAGACTTAATGCTATCCTCTAGGTGCTCCTACTTGGGATCTGATTATTTGTTTGGAATTTTTGTCTTCCCTATTCTATGTGTTGAAGTATTGTTGAGGAGTGAGTGAGGCTAATTCAAGTGTGGAATTTGTTTTGCCATTACTTAATTGAGTTGTGAGTATTTCTCAGCAGCAGAGTCTGTGAACTTGAAGAGCCCCAATTATTTCCCAGTCCCTTTTAAAAAAAAGGAGGAGCAAAGAATAGTAATAGCATTAGCAACCAATGTACAGCCTTGAAATAAATGTCCAGTGTCTACTTTGATATCTGTAACACTAACTACCACCTGTAGAGGAATGGTGAGGTCAGCATTTAATCTTAGAACTACCAATAATCAGTGGTGAACTAACTCACCTAAAACATTAAATAGCAGGTGTCTACTAAGTCGTTCACTCTACTAATAATCACAACAATATAAATTGGGCAGGAATTACCTAAACCATAATTCTATCAGATAATTAATTATAGTTCCTCATGTGAAGAGAAAATATGCTAAGAAACCAAGAGAAAGTTTGAAATATTTAATAAGTGAACACAGGAGAAGCAGAAAATAGATAACAGATTACGGTTAATAGATTCTGGCTATAAAGATGGAGGAGATAAAAAACTGAAAGTAATGTAAGAAAGAAAGAAGAGCCGGGCGTGGGGCACACACCTGTAATCCCAGCACTTAGGGAGGCTGAGACAGGAGAATCGCGAGTTCAAATCCAGCCTCAGCAACAGCAAGGTGCTAAGCAACTCAGTGAGACCCTGTCTCTGCATAAAACACAAAATAGGGCTGGGGATGTGGCTCAGTGGTCGAGTGCCCCTGAGTTCAGTCTCCAGTACCAAAAAAAAGAAGGGAAGAGGGATCAAAAAAATCTGGCTAGTAGTGGAGGAAGAGAGTGAAGGAAGATAATAAGAGGAAGAAAAATGAAAGCCAAAACTAATTAGAATAAATCAAAACTGTAAAGTTTTGACCCACCAAAGTCAAACTAAGGGTAAATAATAAGAGGGTGAAGAAAAGAGAAATTAAAATTAAAGAAAAGTTATATATATATAAAGTTATATATATAGATATATCTATATATCTCCAGACAATGAGAATAACACACATACGCATGTGCGCACATACAGATACACACAGCCACATGTACTCACTCAGTTATGCAGAGTGGATAAAAGTAAAAAAACCCAAAAAATTAAAAATAGAATAACAAAAATAAATAGAATTGAAATAAAAAAGGAAAAAAGGAAATAGGAAAATGATCATTGTTTCTAATGTGGTGGTCAAAGTTTTTGGCAAGGACGGGTGTTAATTGCTTATTCTCTTGTGGCATTCTTTGTATTTATTTTTTGGTTATGTAACCCTTGGGTCTGGGCTGTAGTTTGTTATGATGCACATCTTTGTGTTCCTCATCAAGCTGCCAGCTTTTTTTATTATGGCCAGCTACTGTGGCTTCTAAAGCTAATTATATTAGCTGTCAGCTTCCCATCTCCCAGTATAGAATGGGATAGACTGGGGAGTGATGACAAGTGGTATATTCCCATAGCCGGGCAGGTGCACAGTTCAAAATTGAAAGTTCCAGTGACTGGGGTTTGGTTGTGCTTGACCTTTAGAACTGTGCTGGTGGACATGTGAGATTAGATCCACATACCCTCTTGCTGGGGAGATAACAATCTTTGTTTGATATTTGGGTCTCTTGGGCCTCCTAAAAATGTCCCTTTTACTGTGAGGACATATCCCACTTCCATGAATGTAAATACACAGGCTCGGAACTGGAGTGCAGATGCACCTCTCTGAACTGTTACTGGCATCTTTCTAGATAGTCATATTGGATGCCAGCACCAAAGGGGGCTCTATTTTCTCAGTATTCCGAGCCTCTATCATCCTAGGCATAGTTGTCTCTGTATGTGCTTCAAACACACTGGTCCAGGCACCCTCAAATAGGTGACTGATGGGTCATGGTGAGAACATCCTTTTTGAGTTCCCAATCTCCACCCTCTTCTAACTGCCATGCTGCCACTCAGAAATGTTTCCTGCCATCTAGATTTTGATTCCTGCCAGATTCTCTATCCTTCAGTGCAGTGATTTTAATTGCTTTTCACTCAACATCTTCCCCTATTTTCTCTGGATTAGCTAAGATCAGCCTCCCTCTACATTCCACCAGTTCTCACAAGTCAGTTTTATTCACCATGTTTTCTACTCTCCCTGCTTCTGCTAATCTTCCCCTCATCAGTGAGCTGGTGGTGATGCTACTGCCAGCCAAGCTGGCACACCTCTAACATATTATTTTCTTATGTTCAAAGTTTCCAACTTTCTGTGTCTCTGTGATTATTTTGCTCTCCAGTGTTGAATTTTAATGCATTTCCTTAGTCACCCACCTCATGGAGGAGCAGTCGTCCTACTTTTTAAATCTTGAACTGAGGAACATCTGGGGAGTGCACTTTCCTCTAATTTACCATCTTTCCTGGTCTCATCTTCTTATTTCATTTTCTGACTTTCTCGGTGTCCAGGCCTCTCCCTATCGATCTTCCAACTCCTGAATGGCCAAGCATCTTGATCCTCATGAACATCAGAAAGGGATCCTGGACTTGGCTGTGGCTTATTTTTTAAAGCAGTTGAAAAAGTACTATCAATCCAGAATAATTTTGAAATCTATATAACTAGTTGAATCCAAGCTTTCTCCATTCAAGAGATGATAGGCAGACGCTTATCTTCTAAGGCTTATAAGCTAATACTTTTCAAATGTTTTAGAAAATATTTAGAATGAGATCAGGAGTTTAATTACATTTGATCCAAGGCAACTGTTCACATGGTGTTTGCCATATGGGTAATAAGTATCAGTGGAAAAAAATCCTATGATTAAATATCCAGTTAAATTACAAAGTTGTATTGCTGATGAGTTTTAAAATGGATAGGTTATCGATAGCAAAAACATGTTGCAACATGCATTGATTTCTGCTAATTGTAAAATCAATAATTTTTTTCATTTTAAGTGGGAGAGTTTCCATCTCATTCAAGAACATAATTCATAATGTGTCTTCCCTCTTCATAAGTGGTCCTTCGGCTGACCAATCGATAGCCCGGACACCTGTTATCTTATTGACTCCTTAGATGGTTGATTTGGTTAGCTCAATTGACGCTCTCCTCTTTTATCTTCCTATGTAAAGTGACTTTCACATCTGTAAAGGGACAAAGAACACTGTTAAATTACCACTTTAGAAATTATTGATTTTTTTTGTATTTTTTATTTCAACCTATCTCAGCATTTGCTATTTTGGGTTCAATATTTATTAGCTCTTTGCTTATATATTACTTTTTCTCAACATCTTTTCATATATTGACCCCTTATATTTCAAGAGATGATACTTTGCTTAAGGCAACTTGTTTGCCATTTCTTTTGCCAATAATAACATACTGGCTTTTGATAAGAACCTGGTGAAAATTAAATACGTAAAATCAATAATTCACAATGTTAAGAGTAGTGATGGACAAGGGCATAGAGTGGTTGCCACTAATCCATCACATCTATTCGTTTTAAATTACTTAGAACAACTTGTTTCACGTTGTATGTAAAGTAAGGGGTACCAGACCAGATAGTCAATGTTTTCTCTAGATTTAGAATGTGATAAATAAAACTTTTTCTTTTGACAATTAAGAAAATTTGTCCATGCATGTGTCATGATATTGGAATGTTAAATTAGAAAATAACTCTTAATTTCATAAGATTCTTTTTAATATGCTAAGGAAAGTTGCTAAAATCACATATCAAAAATTTACTAAAAATGAGCTAATAATTTTAGAGAATATTAGATATATTTGCCCCCAAATACCTGCCAGAATAGCATTTGGAAAGCCAAATACAAGGTTTGTTGGGTCAGATTGGTCAATACACTAAATGGTCCCCTGTCCATATTTAACAGTAGTAAAAAGCTTATTTATTGAGTTTTGAGGAAAATGAAACTCAGGGAAATATATTGGAAATAAACACACATGCACACACACTGATACAAAGCCTATTTTTTGTCTTATTTAATACAAGTCCATTACTTTGTTTATCATTTACCTAGCATTCAAAATTTACCAGTTTTGAATGTTAATGGAATAAATGTGCTGACACCAAAAGGAATTTTTTATTTTAAGCCTGTGATTGAATTGAGCACAGATATATTGATTTAATAAAAGTGAAACCTTATCATGATTTGTGTTTGCATATTTAAATATTACTAATTTAAGTTTGGTTGGCATATTGACATAGACTATCACTTGTTTCATATTGTTGATGTAAAATCATATATAGGAAAAGACTAATGAAATCATATCAACCTGTGATAAGAGTAGTATTTATAAAGGAAGCCTGATTTTCAGTCAGTAGGAATGTGACTCAAAGGGATGTCTAATATATGTCAGGATGAATTTTAAAAATGCTACTTCCTGATCTTTGCAATAAAATCCTGTTACTCATTTGTACTGCTATTCAGCACCTTCCGAACACGTGGTGACTATGTAGGGATGTGCTTATCTCAAGTCCATAAAATGAATATATGCCAGAATCAGATTTAGTAGGGAAAAAATAGAGTGGCTGCGGATAAGATCAACCCTTTTTATGATTTAATTACAAGATCTAAACTAGATACGGTATTAAAAATCACTTGCATTAAATGTACCTTTTTTATTCTGCAAAGCACTGCTTTCACATTTAACAGCAATATACTCATCATGACAGTTCCAGAAATTCCAAGACTAATAAATTTTTCTGATTATTTTAGTGACTCAGAGAGTGAAGGAGATATTGTCCAAGCCCTGTCTTTCTGATCTCCAACTTTGAGTTGTGACTACATTGTTAAGCAAAAATATGGGCCAATAGATGTGAGGATGAGAGGGAAATGACAAGATTGAATTCATTCTCAGTTATGCAAAATAATAATAATAATAATAATAATAATAATAATTTATCAAATCAGTTTGGAGTCCTTGTTTCTTTTAGTTAATGTTATCATCTTGTCATCATTAACTGCTGCTCTATGAATAATATTGAATGTAATAAAATCTCCAAATCACTATAGATCTTTGCAGAGATTTTGATGAACCTGCCTTCATAATTAATGGTAAGTGTATTGAAAATGTGACCCAAATGTCAAGAAAAACTGAAGGATGTACAGATATTTTTGTTCTAAACCATTATGTACACCCTGAAAGATACATACAAAGAGCAGGAATTAAGAGTTGAGGAGGACAATACAAAACTATCTCACTTTATAAAAGAGCATCAGAGAAGAGTAATTGAGACTCCTGGGGAAAATCTGTTGCCCAGGCAGAGTAGTCAGTGTGAACAGATGTTGCCACAGTGGTTACTAAAAATGTACAGAAACATTAGAGGGAAAATAATGAACAACTTATTTTGGAGCATTTTTTGGTGAGTACTGAGCCAGGCAGATGGGAGGGACCATGAGTCAGTGTGCTCCTCTTAGGTGGTCATTGAAGGCTGAACATTGAAGCAGGAGCCTCCACAGTAGGAGATGACAGGATGTGCCTCTCTGGGATAGATCCCTGAGTATTTGTTCCTGTTTTTAATTCAATGCTTTTCCTGCTGGGAGAGCAGCAATCCTGGAGTCTTCCATTGCCCAATGAAGATGGTAACTCTACTGTGATCCTTTTGCCTAGGACATATTGTCAAGGAACCAACACTATTTTATCTCTATTTTAAATGAAGTTCTCTATCAAAAAATCACATGTGAATGAATGCTTCACTGGAAAACATGTAGCAGAGCAGTGTATAATCACAGTTCTCAACTTAATAATGGTTTACTTTAAGACTTCTAACTGTATGGTGGTGTGAAAATAACATGAACTTTGTATGTTACTGAACCAGACTCAATTTGCCCATCACAATGTATGTCAACCACTGAACCAATGAAGTTTACAAAAAGAAAAAGGAGAAGAATAATTCATTTGCAATGCAGGGAAGATCCGAGTCTCAAATCTACCTCCCTGAGGATAGGAAGTATAGGCATTTATGGGCTCAGAAGCAAGGTCATTTAAGGCATGGTGAAATGTGATCAAAGGTAAACAGTGGTAATCAGTCTGTTTGGTTCTTCATGGGACACGTGTTCATAAAATGACAGCATGAGAATGATGTCAAGGTGGAGTTTTCAGCTTCTTGACATTCCAAAGTCACCCCGAGTACACTTTTGCTGATGCAAATGAACAGTTGATGTTTTGGACAAAATCGACCTTCAAGTCCTTAAAAAGTGACCTAGGCAATTATTACCTTCAGAACCCACAAATCAGAAGTGTTACCTACAGAAAACATACCAAAAACTAATACTGTGTGGCTCGGCAGCATGACCTCCAAAATCAGTGATTTTTAAAATGTACTAAAAGCAAGTGAAACTAGAGGGTTTATTTATGTTTTGCCTTGATTTCACATAGGAAATACACTTCAGATTTTAAATGTCAAATTCATACTTTTGCTGGGCTATTGATACACAATAAAACCCTCTCCTGTGCTCCTCCGCAGTGACGGTCACCCGCTGCCCCCAATCCAGCACATGATCATGAGATGGACAGCCAGTCCTCTACAGTGCCCTGTGTTGCTAAACTGTGATGTTTGGTAGTTATGCAGATTTAGAGCATTTTCCACTGACACGAATGTGGAAATTCGTGAGCACATGTATAAAATGAGCAACCATGTATAAAAACTGCACTGGGCAATCAGAATTTCTTCGTTTCTAATTCAGTCCATAAAAATGTGCTTTTAGTACTTAAATTATATTTTATCACTACAAAACAAATAAGAGTCAATAACAAAAGAACATCACAGAAATCCCAGATATTTTCAAAATAAAGTAAAACTTCTAAATAATTCAAGGTTCAAAAAAGACATCATAATGGAATTGTACACAAATTTAAACAATGTGGTAATATAGAAAATGTTAAATATAAAAAATGAAGACAGAGAAACATAGAGCCTTTGATGAAATTTGGGGAAAATATAAAGACTTAAAATTAATTGGAATGTTAAAAAAATGTGCAATTGAAGGGGGAAATAAAAATGATCATTACAATGGCAAGTAAATGCTTAACAGGGTTCGACAAAGCCAAAATATTAAAAAAGAAAAGTTAACAAAAACAAATTATGGGAAAAAGTATGAATAACTTAAAACAAAGATTTCCACTTTAGCTACCCCCCATATACAAACTCATGCACACACACAGTCACTACAGAAAAGATCAACCAATTGTACAAACACTCCAAGGCATCAAGGGAGAACTAATAAGAAAGGATCAGGTAGAGGATTTCAGTTTTCAGTACAGCAATGTAGTCTGTATGCTTGGCCCATTTTCCTCTGTATTTTCTAATTTAGGAGGAATCTGACAGTTTTGTGGTACTTTAGGGGCAGTAATTTGCAACAAGGGCTTGCCAAGTACTGGGACCCTGAAAAGCCACATGCTAAAAATAAACTTTCTATAGACAGCCCCAGGCCCACCCCCAGGGAATACTGCTCATCCTCAAATGGTCTCAAATGGTCTAAATTAGTTTAAATGGTCCTGGAGTGCTAGTGCTGCAGGTGCAGAGAGGAGCAAATGTGAATCCACTCTGGAGGCAGATAACACCACACTAGACTTTAAATTATGTCTGCAACATTCTTTTCAAAAACAATGTTCCACCTATAATAAAATAAATCACTCCTGGGAGCAGAGGACAGGAAAACATGCATGGAAATAAGTAAAAACAATAAATATTCTATGGAAATAAACCAAGAGGAGCTGCTGAAATTCAAGGTATTAAAAAGACCTGGAAAATTTCAATAGCAATAAATTTTTAAAATTACATAAAATTACAAAATAATTTTTAGAAACTATTTTGAGGACCAACAAAATAAAATGCATAACATAAATATTAAAATGTTAGAGGAAGCCAGGCGCGGTGGTGGTGCAAGCCTATAATCCCAGCACTTAGGGAGGCTGAGACAGGAGAATCGCGAGTTCAAAGCCAGCCTCAGCAATGGCGAGGTGCTAAGCAACTCAGTAAGACCCTGTCTCTGCATAAAACACAAAATAGGGCTGGGGATGTGGCTCAGTGGTTGAGTGGCCCTGAGTTCAATCTCTGGTACCAAAAAAAAAAAAAAAAAAAACTGTTAGAGTAGATATTGGTGGTGGATAAGAAATGACTGCTGGTAGGTATGGATCTCTCTTTGGGTGACAAACATTTTTTGTAAGTAGATAGTGGGGAAAAAAAGGCACCTTATGAATACACTTAAAACACTCAATTGTATATTTTGTAAGTACAGAAATATTAAACATCTTCACACAGGAGGAAAAGTTACATAAATTCTGTTAAGTACTCATAAAAAATATAATTGGTTTTACCCTCAAATTTATAGGTGAGAGATGGCTGTTTAATTCAGTATATTTATTCTCTAGACTAGTATAAATGATAGGAAAACCAGAAAAGGAGCTTGTCAAAAAGACTATTAATAGGCAATTTTACTCACACAGATGTGAAAGGATTAAATAAAAATTAGTAAATGAAATCCAGTGATGTGTAAAAAATAATAATAATCTTAGTGGGTTTATTATAGAAAAGGAAGGTATTACGTTCAACATCAGAAAATCTATTTTAAAAATTCACCTACTGAGAAAATTAAGAACAAGTATGATTTCATTAAACAAAAAAGATAAAAATCTGATGAAATGCAATTGCTATTTATGTAAAAGATGAAAAAATAAACCAAAAAAAGTCAAATATATAAGACAACTTTGCAGAATTTATTCTGTACATGAAAGGGAACTTCCTCAATCAGATAAAGAGTATTTTCAGGAGAGCTACAGCAGATATTATACTCAGTGGAAAGAAAACAATAATAAAAAGGGATTTCTGTGAGTTCAGAAACACAATCAACAAAAATATGCAATTTTAATACTTCTTTTGAATATAGCCCTGATATATTAGCCAAACAATAAGTACTAATGAAAAACATAAAAAATGAATGGGGAGAATAAAATACTGTCCTTTTTTGTATGCAATTGTTTTCAAGGGAAACCTTAAATAATCACAAATTATTAGAATCAATGAAAGTCTTTAGAAAATTGCCAGATATAAATAAATCACTATAGTAATTATCTAAATGAAATTTAATTTTTAAAAATTTGCAAACATTATGATAGTGATAACAATAAGATCTATGAGACCTCCATATAAAAATATAAATTGAATAAAGTGAACTACAGAAAAACTCAGAGACCACTCTCATCAATAGAAAAGTTACTATACTAACTATATCAAATCTACTTAAATTGATTTAAATATTTAAAGCAAGGGTAGAGTAATACTGAGTGCACATGGATACCATTACAGGAAAACACTGAAGAGACGAGCCAGGCCTTATAACAAGAATCAGATGTAATGAAGGTTAGGGACTTGTCAGAGACAGACATTTTTAAAAAATAGCTGTTTAATATATAAAGTTGTATAATAGAAAAATTGAAAACATGGACCAGATGTGTAATTAAAGCAGGTAGAATCACTAAATATTATTTCAGAGAAAAATATAGAAAATTAGCCAGGCACAGTGGTAATCCCAGAGGCTGGGGAAGCTGAGGCAGGAGAATTGAGAGTTCAAAGCCAGCCTCAGCAAAAAGCAAGGCGCTAAGCAACTCAGTGAAACCTTGTCTCTAAATAAAATACAAAAAAAAAAAAAAAAAATAGGGCTGGGGATGTGATTCAGTGGTTGTGTGCCCTGAGCTCAATCCCTGATACTAAATAAATAATAAATGAATGAATAAATAAATAAGTAGAAATTTATGACACTAAGAAAAATGAGGTATACCTTTGCTGTTTAAGCAGTAGATTTGACAGAGTGAAAAAAATACTGTAAAACTTAAGTGTACAAAGAAAAAAGAAATTTTATAAAAGCAACAAAATATCTAAGAAAGGTGCTAAAAATTCAAAATATGTCACATAAGTTTACTTGAGAAATCTTGGAAGGACGAAAGGAAGGAAGGAAGGGAGGGAGGAAGAGTTGACATACTGGTAGATGAGATACTTCCATAGTTAATGACAGGCACCAAATCACAGATCCAGGGTGAACAGAAAATACCAAGCATGATACATACTATTCATTGCTAGGACTATGATATTTAAATGGTAAAAAACCAATGCAAAGATAAATATCAAAATAAGCTAGGGGAAAATACACCTTACCTACAGAAGATTAAGGATAAGAATTACAGATTTCTCATCAGAAAACCCACAACTGTCAAGTGAGTGAAATGAAACATTTTAAATTTTTAAGGAGAAAATTTCCAATGACTTAGGATTCTATATGTGGCAAACTATTCTCAAAAGTGAAAAAGAAATAAAAATTTTTCTCAGATTAACAAAAACCAAGGAAACCTGTCATTAGCAGACACATATTGCAAAAAGAATTCTTTAGGTAGAAGAAAACATCATGTAACTCAGAAATTCAGATCCACATAAGCAAAGGTAGAGCACAAGAGAAAAAACAATGAGTAGGCAATTAATATTTTATTTTTTATTGTTCATTGATTAAAGTGTTATTTGTTTAATAGTAAAAATTCCTAAGGTGTTTATATCATAAATATAAGAAAATGATATCAATGTCATAAGAGATAGGGAGAGGGATTTAGGAATTCTCTGTTTCTAAGAAGCTAAACATCAAGTGAAATGGTATAGCTTTATTTAAATACAGACTAAGATTAGGCAAAATTGTGTAATGCAGATTCTTCAAAGATATGATGGATATTTTAAAAGGATGTTATTGTTTGGATCTGAAATGTCTCCCAAAGGCACATGTCTGCTAAGTAACCCATGGGTCCAACAGGTCTTAAGAGTAATTTAAAAACAAGGTTTTCAGTTAATTTAAAATAAACTTTTAAAAAAAAATTTAACAAAATGTGAGCTATTGCAAGCATTAATAAATAATAATAAATAGAATCAAAAGTATATTAAAGAAATAAAATATTTATAACATAAATTCACAAATAAGATAATATAGATCAATTTTTTAAAAAGAACAAACTATTGCTACTTTTCCAGTAACAAATAGATATTTTGAGTTGCTTTATAACTGTTAAGAGAATAAAAGTTGTAACATACCGCCAACATGAAATCTACAGGTCATGATCATTACACTTTGAATCTTCTCAAACATTAAACTAGAAAGAATACCAATTTCACATAATCGTTGCCAGAAAATGGGATAGAAGGAAACACTTCCTAATTTTTTAAGGAAGCTACAATCACCCCATTCTAATACATACAAAGAGAGAATCAAAAATAAATAAAGGAATTAAAAGAAAGGAGGAAAGAAAGAAGGGAGGGTATGGTAGAGAGGCAAGGAGGGTTGAAGAAAGCAAGGAAAGAACTACAAAGCAAATCCTTGGATGAAAAGCTTTTTTTAAAAAAAAGTAGGAAGTAGAATTCAGCAACATATTTAAAAATAATACACTGTGACTAGCAAGTTTTATTCAGGATGGCACAACATTTTAAAAACAATATGATTCAAGTATTAATGAACTAAAAAGAAAAATCACTCAAAGAAGTATGTAACAAAATTCAGTATACATTCATGATAAATCCTTTCCAAAAGTTCATAGTAGAAAGAAACTTCCTTAACTTGATAAACAGCATCTACCAAAAACTTCAGCCAACATAGTAGTGGTAGAAGTCTGCATCAGTTTCCTTAACTCCGGGAACAAAGTAAGGATGTTTGCTCCCCCCATTTTTACCGAACATAGTATTCTAGAGCAATAAGATGAGGGAAATTACATCCAAACCTGAAGGAAGAAATAATACTGTTCCTATTTGTAGAGAGCATGATTATCTGCAAAGATAATCCCAAGGAATATACAAAAAACCCCATTAGTACTAAGAAGTGATCTCAGCAAGAATCACTTTGTATCTCTATACACTATAAACAAACAAACACATGGTGCCTGAAATTTAAAATATGTTACCATTTACAATTGTACAAAAATGATAAAATATTATAGTAGAAATAAGATTAATCCTCTATAGGATTTTAAACTAAAAATCAAAAATCTGGTAAAAGAAGTCAAGGAAAAGCTGCGGAAGTTGGGAGACATATTTATACAACACACAAAACAGAAGATAATCAACTTTCAAATTGTCTTTTCATCTTGTTAAAAACAAATTTCATAGATCAACTGTTTTAATTTGATGAAGCCTAACTTGATAATTTTTCTTGAATGCATTCTGTTTTCAGTATCATGTATAAAAAGTCTTCATCAAGGAAATTCTTGTCAAAATTTCAACAGAATATTTTGTGCATACAGACATGATTTTTCTAAAATGTATAAAGATAAGCCAAAAAGTCTAACAGCAAAAATAATTTTGAAAAGAAAGAATAAACTGGAATATATTGCTGTACATGATTTCAAGATTTATTATAAAGCAGCAATAATCAAACTATGTGGAATTTGCAAGGGATAGACACACAGATCAATGACCAGAATATATCCCCAGCCCAAGAAATGAAAACACACAAATAATACCAAGTGATGGCCGGGCAAGGTGGTGCACACCTGTAATTCCAACACTTTGGGAGGCTGAGATAGGAGAATCGCAAGTCCAAAGCCAGCCTCAGCAATGGCAAAGTGCTAATGAACTCAGTGAGACCCTGTCTCTACATAAAATACAAAATAGGGCTGGGGATGTTGCTCAGTGGTAGAGTTCCCCTGAGTTCAATCCCCAGTACACCCCCTCCCCCAAAAAAATAATACCAATTGATGTTTGACAAATGTGCAGTGACCATTGAAAGGAAAAAGTATAGGGCTTTTAAAAAATGCTGTTGGAATAATTGGACACCAATGGGTAAGAGTAAATGTTGATTTAAACTTCACTTCATATTTTAAAAAATTAATGACCAACATGTATTATAGATTTAAGTAAAAACTGTAAATTTATAAAACTTTTAGAAGAAAATATTAGGACCAGGGGATTGGTAATGACTTCTTTTTTTACCCCCATCTTTAAAATTTAAGTTTGTTTTTACACATGACACCCAAATCAGAATCTATTTTTTAAAAATTACCTAGTTAGACTTCATCAAAATTAAAATAATTGATCTATGAAATTTCTTTCTTTTTTGTGTGTCAGGGGGTGGTTACCAGGGATTGATCTCAGGGGTACTAGACCACTGAGCAACATCCCTATCCCTATTTTTATTTTATTTAAAAACAGGGTCTCACTGAGTTGCTTACTGCCTTGCTTTTGATGAGGCTGGCTTTGAACTCGCAATCCTCCTTCCTCAGCCTCCCAAGCCACTGGGATTATGGTGCCTGGCTTGAAATTTCTTTTTAAAGAGATGACAAATCACAGACTGGGAAAAATATGCAAACCAAGCATCTGGTAAGTTCATATCTAGAATTTATAAAGAATTCTCAAAACTCTATTATGAACAAAACCCACTAATAACAAAATGGAGAAAAAATTGAAGACATCTCACTGCTAAGGATAAAGAGATGGCACATAAGCATATGAAGGCATCTTTGACATTCCTAACCTTTTGGAAAATGAAAATGATTGTCACAGTATGATGTCTAACACCATTAGAACTGTTAAAATTACTGACAAGCCCAAATGTTTTGAGGAGGAAGAGAAATTGGATTTCTTGTGCATATCTGGTAGAAATAAAAAATGGAACAGTCTTTCTGGAAAATATTTGGCAGTGTCTTATTAAACTGAACACAAATTGACCATAGGACCTGTTAATTGCATTTCTAGGCATTCATATTCACACCAATTTTACTTGTAATAGCCAAAGATTGGAAACAATGAAATGTCCCTAAAATGATCAAACAAATGCTCCCACGTCCATAACATGGTACACTACTCAGCAATTAAAAAGAATGAATTGATAATATACATAATAACTCAAATGGATCTGAAGAACATTATGCTTATGAAATAAAACGACAGCATTAAAATGTCCCATACTTTGTGATTTCACTTACATAAAATCCTTGAAATGACAAAATTATAAAAATTGAAAGCATGTTAAGGGATTGCAAAGGCAAAGGATGTGTGTGCTTATAAAAGGGTAACACCAGGGAAATGGGTGGTGGAATAGTTCTTTGGAATAGTTCTTTGTCTTAATTTGAGTGTTAGTTACTAGGATTTTTTTTTTTTTTGGAGGGAGTACAAGGGATTAACCTCAGGGGCACTCGACCCCTGAGCCACATCCGCAACCCTATTTTGTATTTCATTTAGAGACAGGGTCTCATTGAGTTTCTTAGTGCCTTGCCATTGCTGAGGCTGGCTTTGAACTTGCCATCCTTCTGCCTAAGACTCCCAAGCTACTGGGATTACAGTCATGCGCCACCACACCTGGCTTAATATTGTTACCAGGATCTTAAATGTGTGATGCAATGATATTGCATTTACACATACTCTTGCATTGATATTTTAATATATTTTACTATAGTTACATTAAATTGTAATCAATGGGAGAAACTGGCAGAAGGGTACAAGCTTTCTCTCTGTATTGTCTTTGAAACTTCCTATAAATCTATAAAAATTTCAAAGTAAAAACTAAAAATTACATTTCTAAAACCATAGCCTTAATATTGCTAATATTACATATTCCTAAATAGCACAAAAACAAATGGAGGCATCTTCAGGTCATCAACTCATATAGTGAGTACAAAGGATTATCATTCAAATTTTTAGAATGCTACTTTGGGTCTCGTTTTTTGGTAGATCACACCTATATCTTTGGGCTATAATAAGGTATAAGCTATTATTACGTGTGGAAAAATTGGATTTTCTAAAATAGATCTAGGGAATTAAAAAGAAAAGAAATGTAAGTGGTAAGTGCTTTTGAAATTTCTATGAAAAGTTAAAAGTGAAAGAATCAAGGTTTGATTGGTTATAGTAAGTCAATAACATTTTATTAAATATTATGAAGATGTAGAGTGTTCTGTGACTGAGTAGAAAACACAAACATTATGTCAAAGGGAAAAAATAAATACTAAGGACAGTTATGCTTCTTACTTGTATGCAACCTGATGCTTTATGAGGAATATAAATGGCTAATGAGTTATGAGTGGAGAAAAAATTCGTTAGGCAAGAAGAAGGTAAGAGATTCCAAAAGATCAACAGCCATTTCTTCCCTACTGATATACTATGTAGATTTTTCTTTCACTAATATATTGGAGAACATCACTGCAAAAGTGTTTAAAATAAATTTACTTCAGTATTCATATTCTCATTTTCCTCCAAGTCAAATGTCTGATGTTGTTTCACAAAGACAATTTTTAAAAAAATTGGTTACCAGTGAGATTCTAATTTACAGTAGATGATATCCAACCAGAAATCAATACAAAAGAACTGAATAATTAGCCGGGCGCGGTGGCTCAAGCCTGTAATCCCAGCACTTAGGGAGGCTGAGACAGGAGAATTGGGAGTTCAAAGCCAGCCTCAGCAATGGCGAGGCGCTAAGCAACTCAGTGAGACCCTGTCTCTACATAAAACACAAAATAGGGCTGGGGATGTGGCTCAGTGGTAGAGTACCCCTGAGTTCAATCCCCAGTACCAAAAAAAAAAAAAAGTAAAAGAACTGAATAATCAGTTCCTGACAAATTTATAAACAAAGCTGGGAGAGCTCTAAATCCCTTTATCTCTAAAAGAGCTGAGAAACTGTCTCTGTCCCTACATGTCTGAGACCTTTGAATGGCATTATAGGAGGAAAGTAAACCATACCTGGATGGTGTTTCCAATCACACAAATGTCCTTTTTGTATTGTAACAAAGACAGCCAGTGTCATTAATTATAACATGTTATGTAGCTCAGGTATATTGAAGGCAGAAGTAGAAAAAAAAATAGGAAGAAATCATATGACAGAGTATATATAGATAGACATGCCAGAATATTTCTTTCTAATTGTGACTAAGTCCTTGTTTTAATCAGCTTTTTCGCCACTGCGACTAAAGACCCCACCAGAACAACTACAGGGAGGAAGAGTTTATTAGGGGACTCAAGGTTTCAGAGGTCCCAATCCATAGACAGCAGACTCCATTCCCCTGGGGCTCACCGAGGAACAGTGTGGCAGAGGGAAGCAGCTCACATGTTGATCAGAAAGCAAAGGAGGACACCACTTTCCAGATACAAAACGCATACCCTATGGCCACGCCCCCAAGGATCCACTTCCTCTAGCTACACCCCACCTGCCTCCAGTTACCACTCAGTTAATCATTAGGGATTAATTCACTGATTAAGTTAAGGCCCAGTCATTTATCCTCTAAACCTTCTTGGATTGTCTCACACTTGAACTTTGGGGAGACACCTTATATCTAAACCATAACAGTTCTTCTTAAACTTTCTCTTTCCCACGCATAAAATTCAGGTATATTAGTCTTTTATGTCTTAATTTTATAGGGGATAAAAACTCTATGTTCAGGCATTTTTAATCATAAAATTTTGAAAATATCAAATATATACAGATAGTAACATAATGAAAGGTAAAACTTGTGCAGCCACACATGTCAATACATGGTTAATTTTGTTTTTTCTATACTCTGTACTTCCTTCTATATTCTGTAATTATTTTAAAGCAAGTTCTGGAAATTAGAAAACTTCCCTTATAGATAGTTCAACGTATGTATCAAAAAGAAAAAAAGAACACTTTCATGATTTGCATCTTAAAGCATTTGCACAAATAATGCTTGAATATAAATTTTAGTTTTTGATATCTCATTTCATAATATTTCATCATACTTTATTTAAATCAGGTACTGATTTAAATACTTTTTAATAATAAAGATTATAAATTAAGCATCATACATTAAATCTCAAATTCTCTCTTTTTTATTACTTAATTAATTAATTGATTTTTAGTTTATGTTTTGAAAGGAACAGGATCTTTGCCCAACAGTGTTTCTCAGATTCTAAAATTTTTTCCCAGTTGCTTCACTGTGGAATAGTACAACATGTCTCTTGTCCTCTTTATCTATTTCTAATAGTTAGAGCTCTGGGGTGGACATATTCGGGTCCCCTTATTTTTGGCAAGATTTTATCATTGGTGATGTTATGTACATTCATCAGCAACTAACTTTCTAATTTTCTCTGTCTTCATGAATTCAGCCATCACTAATAATCATTGGCTAGACCTGTATTTCATTTGCATTTGAAAATAGTCTTCATTTATCACTTAGAATATTTTTAATTTTTTAAACTTCCTCTTATGAACTATTTAGGGAAAACAAGGAATAGCCCAAATTGAAACCCAGGACAAATGCTTGATGATTTTTCTTTACTATTTTTCAAAATAGCATTTTTTTCTTTAATTCATCCCTCAATGTAGGGGAAAAAGGAAATTGTTTTGTTTAAATTCATAGTTTAAGCATATTTAATCTATCCCTGTTAAATATTCTTACTGAAGCTGAAGAAATTCTAATTTTGGCCAGTAGGAAATTCTTCAAATTGTCTCCTGAGTCCACACATTATGTGTTAATAGTAAGTGACAAAATTTTGTCTCTGGTTATAATATGATTTTTAAGGTTATATATTACCTGCCCTAAAATTAGCTATTCCTTTCAGAAAATGATATTTAGAGATGGAATTCTGGGCACTGTGGTTACTCATTGCTATTCAGACAGTCATAATTATTGGACCTTTTAGAAGAAAAATATAACTTTTTTTTTTTAAGATGAGACACATAATGAGATCATATCTGTAGTTTTGACTGAAACTGTGGAGCCATTATTTAAACTATTTGACTTTTTATTCATATCTTCTTCCTTCCACACTGAAAAATCCTGGCTCCTGACATAGATACTAATTTACTTTTCCTCACATTACAGATGATAATATTAGAATCATAATGCCAATCTTCCTAGAGAATACTGAAAAGTGTGATATGATGTACATTTCCATTTTTTCCTTGGTATATATTGTCTAAGTCTGTGTTCCTATAAGAAAATTAGAAGAGGATCCACTTCCTCTAGCTACACCCCACCTGCCTCCAGTTACTTGAGTCTCAGTAATTCACAAAGAACAGAAGTTTATTTTCTCACAGTTGTGGAGGCTGACAAGATCAAAGCCCCAGAAAGTTCAACTATCTAGAAAGAGCTGAATCTTTCAAAGGGAAGAAACATTGTGATCTCATATGGTAGTAAGTGGAAAGACAAGCACCAAAAGCTATGCAAAGTCACTTTTAGAGGGGTCTTAATCACATCATAAGAGAGAAAACTTCACAGATAAATTCATTCTTAAAGGTCCTATCTCTTATTACCAATACCATTACATCAGTAACTCCTGGATTTTGCAGCAGATACATCCAAACCGTGTGTGTGTGTGTGTGTGTGTGTGTGTGTGTGTGTGTGTGTGTGAGGGGGGGGGGGAGAGATTGATTCCCCAGATGAGAACATAGCAAAAAAAACTCTGGTTGCAAAAAATTCTATTTTAGGAGAAAATAAATAATTTCCTTAATGTGATGGTTACAGATTTATAAATCTGGAGATGTAAATGTCATTGACTATTCACAGGTTGCTTGATACATCCCCAGATAACTCACATCCAGTAGAACTAAAGTTATCATGTTCATTATGCAGAGGGACATATTAATTTTCTAACCTAAATTCTTCTTTCTTAAAAGAAATGATACAGTTTAATAAAGGATGTCATAGGGGCCAGTTCACATCCTTATTTTAACAAAAATTACAGTGACAAAGAGAATTTGAGTTTGAGAATTAGAAGCTAAATCACTGACTCTTTGCAAAGAGAAGTTGTAGTATTTTTTTTCCAGATTTTCCACGGAATAACCTTAAAGTAAGAATAAAGTGAATGAATATACTCTGAGCTATTTAGAGATGCATCTGGAAACATATTTTTTTTTAAATTATGTCTGTCTGGTTTTTTGTTTCTTTTCTCCCTCCCTCCTCTCTCTTCCTTCCTTCCTTCCTTCCTTCTTTCCTCCTTCCTTCCTTCCTTCCTTCTTTCCTTCCTTCCTTCCTTCCTTCCTTCCTTCCTTCCTTCCTTCCTTCCTTCCTTCCTTCCTTCCTTCCTTCCTTCTTTCTTTCTTTCTTTCTTTCTTTCTTTCTTTCTTTTTCTTTCTTTCTTTCTTTCGCACTGGGAGTTGAATTCACAGACTCTCTGCCACTAAGTCACACCCTAGCCCTTTTCATTTTTATTTTTATTGTTGTGTTGAGACAAGATCTCACAAAGTTGCCTTCGGTGCTCAGTGCTCTTGAATTTGAGATCTCCCTGCTTTAGCCTCCTGAGTAGCTGCGATTATGGGCATGAACTACCATACCTGGCTTAGAAGTTAATGTTTAATGTTATGCTTTTGCAACATTTTGCTTAGTTAATAAGTATATTTGCTTTATCATATATAAAATGTCTTCTCTAAATCTTTACTAAGCCTAAAATTATAGGTAAATGTATCCTATTTTTTCTGTAGTCTTTTAATACCAATTAGTGTATTAATATGAGCCCCCCAAATACATACAGTTTTCATGAGTTTGTATTGATATTTTTTTTTTGAGTTCTTTACTTATGGTTTAACTGCTTCACATTTTACTATTAACATACCTAACTCGAGTTGAGTTTTCTTTTTATTCTCTCATATCAACAACTTTTTTCCCTACCTCTACTGCACTCTTCTTAGAAATAAAGTCTCTGTAGATTTAAAGGGATTTAAAATGTAAATGTTCACCTGATACTTCAAAGAAAATACTTTTTCTTTCTTTTTTTAATAAGACAACTTACTTTTAATTGACAAAATTTTTGACAGATTCTTCATGGAAAAAAAATGAATGGCCAAAAATTACCTGAGAACTTAGATATCATAATTAGTCATTGGTAAATACAAATTAAAACCATAATATCCTACTTGTATGTACCCAATAAAATGTCCAACATTTGAAACACTAGCAATACAGAGTATTGTTGAGAATATGAAATACCCGGAGCTACCGTTCATCACTCATAGGAATGCAGAATTGCGCAACCATTTTGGAAAACAGTACAAAATGCTCTTTCTATTACTTCACTGATTAGTCACCATTGACTATTCTTACCATTGCTGAGAATTCACCATTTTAAATATAACACAGATCAGACCTACTCTAGGAGCAAAGGCAAGACATTTTGTGATAATCATCTTTGTAGCAGATCTCATTGTAAGACCCCTGTCTCTAGTTTTCTAATAGTCCATGGATATATACCCAAATTACAACTTTTAGAACATTAGGGACTGAAACTCTGGTGGGTTTCCCTTTTAACTTTAGGAAAAAAAAATAGTGTAAAAAATGTACATATAATAGAGGACATAAGAAATGTATGTGTTCTTTGATTCCTCCTTCTTCCATATTGAGATAAACTTGAAGGGACCTCAGAAGACAGAGAAAATGGCATAGTGTTTGATGAAGTAGGGACCCTTTTGGCAAGTGGGATGATTCTTATTCTGATGCAGTTAACTTATTTCCATGTGCTATTTTTCACTTTGTAAATAGACTACTTGGTGTTAAGATAGGACTCAAAACATACCCTTTGAAGCCCTTGTAATTATCATTAGTGTTCCATTATATTCTTACATTAAAATACCATAGTCATAGACTTTAAAAACTAGGTTCATCTAATTCCAAACATCTTTGGATGTACCTACTTCACTTCTAGTTTTCAAAAATTTTAGGTTGAACATTCTGTTTTCTTCAGGACTATTACAAGAATTTTAAATTTCAATATGAAAGTCAGCCTCTTTGAACACGAGGAGCTCTGCATGCTGTATATCTACAGCATCCACAAAAATGCCTATGGACCAATCCTTTGCCATCCAGTATCACAAAGTAGGCTGCTCAGTCTTGACATGTTGGTTAAGAAAAACTTGCAGCCTCAAATGTGCTCTGTGATCACAGAATGAACAATAGGATGTTATTTCTACTGTATTTAACCATAAGCCGAATGGACAGAGAGAAAAGGATAAAAACAGATGTTCTCCAAAGCTATGACTTATTCTCCTTTGGGAAAAAAATTGATTCTACAGTATATAAAATATAGTTTAGGTTAATATGAGCAAGTAATGCTTTCCCATTTCTTTGCCATTATCATCTTTCTAACAAAGGTTTTATTATGTCTTCTTGGTTGGACCAGAGCAATTACAACTCACAAAGTGTATAGGAATAGTTTCAGTGCATATGTATGGTGCAATAAATGTGTTTCATTCCCTGTATTAATCATATTGTTCTCCTTCTCCTAAGTGGCTTAAGGAGTAAGTATAGCAAGGAAATGACTTGAGAATTCTGTCTGGGGTTTCTCATATTCCTAAGCACACACAGACCTGCAGTTTGCACTGACTTGCAATTGTGTGATGTTTGGATACAAAGACACTAGTCTCTCTGGTCCTCACCTCTCTCTCTCTTATTTCAAAGGCTGGGGAGAAAAATTCAGGGACTTGCTCATGCTAGGCAAGTGCTCTGCTACTGAGCTACATCCCCATATCGCTGGCCCTACTGCTGCTCTTTTAAACTTAATAGTAAAGTTAATGGAGGCAGCCTGGTATGCAGAAAAAAGTACTACACGTACATTCCTCATTCCTCTAAAGACAAGCATATCTCCCCTTTGTGATGAACTTTTCAAACTGCACAAAGTATGCAAATAATAAATATTAGATCAGTGGCTATGTTATTTTTCCTCAGAATGAGGGAAATGTTAAAATTTGCTATCTCTAAAGCCAAGACCAATATGTAGCCTGTTGAAGGCCCTAAAATTGTGTAGTTAAATAAAGATAGTGGGAAATCTCCAGATACTCCTTTTAAAAATGTATTAAAATAATTCATGCCTAGAAACAACATACACCTGACATTGGGTGTTTTTCATATGAAACTATTAATAATGCATAAGTAGGTATTATCTAATCATTTAAAGTTAAGACAGAAATGTAACCTTCTCATTCTTCATACTCTGTATTCCTTTGTTAGATCTGGAGTAATGATGTATCACAAATAAGTTTAGAGAGCAGATATTTGCTATCTCACATTTTGGGAGGCTAGAAGTCTGAGATCAAGATGCCAGCATGGCTGGTTTCTTCTGAGGATAGTGAGGGAAAGATCTGTTCCAGGCTGGTTTCTATGGCTTATGGATATCCATGTTCTCCTTGTATCTTCACATCAGCTTTGACATTTATCTGTTTCTGTATTCAAATACCCTGTTTAAGGTACACAAAATACTGCAACCACTCAATAGAGATTAACAAAGCAAAAAAGAAAAGAATGAAAGAATTGAAAATATGGACTAGAATGTTGTAATAATTCTGGTTGCAATGTTCATAATATATTATATATATTGGGAACTTTACCGTATATCAAATATGTGTCAATTGCTTCACAAATTCCATTCTAACTTTACAAATAAATTATGGCATCATTTTGTTTAATAGCTGCTCATATTATCTGTTTATTGAAAGGGTATGACAATTGAAACATTAACATTAAAATGTTAATTAACATTAAAGATTACATTCTCAACCAACACACAATACTAACTAGCAAAGAATATAATGCCTGCAATATGTTTGTGTTAGATGATGAGTTTATTTTGTAGAACTTGCCTTCACCTTTATACCTTTCCTGGAAATTCAAAGATTACTTTTAGTAGATGTGAAATCTCACCCTCAAGCTTCCAGAAACTCCTAGGTAATCTATTAGCATTTCTTCTCTTACCTGAATCTTAGGGGTCCTCTCAGTGATGACAAGACTAAATACCAAGAACAAAAGCAAAGAACAATCTCATTATTTCTATACTGCAAGATTTTGCTGCTGGCAGTTTAGTAATCTCTTTCTTTCCCATTTTTTTTGTTTTTTTGCTTCAGATATTTTTGTCACCCTCAAGTAATTTTCATTAAACCCACTTCAGTCTGAATTGTAGCTTTTTTAATATTATTCATCTGTATTATTTTATTTGTATTAGCTTATTCAATGTACCTTCTGTCCTTTTTAATTGACCTTTTTGGATCTGAGCTCATCACAGAGCAGAGAGCTATCTCTGCATCCCAAATTAGTCTTCAGAAACTCCTATTTTTCTTTCTTATTGGGGTCATTTTAATTATAATGACAGACTTTTAGAATAGAGTATAAGCATTTGGCATGTTTGGTCATGATTGTTATTTTTATCACTTAACCGATTTATGTCTAGTTCTCCTCTAATTTCTTTTATAAATTTTGTTATGTTTTTAATGTTTTAAACTGAATTCTAAAGGATAACATTACACTTTGCAGCCTTCAGAGTCATCGTAGCTCACTAGCTTGCTAGGGCTACTATAACAAAATGGCATGGATTGGGTGGCTTGAACAACACACAGTTATTTCCTCACATTTCTGGAGATTAGAAGTTAGAAATCAAGGTGTTAGCTTTCCTTCCTGCTGAGGTCGTGAAGAAAACTCTGTCCCATGCTTCTTCCACAGCTTCTATTGGTTTGCTGGCAAACTTTGGTGTTCCTGACCAAGAAAAGCATCACTCTGATCTCTGCTTTTCTCTTCACACAATGTTTACCCTGCCTGCATGTCTCTATCTAAATTTTTCCTTTTTTAAGACATTGAATCATTGTCCAGCCTTATTTCTGCATGAGCTCAACTTAAATAATTATATCTGCAAAGACTCTTTTCCTCAAAACAGTCATATCTGAATTGTTTCAAGCAAGGACTTCAACCTATGAATTTTAGGAGGATGCAATTCAACCCATAATATTCTATCACTTGATATCACAAAGCCATTAATGTTCTCCCATTACCCTACAGGACAAAGTAAACAGTACCTTGACTTTCAGATCTGTTCCAATATCCCTCTAAACAGTATTGTGATCTACTGTTTCCACAAGTTAACCATCCTTTCCAGGGACTGGTCTATTCACTGACTACAGAACATGCTACCTCCACTCCCTGTGGCTGTCTATTTTCTCTGCTGGTTGTTAAAATCATGACTTTTCTTTGAATATTCTGTACAGTTTTTGATTCACAGAACTGTTTCAGTATATGGTACATATGTCTTCTCTTTCTTTGTTTACATGCTCCCATCTATTCTATTAAATTATGAATATATGAAGCATCCACAGAGTGCAAGGAAGTTTTTGCAGTGTAGTAGAAAACAATACACTGTTTTTGTTTCAAGAAGAAGAATAATAAATTATTAATAAATAAGTGAAACACTAGTCATTTTATTGATTAATCAATGAGTTACATAATCTGAAATAAAATATTTGTTTAAAAATTAAAAGAAAATTTAAAATTTTAAAATATTTAATATTAAAAGAGTTAAGGTATTTTAAGCCTAAGTTTTATTAATCATAACATTCACTTATTTAGTTATTTTTCAACAATATGCATCAGAATCTATATACATATGAATATAATATATTTTTAAAATGTTTGCAGTCTGGTAAAGGAGACAGCCAAAATATGAGGAAATAATGTAGGAGAGGCACTACATTTACCCACTCCCTTTGCTTGTTCTGCACATAGGGTCTTTTATCAGGTCCAGGAAGCAATTAACATAGACAGAATGAAAAGAATAAAGCCTGCAAGTTTTACTAATTTTACGTGTATGTAGGAACATTTAGAAGAGAATGGAGATTCCAGCGAATGGTCAAATCAAAGTGCTTTTTTACTCAATGAATAATAAACCTGTGAGAATATGAGAGGGCAAAAGAATCTGGGCCAAAAGGAGCAATTCCACGGAAATCAATGGGAATCAATAAGGAAGTAAAAGAAGGGTATCAAGCTCATGAAAAGTAAGGGTTGCTTTGGTGAATTTATTTATTCATGTCCATTGCAGTATTAACCTCCCATTTGTGGTGATAAGGATTATTCTCTCACCCTGGTATACGGAAGGTAACCGTTCCCAAGGAAACTTATGCCTTGCTACATAAAAGAGAATGCAGATCTGATAGCCCTTTTTGCCATTACAATTTCTCCAATGTTTTCATCTTGCAATAATCAATTACCAAATTGGCATATCCTTAACTCCTTCAACAGGTTAAGGGGAAATAAATTCCTACAACATATTTTATTTTGAAAAAATAATCATGTTTAATGTGTTTTCAATAAATATTTTGGAAAAAAATAAGAAAAAATTACTAAACACTAAAAAAGTATCATCCTGACTTTCTGAGTTGCACTGTGGAGAGATCAATAGTGAAACCCTCTCTATATTTAACTATTACATCATGGAAATTTAGCCTGTGTATGCAAGTATGTTTGTGTGTGTGTGATTTCTAAAACTTGTCCCAAGAGCATACACCAAGTGACCAAGTGAAGAAATTTTATTCAAGAAAAAAGCCTCAAAGCAAGAGTCCATGGTAAGCCACACCTGCTCTCCCTCCCATTTCCAACTCTGCGTTATAGATGACCTAGTGTGGGTGAGTGTTGCAAAGAACACAGGGCTTCTTTTCTCCCCGGCTTCCTAGTTAGGAATCAGTTGAAGCCCACCAAAGGTATGCCCACTAGCATCTCTAATCAATTGTCCTCCAACCCTCTGCAAAGGCAGCATTGTATCATGAGTTCTATTTGGGGCTTGAATGGTTGAAATTTGCTCTCTTTCTCTCAAGAAATACACATCAGTTGAAAGAAGCTCTATCTAAGACATGACGGGCAGAGTATACCAGGCCTAATTGCACCCAATTTATTTTATGGGGTATAGTTTCCATAACAGAAAGAAAACACCAAAAAGACCAGCAGTTAACTGCTCACAGAATAGGGAATTTCTTCTAGGAAAAGCAGGACATTGTGCATATCTTCATTCCCGTTGCAGTACTGTAGAATCGCTGCCAAGTGTGAAAGGCAGGGTAAAAGAGCAATGAAACTTCCAGCTCTCCCTAAGAGGGCTGGTTTTGTTTGAAACTAATTTTTAAGCCTGTTATAAACAGTATAGATTTCATTTATGAGCAATTAAGAGAGACTGAATGGTAGGAACCAGATACATTTTAAGAGAGACATATAGGAAATAAAATAGCTAGTAAGAGCCCTCCTGGGTTGAGAACATGCTCACACGTGAAAGAAATTCCAGAAGGAGAAGAGAATGAAGCAAAGTATTATTTAAACAAATAAAGCCTGAAATTGTTCCAAATCTTATTAAAAGCATTAATCTATGCATCCAAGAAGCTCAACAAATTGCAAATAAGGGGAATAAAACCATGAAAAAAGAAAAGATACTTACTTATATCTAGACCCATTATCATAGACATATAATTCTCAATGTGTGCAGCCTAAGAGAAGATGTGAAAGTATATGAAACAAAAACTGACAAAATAATGAGACTTAGATAAATTCACTATTATAGCTGGAGACTTCCACGTTTGTATACAGTAATGGACATATCCAGCAGGCAGAAAATCATTAAGAACATTGTTAAACTCAAAAGCATCATCAATCAACTGTGTGTAATTGACATTTTAGAACATTTCCATCCAAAATAGCATTATTCTTAAGCTTGCATGGAAGTTCATCAAATAATTCACATCCTGAGCCATACAAATTAATTTAAACCATGTACAAGAATGGAAATCATACAACATATAATTTTGGACCACAGGAGTGAAACTGAAAAGCTGCAATAACAGAAAGATAGCTATACACTACTGAGTTTAAATATAAAGGAAATAAAATCAGAATGCAAAAGAGATACCTGCATGTTCAGGTTTATTGTGACATTATTCAAAATAGCTAAGATGAGGAACCAACTGGGTATTCATCAATAGACAAATGGATAAAGCATATGTGGTTTTTATACAATATGAAGTATTATTCAGCCATAAAGAAAAAATGAATTTTTTTCATTTATAGCAAAATGGATGAAACTGGAGAACATCATGCTAAGGAAAGTGAGGCAGACACAGAAAGAGAAGTACTATATATTTTCCTTTGTATGTGGAAACTAAAATAGTTAACTTGAAAGTAACTATTAGTGAAAAAGTAGAATAGTGATTCCTGTGGACTGGGAAGGATGCAAGATTTGAAGGGTTGAAGGTGAAGAAGAGTTTATTGGATACAATATTATGCTCATGGATAACATATATAGAAATACACCGAATCTTATCAACAAGTACAATTAATATGTGCTAATAAAAACAAAAGGGAAAGATAGAAAATTCCTAAATATTAGAAAATTAAACAATTTACTTCTATGCAAAACGTAAGTCAAAGAATAAATCTCAAAATGTAGTACATGTGTACATTGGAATATTACTCAGCCTTAAAGAAGAATGAAATTATGGCATTTGCATGTAAATGGATGAAGCTGTATAACATCGTGCTAAGTGAGATAAGCCAAACCCCTAAAATCAAAGGCCAAATGTTTTCTCTGATAAGCGGATGCTAATCCATAATGCAGGGAGAGGTGAAGGAATTTCGTATTGTGCGGAGGGGAGTGGGGGGAGGGATGGGATTGTGGGGTGGGAAGGACAGTGGAACGAGATGGACATTTTTACCCTATATGCATGTATGATTACACTACTGGTGTGACTCTGCACTATGTTCAGCCAGAGGAAAGAGAAGCTGTGCTCCATTTGTGTACAAGGTGTCAAAATGCATTCTACTAGCATCTACAACTAATTAGAATAAATTTAAAATTAAAAAAATGCATTTTGGAGTGAATTAAAAATAAAAATATAGCATACCAAGATGTATGGAATGCATCCAAAACATTGCTTAGATGATTATACCACTCTATTCACATGTTAGGTAAAAAGAAAAATCAAATCAATAATCTAAGCTTCCCCTTTAAATAATATAAAAATAAAAGCAGGTTAATTTCAAAGCAAGGAGAAGAAAACAGGTAGTAAAAGTTATAACAGCAGTCATTGAAATTATAAATGGTGAAAAAATAGAGGAATTCAGCAAACCAAAAATTCTTTTTGAAAAGATCAACAAAATTTTTAAAGCTACTGAATTTAATGAAAAAGAGAAAGGTTAAAAATTATTAATATCAGTATTCTCTACAATCTCTTTTAAAACATAGAAACAAAGTGAATACTTTCTAACTAATTCTCTGAGGTCAGCATCATCCTAATATAAAAACCAGATGAAGCAACAGAAAGAAAAAACTACAAACCAATAACTTTTATGAATCTAGATACAAAACAAATCCTTGAACAACATTAGCAAAATCAAATCTGAAACTAGATAAAAATAATTATGAATCATTATGAAGTAAGATAAATGATCGTATCAATAAATGCACAAATCCACTTGACCAAATCTAACATTTATTCATGATAAAGATTTTCAGTATACTGAGAACAGAAGAAACTTTCTGAGCTCAGTACATCCATGAATATTTACTTCTAGTGTCCTACTTAATGGTGAGAAACTAGACGTTTTTTTCCTCTGACCAGGAACATGGCAAGGATGTCCCCTTTCATCATTTTTTGTCAACATCGTACTGGAACTACTAAGTAGTGTGATAACATACACACTCTCAAAGAGAAAGAAAGAAAGAGGAAGGAAGGAATGAAGGAAGGAAGGGAGGGAAAGGGAAGAAGGGAGAGAAATTAAGTTAAAATAAAAAGGTCTATTCATTGGTGAGAAAGAAAGGAAGCAGAAAATGTATTTACACATAACATAATTGTCTATGGAGAAAATAAGAAAATTTTGGAAAAAAAAGAAAATAAGAAAAAAAATTTCCTGGAATTAATGGGAAATTAATTATGACAAAATTATAGGATGCAAGATGAACGTAACAAAGTCAATCAATTTTCTATATACAATGCAAAGTACAATTTAAAATTAAAAACAATACCATTAAATTAGTATGAAGATCAATAGAGGGAAGAGAGCAGGGGAGTGGAAAGAGAAGGGGAATAAAAGGTACGAGAATCTGAATTAGAATAAAATATATTATATGCTTACATAATTATGTCAAAATGGATTCTACTCTCACATATAGCCAAAAAGTATCAAATAAATAAATTCACACACACAGACACACAAATTAGTATACCCCCTCAAATGAAATAACAATTCTAAATCTAGTAAAACATGTACAAGAGCTCTATGGGAAAACTGCAAAATTCTGTTGAAAAATAAATAAATAAGTAGAGAGATGTTCTGTATTTATGAAAGAAGATTCAAAATTGTCACAATGCCAGTTCTTTCTAATATGGTCAATACATTCATGGCATTCTCCATTCAAATCCCAGAATTCACTTTTTGAATATTGACAAACTCTTCCTAAATTTTATATGGAAGGGAACAGACCCAGACTAGTTAATGCAGTATTGAAGGAGAACAGCAAAGTTTGAGTATCCATGCTCTCTGACTTCAGGAATTACTATAAAGCACCAGCAATCAAGATATCAAAGTACAGGAGAAAAAATAGACAAATTGATCAATGAGACAGAATAGAGCAACTAGAAATAGTCTGTTATACATAATCAATTTATTTTTTGACAAAGTATAGCATTTCAAACTGGATTTCATATGCAAAGCAGTGAATCCAGATGGAAACCTTACGTCTTCCACAAATAAACTCAAAGTGGTTCATAGACCTACATTTAAACACAAAACCCTGAAAGATAACTTCATGTAGGAGAGAATCTAGACAAGGTTGGTTTGATGTTGACTTTTTAGATATGACACTGAAGTAACAATCCATGAAAGAAAGAATTGACCATGAATACGATTGGCATTTATGTAATGTGCTCTGTAACAACACTATGAAGAAAATGAAGACAATTCACACTCTTGGTTGAAATATTTGCAAAAGATGGGTTATGAAGTACTGTTGTGCAATGCAAAGACTTCTCAATTCTCAACAATAAGAAAACAAATAATTGATTCAAAATTAGGCCAAAGACCCTCATAGTTAACTCACAAAGAAAATATACAGATAACAAACATTTAAAAAGTTGTTTTATACCACAAGTCATAAAGAAAATAAAAATTAAAGCAATAAGATAACATTATACACTTATTAGAATGGCCAAAATCCAAAACACTAATACCACCAAATGCTGACAGAAATGTGAATTAACATATACTCTCATTCATTGCTAGCATAATTGAATGGTATAGCCACTTGGGAAGACAGCTTGACAATTTCTTACAAAAGTAAGCCTGCTCTTACCATAAAATACAGCAGTCATGCACCTTGGCATTTATCCAAAAAAGCTGAAAATTTATGCCCTAGCAAAAATCTGTCCACCAATTTTTTGGAAATTTATTCATGTTGACAAATTTAAGTGAAGCGATCAACATGTTCTTTGAGTAATAAATAAACTATGATACATGTGGACAATTTATTTATAACTAAAAGTAAATGAGCTATAAAACACTAAAAAGATGGGTTAGAATCTTAAATCAATATTACTACATGAAAAAATTTAACCTACAAAAGCTAGATAGTGCATTAATACAATTATATAAAATTGTGGGGAAAAAACAAAATCATGAGGACAGTAAAACAATCAGAGGTTTCTCTGGATAAGAAGGAAGAGAGCAATGAATAGGTACAGTACAGGGAATTTTTAGTGCAGTGAAAGCACTCTGTCTGACACTGAAATAGGGGATTCACATCACGACACATTTGTCCAAACTCATAATATGCACAACTATTAGTAGGTAGCAGTAGTAAACTCTGATGTAAAATGTGGACATTGGTTGATGATAATGTGTTAGCATGCATTCATTATTGGTAACAAACATATAAGTTTGGTGGAAGATACTAATAATGAAGGAGGCAATATATGTGTAAGAGTATGAGATATCTATGATATCTCTATACCTTCTGAATTTTGCTGTGAACAAAAATTGCTCAAGTATTTAAAATATTTTTTAAATATATGTTTAATATAAAGAAATGTAATAAAACAAGAGATGACAAGAAAGAAGTTATGTACCATACACTGGTGTTTTTGTCTACAAGTGACAACACATAGAATGTGGACCCATAAGATTATAATACATATGAGCAATTGATATTACCTAGTAATCCTGCAGCCATCATAAAACAGAGTGCAATGCATTACTCACTTGCAGTGATGCTGGTGTAAACAACCCCACTGTGCCTTCAATCATGTAAAAGCATGTCACTTACAGCTGTGTGCAATATATAATAGTTGATAATGAAAATAAATGCCTATGCTAATGGTTTATATGTTTTTATTATTATTTTAGAGTGTATTCATGCTTATACATTTTTCTGTAAAAAAGTATGGTATGTTATGTTAGCAGTACCCTCATGCATCCCATATTTACAATGTCTCTTGATTACATCATTTTCTTCTGTTTGATTTAGTTTAATGTTCTTTGATCATGTCCCCAGGAGCAATACTCTTTAATGTGTGTGTGTGTGTGAATGTGTGTGTAGCCCACATAGCCCAGGCATATAGTAGGCCACACCATCAAGGTGTGTGCCAGTACACTGCATAATGTTTGTACAATGAGACAACAGGTGTATTTTCCTGGATGTATCCTGTTGTTAAGAAACATTTCCCAGGATGTATCTTCTTGTAAAGAAACACATGACTGAGGCATATAGAGAAAGAAAAGCGAAGTGGCAGATGTAAATCTAACCATATCAATACTATCACTGAATGTAAATAGATTAATCAAAAATAAGAGATGGTAAAACTGGAATACAATGTAAGACTGAACTTATTCAGTCTATAAGAGACACATCTTAAGTCAAAGACACATGTTAGTTGAAAGCAAATGACAGAAGAAAGATATATGATAGAAAAAAAAGAATCTTAAGAGTCCTGGCATGGCAATAGTGATATCATGCAAAATAAACTTAATAGTTAAAAACTTAATTATGAACAAAGGTCATTTTAATGAGTTTATGAGTAATGAAAAAAGAACAACAGTTATAAAATGTATTTACACATTTCAAGAAAAATATGACGCAAAATTTACTGACAAGTTTGAGGCAAATGTATAGTTCAACAAAAGTAGTTGAAGACTTAAATAATCCCTTTTCAATAATGGGTAATGCAAAGATATAGAACACTTGAACATTCTAAATCAACTAACACTAACAGATGTTTGTATAAAATGCCACTCAGTGATTGCAGAATACACACTGAAGCACATGTGGAGCATCTGCAGGACAGATCACATGTTATGCTATAAAGCAAGTTTCAATAAATTTAGGAAGATTGAAATAATGTAAATTAATTTCTCTGAACATAATAAAAAACTGCAAATAAATAACAAAGAAAATTTGCATATATCACAAATATGTGAAAATTACACATTACACATGCCATAATAAGCAAGATATCAAAATAGAAATCACAATATAAATTAGAAAATATATGGGCATAAATTAAATGAAAAGAAAATACACCAAAACTTAAGACATCCAGATAATGTAGTGTTTATAAGAAAATTGTAGTTATGTCTATTTTAAAACAGTAAATATTTCAAATTAATAATCTGACTTCCACCTCAAGAAATCAGCAAAATAACATCAACTAAACCTAAAGCAAAAAGAAGGAAGGAAATCATAAAATGAAAATAAATGAAAGTACAAAAGAGAAAAATGATTTGAAAAGCAATGGAAACAAAAGTTGAAAAAAAGATCTACAAAGTTATGACTACTTTAAACTGATGCGAACCTGAGAAAGGACTCAAATTATTAAACTTAGAAATTAAGGGAGATGTCAGAACTGGAATATATGTGTGTGTGTGTGTGTGTGTTATTTAATCTGTATATGTAGTATTTTTTATATAACACAACACATACACTCATATGTATATAGAACATAAAAATTAGATAATTTAGATGAAGTGGACACATATTCCTAGAAAGAAAAAAAACACAAAGCTCATTAAAAATAAAATTAATAAAAATTAGTTGAATTAATAATTCAAAATCTTCCGTATTAAAAACTGCAGGGTCAAACTGAGTTTTCTACTATGTAAAATAAAGGCTATTGAACCCAGACACTGAGATGCAGCAATGGTAAATCTGGTAAATAAGGCAGCTACTAGTGACTAATGCACAGGTAGTGTATCCAGTGTGGATATGCTAGAAAAAGAGACGATTCACATTGTGGCTGGGACTGAGTGTGACAGCATGAGATATAATGATGTTACTCAGAGGAGTGTGTAATTAAAATATGGAAATAATTTGTCAGTAAAACTTTTTATTTAATAGTTTCAGACCAAATTTAAATGTGACTAGTTCAAGTGACAAATAGCAAAACCATGGATAAAGACAGACTACTTTATGAGGTGAAACTATAAAAGTCTTCGGAGACAATAGCTATGAATCTTCCAGAAATTTGGTCAGGTAATGATTTCTTATGATATAAAAACAAGAATAAGTTTGGTAAGTGTTTTAAAAATACACAAATTAAAGAATAATGTTGGTGGTATGTGAAAAGTGAAAGAAAAAACGCACAGAATGAAAGAAAATACTTTCAAATCATGTCCCATAGGGGTTTTGTATCCAGAACACATAAAAATATTATATCTCAATAAGGAAAGACAAATAACCAAATTCAAAAATGAGTGAAGCATTTTCAAAGATATCTCTCCAAAGATGCTATACGTTCAACAAATAAACACACTAAAAGGTGTTCAAAAATCACAGAGAATTAGAGAAATTCAAGTCAAACCACAATAAGATACAATTAACAATCATTAGTATGGATATAATCAAATAACAGAAAATAGCTAGTGTTGGTAAAACTGTGAAGAAATTGGAATATTCATATACTACTGTTAGGAAGATAAAATGCTGCAGTCATTTTTCCCTTTATGTGGAAAAACAATTGTGCAGTTCTTCAAAATGCTAAAGTCAAGTTCTCACATGAAAACATTGACTTATTCAACATTTGCAAATCAATTTAAGATACCACTACTATACCAATAAGCTAAAGAAAAAAATATAGCCATATTATTTGGTGCATAAAAATTATTTAGTGAAATTCAACACTCGTTCGTTATACGCCACTCAAAAATTTAAGAGTTGATGACACCTGCAAGAAACATACTGCTGACATATTCAGTGATTGAGTGAGTGCCTTCCTCAGAGGTGCCGAACAAGGGTTCCAGTCTATTTTTATTCAATCACAAACTAGAAGGTAAATCATACACACTGGAAAGAAGAAATAAAAGTATCCCTATTCATCAGCATCCTGATTGCCTAGATAGAGAATCCTGATAATTCTGCTGGAAACTCCTTGATACAATATGTGAGTTCAACAAGGTTATGTGACACAAGATCAATAGGGAATTTCATTTGAATTTGCAAATACTAACAATAAAAATGAGAAAACCAAAAATTAAAAACATAATATCATTAAAAATCTCTCTAAAGATAAGGAAAGAGTTTAATAAAAATTTAACAAAATATGTAAATTTTCTGTATGCTAAAAATCACAAAAGGATGCTGAAATGAAATCAAATAATATTTTTAAAAGATATGTTCATGAACTCATACATTCTTGAGTCATGGGAGAATCAACATAGTAAAAACACTGATTGTCCTCCCAATTAATCTATAGATTTAATATAATACCTGTCTATATTCATCAAGTATTCTAAATAAATTTTAAAGATATTATTATAAAATGTATGTATTAATGTGCTGGCCTCAGAATAATAAAAACAATCATGAACTTAAAATAAAAAAGAGTGAAGTGGGAAGAATCACTCTATCCACAACTAAGACTTCATATATGAAAACAGTAACCAAGGCAGTGTGGTATTAATGGAAGTAGAGATACACAACAGAGAACCCAGGAATAAATATGCAAAATATGCTGTCCTGACTTTTAAGAAAGTTTCAAAAGCAATATACAGGAATTAGGATAACCAGATTAACAAATGATATTTGTTATAGGCAAAATAAAACATTGATCTAAACTTCAAAACTCAACAAAAATTAATTCAAAATGAATCACAGATTTAAACAAACAAAAATATGTAAATCTATTGTACTTAAAAGAAAGAAATGATTTTGGAATATAGAATTGGGCTAGAAATATCTGTTTTTAAAATTTGGTCTCTAAAAGGAAAAAGCAATAAGTTGGACCTCCTCAGAAGTAAAAATATTTACCATGCAAAAATAACTTAAATTTTTGAAAAGAAGTCATGTGTACCTGTAGTTCTAGCACTGGGAAGATTGAAGGTGGGATTTGCTTGAGTCCATAAACCTGAGGTCAGCTTGGACAACATACTGAAAACCCACCTTAAAAAGGGGAAAGAAGCATGAAAAGATAAATTGTAGGATAGAAACAAATATTTGCAAAAGAGCAATATGATATCTAGAATATATATTAAGAAATTTTAAGCTTAACATTAAACACTCCCAAGTATAAAATGGGTAAAAGATATGAAGGTACACTTCATCCAAGAGAGTATACAGATGACAGCCTAGCACATGTAAAGATGTTGAATGTTGTTAGCCATTAGAGATATGCTAATTAATACTATGACATATCACTACATACCTATTATAAAGGCTAAAAACAGTGACAATATCAAATGCTAGTGGAGACGCAGAAAAGGCAGATTATTTATATGTTTCAATGTAAAATTATATAGTCATTTTTCAAAACTATAAAGCTAAACTTTTAAATACAAGTCATAGAAACTAAAAATAGCACATTTAGAAATGTATCCCAGAGAAATGCAAACTTATGATCCTACAAAAAGCTGTACAAAAATGTACACAGCAGTTCTCTTTATTTGTAACATCTCCAAACTGGAAACAACCTAGATGTCCTTCAAGGAGTGATGGCGTAAATAAACCACAGTGCCTCCAGATGGTGGAATTCTAGTGAGCAGTAGGAAACTCACAGTAAGCCAGGAATGGTGTCACAGGCCTGTAATCCCAGCTACTACAGAGGCTGAGGCAGGAGGATTGCAAGTCTGAGGCCAGGTTGGGTGTCTTAGCAAGACCCTGTCTCAAAGTAAGCCTCAAAAAGGGCTAGGAATGAAGCTCAGGACTAGATCACCTCTGAATTTAATCATCTGTACTGTAAAAAAGAAAAGAAAGGAAGCTCACGATAAAATGGATAAATCTCAAGAGAACTATGTTGAGTGAAAAGTCTATCTCAAAAAGTCACATATTGCGTGTAACCTTTATATAACCTCCTTGAAATGACAAAATGATAGAAATTGTGAATATTAACACTTGTCAACTCTAAGCATAGGCAAGTAGGTAGGTGTAAGGGAGACGGGTGTGGTTAGGGAAGGGCAATGGGAAAGTTCTTTATGAGGAGGACCTCTGTATCTTGAACATGAACATGAGATGATATTTTTTATTACTAAACACACAGCCCACAGATGCACAAATTAAAATTGGTGTAGCAATAGCTGATGATAGTTGAAGAAAATTGGTGGATTTTATCAATATCAAAATTTCAACTATGATATTGTACTAGTTTTCCAATGTCTTACCATTAGGGGAAATCATAAGAGTATACAGGGAGAATTACGCTTGAAGTACTCCATGGTGATATTAAAACATGGATCTGATGATATTTATGCACACAACTTCATGTTATAAATATGTCATATGTATGTGAAAATTTTTAATTTTTGACCATGTATAACAGTGCATACAGCAAAACATAACTGCAAACAGAAAAAAGGAAAAAATGCACAGTTTTTGCTTCAAGGATTCTGTAAAGCAGTGACAAAATAAGACCTGCAAATGACTATAGTACAAGGCTGTGTTAAATTATATAAAAGACATATACACATTTACTATATAAACTTAGGAGAGAGATGTTTTTTAGAAAAGTTCCTGAAACATATCTTTTGTTGGAATCTTTAAGGACAAAATTTTTCTTGTAAAGTACTAGTAGTGGTAAATTCAGAGTGACAGAAACAAGATGAGCAAGGATATCACAGTAGAAAACATGAGGTGGCAAAATACAATCACCCCGCTTCTTCCAAAGCAAGATTTATATGTTATAGTGTTGTCAAAGATGAGTAAAAGCCATATTTAGAAGATTTGGAAGTGCTGAACCAGTTCACTGGTAGAGTGTTTATCTAGCAAACATAAGGAATGACACCATAAAGAAAAAAAAGTTTCTGAATGTCAGGTGAAGAATTTTGTATTTCCCCTATAGGTTGTAAAAAGTTATTAAACATGCTTTAATGGAGCCACATAGAGATTAAATATTCAAATCAATGAAAATGTTCATGTTGGAATCTATTAGTTCTATTCTAGATTTTTTTAAAAAGAGAAAGAAGAAGAGATGGAAAGAAAGAGAGAAAGCTACACTAGAGGCAGTTTTCTATCAAAATACAGCAAATAACTGCAAATAATCCATCATTTATTGTGGATCTTCAGAATGTTTATGAATTAAAAAAAACACAAAGCACCCAGGTCTGGGATGCAAGACTGTGATCCTAGAAACTCAGGTAACTGAGACAGGAGGATCGTAAGTTTGAATCCTGACCGAGCAATTTGGAAAGACCCTCATCCTAGCTAGCCCCTGTCTCAAGATGAAAAGGACTGGGGATGTAGTTCAGTGGTACCTCTGGGTTCAATCCCAGTACAAATAAATAAATTATTGTGGAAATAATAAAAGCCTGTCCTAATTGGTGTGCAGAGAGGTGTTCTATAATTAGACTGCCAAAATTCTAAGACAGCGGAGCAGAGATCTGTGTGGTCTTTGAAAGAACTGGATTGAAGAGAAGGTTTTAAGAACTTTCATTTTGCAAGCTCAATCGTGGAAGGAAGGAACCATGCTTTTCTGTCCAGAGCTCTATCCTCAGTATTTTGCATGATATTTGGAACATGACAGATGGATATATATTTTGGATGAATTATGAATGCATACATACATGAGACAGAATCGGTAGGCTTAGCACATGTTGAGTTGGGGTGTTAAAGAGAAAGAGAAGACCTAAAACAGAACTGTTCAATCCCTGGTGTCTGGTGAGGGCAGAATTCCATAAAAGAATCAGGGCTGTCACAGCCATGCCATGTGAGTTATGAGCCAATCACAGCTCAGCTGTTTGCTGTGCCTTTGGGTGTATTTGGAATATGATGAAAGTTACTCTAAATATGCTCTTGCTGCCTATGTTATTGCCACTTAGCAACACTCAGTCAGATTCAGAGAAATAGATGAACCTGGTTATTTTTTCTGAGGGAGAACATGAGATACTATGTACCAAATTCAAATCAACAACCAGTGCTTTGAGGTTGGATGATTAAATGGAATAACAACATCCCTGGCAAACATGATTAAGGAAAAAGATTATAGAAGCTTCTGAGAAATGGAAAGTATTATTAAAAATATGTCAGCTTTTGGTATTTCATCCCTAACCCTTTCTGAATATCCATTATTATGCCAACAAACACTGTAAGAATAATGATAGTGACATTTACTGAAGAACTATACACAGTATAACTTTCCATTTTAATGTTCCATATTTCTCATGTTTATCCAGAACTCAGAAAGGTCTTATGTGTATATTCAAATTCACAGTGATTTTCTTCCCATTTCTTTGTGAAATCACGAAAGAATATTTTCTTTTGGCGTCTGCATAAAGTCTGTGGCTTATGAGACTTTTTGATAATGAACCAACAGTGACAATCTTAAGCAGGCTAGATTTTTGAGCTGTTTCTATTGCAGAGCAGGTTCACAAGGGTTTATGTTATGACTGCATAAATATCTTTAAACAATTTTCTTTATAATAACTAAGTTAGCAGACTAAAATGTAAGACATAGTTTAGTCTTCTTTCATCAGGGTGATTCCATTGGAGTATCTTGGGGGTTAGCCAGTATATTACATGATAGTTTATTCCTAAACATTGTGACCCCAGGAATTCTATAACTAAGATTCCTTGGGGGACCTTTTTGTATTTAAGTTAAGGTATAAGATATGCATTCTTAGAGCTGTGGTCTGTACGTTTGTGTCCTGACAAAATATGTGTTGACATCTTAACTCCAAAGATTAAGATAAGGAGATGAGGTCTTTGAGGTATGTGATTAGCTCATGATGAGTTCTCTCATAAAAAAGACCATAGGGAACTCTCTTGCTTCTTCCACTAGTGAAGATACAGCTAGAAGCACCATCCATGAACCAGGAAGCAACCTTCACAAGATGCAGAATCTGTTGGGACCTTGAACTTCAACTTCCAGCATCCAAAATTGTGAGATATGTTTCTCTTATTTATAGGCTACCCTCAGGTATTTTGTTATAGTAGTGCAAACAGACAATTACAATACCATAATTGCAAACTAGCGAGGCTTTCCTAAATATTCATTTGACTAGAATGTATTCTATATCCCAAAATTCTCTCTCCAATATATTACTAATGAGCTATGAGAGAGATTCTTGTGGGAGATTTAAAGAGTAGGAGAGAGAAGTAGCTCAGACACACATTTGCTTTTGAGCCAGCAACTGTCCATCTCTCTGAACTTCCTATCAACATCTTTGATTCCTAGGCTGAGTGCATATATTTATAACAATAGCAAAAACAAAACAAAACAAAACATGACTCTGTAAGACTCCATACCATCTGCCTCATATATAACAAGAATTGATACTTGAATCAGTTCTTCTTGTGGATTGCAGATCTTCTAGAGAGTCAGGACTCTTGTTTTTGGTCTCCTTTGCTTTCTGCCACATCACCATTGACCTCAATTGCCACACCTATGCAGTTTAAGCTCCAACATCAGAGACAGTGACAAGAGTCTTGAACCTCGATGGGTGCAAAGATTATATTTACTATTTGTCCTTTATATCACACAACAAATAATTTTATATATTTAGATATTGGGGCTATTTGAGTTTTCCCCTAATGTAAAATAAGAAGTTATTATCTCAAATTCTTCCCAGAATGAAGAATTTGAATCAACATCAAAGGTAGTATGTTAAAGATAAAAATGGTTTTAGGTCATTTAAAAAGAATAATACAGAGGTGGTCATATTATAGGGACTTCTGGGGAATTAAAAGCTTTCAGAATATAATTGTTTCATACTGTTTCATACTGAGAGACCAATGAAAATACTGAATTTAACATATTGAAAATGGTTTCTGAAGTGCATAAGTTCAAGTAGAAGTTTTGCAAAACACCAGATAATATCTTAATTTACATGTTGTTGTATACTGAGTTAGGAAATAAGTTATATTAATGCCCAAACTAGAAAAAAAATTCTTCCCTCTTGACCTAATTCTTAGAGAAGACAGAAAACAAATGATAAACATAAAATGGTATGTACTGTGTCAAATAATGCTCAGTATTAGAGTTATAATTGGAAATTATAACTGTGGGAATTGGAAGGATTGGAAGTACAGAATGGAGCATGTATAAGGTATAATTTCACACAGATCATCTAGCATAGGCTTCTCAGGGATTAAAGGAATGATAAGAAAATAAGCAATGCTTGTGTTAGTCTTTCATTGCTGTGGCCAAAGTACCTGACAAGAACAATATAGATGAGAAAAAGTTTATTGTAGCTTATTTATAATCAAACTTTATTGGTTTATTGAACAATTTTAATGGTTCAGTCTGTGCTCAGCTAGCTCCATTGCTTGGAGCCCAAGATGAGGTATATAATCATGAGAGAAGGGCATTTGCTCAGATCAGGTAGCCAGGAGGCAGAGAAAGAGCACAGAGCAAAGGAAAAAATATAGGTCCCAAAGGCATGTCTCCAGTGACCTACTTCCTCTAGCCATGCCTCACATGTTGCCAGTTAGTCCATTAAAATTATTAATCTAGTAAGTGGATTTATGCATTTGATGGATAACATAAGAGCTTTGGGGGAAACCACATATCCAAACCATAACAACATTGATGAAGAATATCTTCTATTCTAGGTACAGCCATTACAAGGCCCCAAAATGAGTTCATTACTGTAACATTTTAGTAATGCAAGGAAGTCAGTATGCTTGGAAATCAGAAAGGAAGAATGAGAAAGGAAGTCAGAGATTCAATGGAGAAGGTTCTGATAAGGCACAAGGACCTGGAGATCATCTTAGGAATGTGGGCATCTTCTTAGTGAGCTTTGGATTTTATTAAAATGGATTGGGAGCCATTGCTGGGTTTGAACTGAAGATTGATATGTTCAGACAAAAACATTTTCAGAAGTTAATTCTGAGTGCTGCATGAAGAATTGATTTTAGTGGGGCAAAGGCTTGTCATAAAAAGACCCAAATATGCATGGTGATGACCCCTAACCATCAGTGTAGCAGAGGAGGTGGTAGGAAGAAGCAATTAGCCTATAGATATAAAAGTAGAAATAGTAGCATTTCTTGACAGGTTAGATGTGAAGTTGATTGAGAAGTTGTGAATAATTCCAGAGCATTAGCCTGGAGAATCAGAAAGATAAAGTTGCTGTCTCCCAACATAGGGAATTTGGGTAGTAAAGTCAGGTGCTTATTTTTGATAGATTCAAATGGAAATGATATTAGATATTCCAATTACCTTCCAATAACAGGGGGATAGAATTTTTAAAGGATATTAATATATTGTATAAGTCTGCATATGTAGCTCTTTCTTAGTGAGAATAGAGACTCAGAGTCTCTATTCTGAGAATTCTTTGATATATATATCTATGTATATATTTAATTTATATATATATACATACATATATATATTTAATTTTCCTTAAGCTGGAGAGTCTTTAAATTATTAAGTCATTCTTCTTAAAATATGCAAGTAACAGTGGTTATTAATTCATTAAATAATTGTTCATGGAACGATATAGTAAATGATGGTAACTGACATGATAAAACAAATAAAAACAGGAATATCTAGATTTACAAATCAGTGGTGAGCCATCATATGTTTGAAAGTGTGATTTAAGGAATTTAAAAGCCCTAATTTATCAGGTGTGTTAGTGATCAAACACAATTCTTCAAGAACATATCTATTGCAAGTGGGAAGGTATCTCTATGCATTATAGTAATGTTTTCTCAGTAGACATGTATCTTGTGGGGTCAGATTTTATAGTATCTTTTTATCATTCTCTCTCTACTCTCCTCCTAAACAGAGAAGATTTGCCCAGGGAAGTTTCACTCATAAATCAACATTGATAGGAAAAGACTGTGTGGTTGGGAGGTTAGGCTCCAGTGCGAAGAGATTGATAATAAACACCTAAGATGGAAGTAAAATAGACTATGATGCTTGTTGTAAAATAATATAGTAGGTAATGGGGGCTGGGGCATATAATGTTTTAAAGACTGTTTTCTCATATAATATTCACCTAATGTTCTTCCATGTCTTTTTATAAATGTATTGTTCATTTCACTGTATCACTGAATAATACTCCATTATACAGATATATCACAATTCATGTAACAGACATCTTGGATGTTTCCAGTTTGTGTTGATTATGAATTAAGCTGAAATAAATATTGCTATACATATTTTGTATATACATATGTTTTAAAATTAATTGGGCAAAAAGGATCACTATGGTTGGATCATATGTTAATTTTTTATTAGTAAGAAACTTCCAAACTGTCTTCCAAAGTGGCTATACCATTATACATTCCCACCAGCAATGAATGTGTGTTCCTGTTATTCCACATTCTTGCCAACATTTTGTATTGTCAGTTTTTGGATTTCAGGCTTTTTATTAGGTATGCAATAGAATCTCATTGGAATTTTAATTTACATTCCCCATTTCTTTATCCTCTATTCTGGTCCACTAATGTATGTGTCTTTTTCTTATTTAATAGCAAAGTTTTATAAGTCATGAATTCAGGTAGTGTAAGCTGTCCAACTTTATTATTTTTCAATATCACTTTGGCTAAACTGTGTCTTTTGTACTCTCATGTAAATTTTAGAATCCACGTGTTGATAGCTACACATTCCGTGATTTTTTAAAAATTTGAATTTATTCATTGTACAGATCAGGTTTCAGTATTTAAATCCATAAACTTGGAGAATCTCTCCTTCTATTTATATATTTTTATTATTTTCCTTATGATTTTATAGCTATCTACATATAGACCATGCTCTTGCTTTGTTATATTTTACTTCATCCTTTCAGTTTTTGGTTGGTACTGTGTTTTTAATTTTTTTTTTAATTTTTTTTAGTTGTAGATGGACACAATGTCTTTATTTTATTGCTGTGTATGTGGTGCTGAGGATCGAACCCAAGGCCTCACGCATGTGAGGCATGCGCTCTACCACTGAGCTACAATCCCAGCCCTGTTTTTAATTTTTCATATTCCAATTGTTCATCATCAGTACTTAAGAATGCAACTGAATTGTGTTCATCAACCTTGTATATTGAACACTTCTTGTAATTAATTATTGGATACAGTTTTCTGTCATTTAAAAAAATTTCCAGATATACAGTCATGCCATTTGTAAAGAAAATAAGCAGTTTTTACATTTCTTGCCAATCTACGTATATTTAATTTTCATTTCTTGCCTTCATGCATTAGATTATATTTTCAGTATAATCAAGAATAGCGATAGAGAAAGAGTCTTGCTTTTCTCCATTTTAGGAGAAAAGTTTTTCAGGTCTCACCATTAAGTATGTTAACAGTAAGTAAAAAATTTTTTGATGTTCTTTAGCGAGATGAGGAAATTCCTATCTCTAATTTGATGACAGATTTCTCATTAATGGGTACTTATTTTGTCAATAAAATTTCTGCCTACATGGATATGATCATATGATTTTTATCTTCAGCCAACTGATGTGATATATTGTATAACTGATTTTCCAACTTTGAACTAGCACTGCATATGTAGAATAAATCCCTCTTTATTGCAATGTATAATTTATTTGATTTATTGTTGATTTGATTTTCTAATATTTTTTGAGGACTTTTAGTCTATGTTCCTTGAAGATATTAGGTTGTGGGTTTTCCTTTCTTTTAATTCTTTATCTATCTTTGGTATTAAGAGACTATTAGTATTCTAGAATTAATTATCCTTCAACATTTGGAAGGGATTATAAGTAATTAGTGAGATTTCTTCCTAAAATATTCAGTGGAGTTTAATTCTAATTTCATCTGATCCTGGGACTATTTTTATTTTTTGAAGATTATTATTTTTTATTCATTTTATAAGTAGATAGATTTTTGCTCAGATTATCTATTTTTCTTGTATGAGTTTTTGTAGCTTTTGTCTTTAGTGATTCCTCCTTTTCATTTAACTTATCAAAATTTGTGGGCATAGAATTTTTCATAAGATTTTGTGTTATCCTTTTAACACCATGAGATCAGTAATGGTGATCCTTTTTGTTTCTGACGTAAGTATTTTTGTTGTCTTTATCTGTTTAGTTTTTATTCTATTTTATTTTACTTTTTTCACAAATGTATATTTTGAAATTTTAATGGTTTTTAAAGCCCCCATTTTTTTGGTTTTTATTTTCTGTACTGATTTTCTATTTACAGTTCCATTGACTTTTGCTCTGATTATTGCTATTTTATTTTCTTCAGCCAGCATAATGACTATTTGCTTCTTTTTCTAGTTTCCAAAGATAGGATGTCATATTATTGATTTTAGATCTTTCTTCTTTCATAACACGTTTTCTATGTAACAAATTTTGATTTCCTACAATGATTTTGCTTCATCCAACAAATTCTGGTATCTTGGATTTTCAATTTCATTTAGTTGAGAATATACTTAAGTTTCCCTTGAGGCTTATTTTTTTTTTACTTATATATTATTTAGAAGTATATCATTGAATCTCAATTATTTTAAAATGTATGGGCTATCTTTGTGTTGTTTGCAAGTTTGATTTTATTGAGCATACATTGTTTGATGCTTATCCTTTAAAATTTTTTAAATTTTGTTTTATAACTCAGAATGTAGTCCATTGGGGTGAATGTTCCAAGTGAGCGTAGGAAGAATATGCGCTCTACTATCTAAAGGTAAAGAAGTTTATAAATGCTATTAGATCTGTTTGATTGATAATACTGTTAAGTTCCTCTCCTTGTGATTTTCTGCTTATTTGGCCTCCTTATGACAGGGCTGTTGAAGTCTTCAAATGTTGTCATAGATTTATCTATTTCTCTTTGTGATTCTATCAGTTTTTGGCCTCACCTATTTTAATGCTCTGTTGTTATATGTATACACATCAAAGTTTGTCATGCCTTTTTGGAAAAAAATCAATAACTTTATCATTATATGGTTCTCTTCTTTATCACTGAAGACGTTTCTAGTTCAAAGTAAACTTTATTTGAAATTATTATAGTTACTCCCACTTTGTTTTTATGAATGTTAGCACAGTATATTTTTTCTATCTTTTTAATGTTTCTATGTTTAATATTTAAGTTGGACTTTTTGTGGACAACATATAATTTGGGCTCCGTCTACTCTAATAATATTTGTCTTTTAATAAGTATTTAGTCCACTAATGTTTAAAGTGATTACTTAACATAATAATTTTCCTATTTGTTTATACTTTATTCTTCATTATTTTCAAATCTACCTTTGAATTTCTGACTTCTCTGCTTTTAAATTTTTAGCCAGTTCTATTTGTTCTCCTATCCTAGCATATTAACTGAAATCTAAAAAATATTTTTTGTGGTTGTCCTAGAGCAATAAACATTGAGAAGTAATCTGAGTCCATTTTCAATTAACATTTTTAGTGCAGGTACCTTATATGCCACCTAGCAGTACTCACAATTTCTTAGTCCTTCTTTTGGATATCATGGTCATTCATTTCATTTATGACCATGCCATAACCACCCAGCACATTTTTGCTATTTTTACTTTGCACAAAAGCTTATCTATTACATCAATCAAGAGCATGAAAAATAAAATATTTTATCTTTATTACCTCTCTGTTACTATTTTATGTAGATCAAAGTTTTAATTAAACTATTTTCTTTGTCTCTGGAGGATTTCTTTTAGAATTTCTTGCAGGAAAAATCTACTACAGACAAATTCCCCTAATGATATTCATCTTAGAAAGTCCTTATTCTTCCTTCATTTTTGGAGGACAGTTTCACTGAAATGGATTGTGTGTCAGTTTTATTTTCTTCTTTTTTTTTTTTAAACACTAACAATTTCATATATCCTGGAAATCAGTGTTCTGTCTGTTGTGCGTGTTGTAAAGATGTTCTCCCACCCTGTGGGCTCTCTCGTCACATTGCCGATTATTTCCTTTGCTGAAAAGAAGCTTTGAAGTTTGAATCCATCCCATTTATTAATTCTTGGTTTTATTTCTTGTGCTTTATCAGTCTAGTTAAAGAAGTCAGGACCTAATTTGTCATGATGAAGTTTTGGGCCTTCTATTAGGTTCCCCATCCACCTTTGTTTCGTTGTGTATGTCCAATGTAAGTCTTATTTTTATTTCTTTTTGAGTGAGATCTTTTTTTCCATGTCTTCATTTAAGAGATTCTCTTTGTCTTTGATGTTTTGCACTTTGAACTTGATATACTAGATGTGGACTCTTTACTACTTGTCTTACTTGGTTCTTACTACATCTGTGGTTTGGTATTTGTAACTGCAAAATTCTTAAACATCAAATAATTTTCTGCTCTGTCCTCTATTTTCCTTTCCATATTTAAAATTATACACGTGACACAAGTTTTAGTGGTCTCACAATTTTTAGACCTTTCAGCGTGAATTTTTGTCTTTGTTAGTTTTCTCACACGTTTTTCTCTGTTTTTAGTGTTGTATCTGCAACTTTCTGATTTATTTATTGTCCTGAGCCGTGTTTGGCCTTCAGAGACCATTAGCAACATTCTATGTTTGCTGTTAGTGCTTTCCTTCTATTCTTTCTTAGATTCGATTTGATACTTCTTATTCTTTTCTTTTCTCTGCTTACATTACTTACTTGTTTTTTTCATGTTAAATAGTTTTTCATTAGTGTCCTTAACATATTAATCACATTTATTTTAAACTCCAAAATCTATGTCATATCTGTTTAGTTCTCATGTTTGCTTTTTCTCTCCTGGCTTTTATCTTCTTGCCTCTCAACAATGCCATATAATATTTTTTGTTGTTGAAAATCAATCATTATATGTAAGGAAATAGGAATGGATGTTTTAAAGGTTTGTAGTCTTTTTCTGTTTTTCTGACAAGGAGCTGAAGTGTGTATTATTTACTGAAGCTTCAGTTTTCCCTAATATCCTTTTGTATGTATCTCCCCTGCCCTTTTATGTATGGGTTTCCCTGACAACTCTTTTTTTTTTAAAAAATAGAGGCTGTGTCTTGCAGCTCTTCAGTTCCAATCCATTGACATTCCACAGAATCCCTGTTGATGTGGTTGTAAGGCATCTGAGAAGGATATGCTCTAAAATCACATGGTTAAATTTGGCATTTAGTGGGCCTGAGTAGATGGACTTTGACCTTTAGAAACAATATTTTTTAACTATGTTTTTCTCCTTTGCGACATTAAAGGTAGAGAGGCTACCTCTTGGCTAATTAGCTTTCTCTAAGGTCCAAAAAGTTTCTGCTAATGTGCTGTCCCTTGAAGGACAAATCTGTGCATGTTGAAAAACAGTCATTTTTACTTTCTACATATTTCAAAATAGTACTTTTCTACCTCTCATGGTCCAAACACAGGGAGATTTTTCTCTATTTTTCACTATTAGGACAGAGTAGAAGTCTTGGTGGTAGAACCCAAGAAATTACAGATCCCTCCACTGGGTCCCAAGTATTTTAACTCTTAAGTGTCACCACTTTCAGCCCCAGCCATTCATAAAAGTTGACTCCTGTAGCTACTATTCCTGATACACTGGTCTTAGGTGTGATGCCTTGTGGCTATCTCTTCAGGTTTAGTGGTGACAGATTGACATTTTGACCACAATTCCTACTTAAATCAAAGAAAAAACATTAGTTTTCACTTTGTTGAGGTAGTGCCTTGGGTAGCAGAGAGAGATGAATTCAAATGAATGAAAAAAAGTATGTTATGACTTATTCTGATTCATCATAGGGTTTAACATAGATTTTTGCATATGTATGTGTAATATGGTATGTTAATTAACTAAGCAAAAACTTCATTTAGTCTTACATGTTTTAAAACTCAATTAACACTTCCTTGTATAATTTACCGAGAAGGCAATGATTTAAATATTCTGCAAGAAAATAGGCATTTGCTTTTCTTCTTCGTTTTTCATAATTACAAGTGCCAGGAATAATTGAATGAAACACTAATCTAATGTATAACTCTTAATTCTGAGATTTTATATTTCTGTGTTATGATAAGCACAGCCTGCCACACATTTGTATATGAAACTGCTTCCCTACATGAAGGAGTTACCCATATCAATAAGAATATTTGTGCATACAAAGCTTTATGATGTGCAAATTATTGTAAATAAGAAAATATTTGTCTTTGATAGAAAGAAGTCTTTCATAAAATATCTAAATTAGAAATAAATTATGTTACTATAATGAGTAAACTAAGTTTGGGCCTAATATTCTTTTATACTCAATAAATTATTGTGGTTCTATTACATCACAGAAATATTTTTATACACAGAAGAATTGTACATATTTTAAAATTCTTAGGTAAATCATTAGATGAATTAATTATCTAAATAAGTCAGATGCAGTTGATTTCAATCTGTCTTGAATAGAATTACAAATGAGACCATGTAGCTTAGAGAGGTTATAAAATGGAATATAAAATACCATTTAATAATTATATGATATGAACTTATACTGGTATAAACATGTTATTTTTTTCCTGGTGTCTGGGGTTCAGGTATTCTATAAACTTTACCCAAGTCCTATTTCCAAGTGTTATTATTCAATACATTAAAAAATTCTAACCATTTATGATATGTGATCCTAGTCAAAGACTTATTTATAAGACTAAATGAAATTTCAAGTCTTGGACAATACAAAGCTGAATCTGTACAAATTAACTTTTTATTAATTTTATTTTTATTCATTAACTTTATTATCTTTTTTAATCTAAATAATGGTTATGATGGAGGCCTAATCAGGATATACATCAATTAATAAAATATTACCCTATGAATTATTATTTTCCTGAGTTTAAAGAATAAATGTGTTTTTTTTCCTCATCATTGAGTAAAATATTGCCCAAAGACAAGGAGCTACTTCATTATTTCTAACTTTTCCTTCCTTGAAACTGTAGAGAATTTTCCTACTGGTTTTGCACTGTATCTCTGTTGGCTTTAACCTTGTAGTGTTCTTTATGCCTCACTAAAAGTATGATAATGAAGCCTGTCTAATTGAAATGGAAATCTCTTCAGAACACCCTGTGATTGAATTTACTGTGAATCATAAACAAGAATTCTTTTTGATATACAAACTTTGCATATTGATTCATACTTAAATGCTTAGACTATTGTGGGTTGGTTATTCATCAAAGAAACTGTCCCCCTTTAGTATTCTTTCAAATATATAAATGTTCTGAGCAAATAGTAATGGACCTTGAATCAAAAATTTCCTTCATAAGGTAAAAGGGCCTATAAGAAAAAAAGTAATGAAGAAAAAAAATGAGTTGAAAATGTAGAATTTTTTAACCTTTAACTAAATAAAAATATAAAGTTACATATCTAGCAAAACAAAAAGCAAGCACTTCTCTAGTAGCCACATTTCTGATGAGGTAAATTTGCATTCTTAAACTGATTTTTTAAAATGTTTTTAATCCTTAATGTAGTTTAACGTTATTAACTACCATGTTCTGATGTACAACTTTCAGGAATATTTGCAACATTGTTGAAGTCCTTTTAACAATCATTCTTGCCATTGTTACAAAGTTAAAAACAAAAAAACTCCAACACCTCTTTATAATTCAACTAGAGTATGAATTCAGGATATGAGAGAATGCTTTCAAATGCTTTCTCAGATCTTTTCTTTATGCAATCAATTGACATACGTTTATTTAAATTTTATTGGGAAAAGGAGACAATCATGGTCCTGCACCTAAATGCCTTAACAATGGAATGGAGATTACTTGATTTTATTTAGGAGGCATAGGTATTTGATGAAAGTAGTGAGAATATAAATAAAGTCAAACAAAAATCTCAAAAAGATTAATAAAATATATGGAAATGGCATTGGGAAAACTCTTAAAATGTTTCTGTTTTCATTACATCATTTCTGCTGTAACAAGGACTTAGATTCTTGCCAGCAAATGTTCCACAGGTGGCTAAAAGCAGGGTTAAAGACTCACTCAGCATCTTTGCTTCTATTCTGCATCCATCTCCTTTTCTCTGAGTCATCCTGGATTCCAGGAACAAGGTCTGATCTGATCTTGCTGAGTTCAAATTTACCCCACAGGCAACATCAACTTTCGTATCCCAAACAATATTCCATCTGACCTGAGATAATGAGGAACAGTCCACAACTGATCTATATCACCTGTTTTGTAAAAACCCTCTAGCTGTGCAAAACCCCAACCCTTGCCCTCGCTCCCCTTTCTAAAAAAAATTCAAAGTCCAAGTACACTTACTATCAGCAGGAGTGTTTGGGGGCACTATACATTACTATGTTGTTATTTTGTCATTCAAGTTACTCAGGCTTAGGCTCTTGAGCGCTTTCAGGTGGGTACTATGTCCTTTCACTCCCTGTTAAAGATATGGGTTTTTATACTTGGTGTCACTTGAGTCATTGTTGTTTTCTGAGCACTTCTATGATTTCTGGATCTACAGAGTGCTCCAATTTTATCTAGTATATTTTGTCTTCCAGTCCTGGAATCAGCATTTCTCCAAGGAATCCTGGCTTATTTTATTAGAAAAAAATGATATAAGAAAACAAGGTTGAGGTTGCTGATCATCTGCTGCTAGGTGCCATTTCATTTTGACCCTCTCAGTTGAAGCAGTGTCTATACTGACCTATGTACGTACGCTATGACTCATGTATGGTCATACACACATCCAGCATGTGTGTGTGAGCTAAACATGTCTCACTGATAGTCCAGTAATCTTCTATTATTGCATTAATCCTTATAGCCTACTTTCCTGCTTATATGTAAATTCCCACTCCAAACGTAAGATCTGATGACCACCATTCTCCATCCATTTTCAAAACTACTCAATTCTAGTACACATTTACAACATTTTCAGAATTGTTAAATAGTATTCCAAGCCAGGTGCGGTGGTGCAAGCCTGTAATCCCAACACTTAGGGAGGCTGAGACAGGAGAATCGCGAGTTTAAAGCCAGCCTCAGCAACGGCGAGGCGCTAAGCAACTCATTGAGACCCTGTCTCTACATAAAACACAAAATAGGGCTGTGGATCAGTGGTCACATACACCTGAGTTCAATTTCCAGTACCAAAAAAAAAAAAAAAAAAAACAGTATTCCATGGGATAATATGAACTAGTAAATGGCAGTGTTTATCATATAGGTCTTTTTGTGCCTCTTAAAGTTTTATTCTACAAAACTATACTCATTTTTAAAATTCCTTGGGGTCAGCAGCTTCTCCCTCACCACCTTCAGTGAGGTTATTGTCATATTTTATATACCATTTAGTTTTTTTCTGATTTCTTAAATGATTCTAAGTATATTTTCACGCATTAAGGCCTTCCTTTTGAGCTTATGTAACAAGAATGTGGCTTCATCTAAAAAGAGGTATGGGCTTTGTCTAGGTTCATTTCATTTCCCTGAGTGATAGAAATGTTTTTCTCACACATGGTGGACTTGTATGAGCACATGTGACAGTTTATGGTAATGAGATGGCTCAGGTTGAAATGCCCATACTTAATGGTCTTAGATAGAGCCAGCCATGAAAGACATACCAACAGTAGAGTATATTCTAGTATGAGGCTTGGGTAAGATAGTATCAGTCTAGAAACCAGGTCCAGCCTTATGGACAGTTAATCTATCTACCATGCCTATGTAATGAAACTTCTGGACATTAAATCATGGGAGAGATGCCTTTAATTTTCCTCTATGTCTGTCTGAGTTTTATCAAATAAAGTTTAGGGTTTTTGTTTGAATTGTTGTATGATATTCCATTCTAGGAACGTATCACATTTTTATTCTAATTTCTTATTGAAGAGTTATTTTTTGTTTCTAAGTTTTGACAATTATGAATAAAGCTCTTATACACATTTGTGTGCGTATTTTTGCATAGACATAAATTTGTAACTCAATTGTGTAAATTTCTGGACCATGTATTAAAACTATATTAGACTTAGTAAAAAGATTATAAATTGACTTGTCAGCCTTTTTTTAAAAAGTGTTTTTCCTTGCTTAAAATCAGTGTGTGTTGTAATTCTATCGTCATTTGTGGAATTTATTATCAGTGACTCACCCATTTCTCTCCACCAGTCACCCTCTTTTATCTCATCAAAATAGGGGAATATGACCACAACCACCAATTTACTTTTCCTGAACTTTGTAATATGAGGCAATGTAGTAACAGTTTCTATAACTTTGGAATTGTGATTGAAGGTTGAAGATCTAAGCTGTTTGAGCTGTTTGCTTATGCTTAGTCCCCAAAGTATTGCCCTATCCCCAATTTCCTGGTTAATTTAAGATGCTATTTGCACAATTAAATTTCTGGTGTCTGGGTAGAGGTTGAGAATTTGTTGCTCTGCTTTGTAATTTATTTTTTAATACATAATTGATGAAGATGCTTTGTAAATACAATTTTAACCCTTTGTTTTATTTTATTTTTATCTATCTATCTATCTATCTATTTATTTATTTATTTATGGTGCTGGAGATTGAACCCATGGCCTTGTGCATGTGAGGCAATCACTCTACCAACTGAGGTATATCCCCAGCTCTAACGTTTTATTTTGAATAGGGAGGAGGTGGCATATTTTCAAGCTATATGTTTCAGCTTTTTCATCATCTCTCAACTGAAACAGCTCTGATTGAGGGCTGTTGGAGACCTAGTTTTACCTACTGTGCTCTAGCATCTAATATCATTAATTTCCTTTTCTGTCTAAAAATCTCTTTTCAACTGTCTCATTCTCTCTTTACCTACTTTACTGTTTCAGTGGTATTAGAATGTCTTTCATCCTCTGACTCCTAAAGACATACTGATTTTCCCTTGGAATCTCACCCTTTTCCTGATTCTATTTCCCTCCCTAAATAATCACCTTGATTTACCAATTTCCAATATTAACCTTTCTACTTTCTACCCCAAACACATGTCTGATTCAGATATCCCTCTCTATCTTTCTCTCAGACCCATTGAGAATTTCTCATGAAACATCATATCCATTGTGGTTTAGATAATAGATGTCATCCAAAAGTTCATGTGTAAGACAATGCAAGAAAGCTTAGAGATGAAATGATTGAGTTAGGAGAATCTTAACCTAAATCAGTGCATTAATCCTCTGGTGAGATTAATTGGGTGGTAACTAAGGGCAGGTAGGGCATGGCTGGAGTAGGTGTGTCATTGGGAGTGTATCTTTGTCAGTATTTTTATATTGTCAGTATTTTTAATCATTGAATCATTGTTCTTTGGTGTAACTAATTTATTTTAGAGAATGTATTTTGTCCTTGTTGATAGAAGCTTTCTGCTTCCTGGTGCAATGTTCTGAGCAGCCTTCTCATACCAACTCTTTCATCATGATACACTGCTTCACCTCAGGCCCAGGTCAATGCAATTGGCCATCTATGGACTAAGACCTCTGAAACTGTGAGCCCCAAAATAAACTTTTCCCCTTCTAATTGTTCTTATCAGGATGAAGCATTGATAAAGCTTACTAAAACAATATCCAAAATTATAGTTGTAAATATCACACAACCAGGAGGAGATGAATTAAGCCACTTGGCAAGGCTTTATTGGAATGTGCACCCTCGGACCAAATCCCCCGTCCATGAGAGCGGGTCGGGAGAAATGGCGACGGAGATTCTGTGCATAGAGAATTTTAAGAAAACCCGGTCAGGAAGGGGAGGGCTTGGGTACAGGAAGAGAAGGCCAGAATCCTTCCTGGATAGGTCAGGAAAACTCGCTGATTGACAGGAGGCGTGTCTACTGGTGACTGTCAGCATCTGTCTAGCTGCTCCGCTGACCAGCTTCCTTATTTGGGCATCTTGGACCCTGAACAAACCTGACAATAGTTATTGTATTTTTTTTCCTAATAGCATTATTCTGCTTTTTTTCTGGCCTTCAGAACAGTTTGAAGGTCGAGCTTATTGCCATTTTGTCTTCAGCCCCTGAGTGTTCATGTAGAGTTATGCAAGTCACTGGCTCAAAAGAGCACCAGGTCAGGGGACTGGCTCAAGCTCACTTTTCCTAACAAGCACAGAGATGTCTTAGGGTCTAGCAGCAGATACAAAACAATGCGCAAATTCTTCACATACAAAATAATGTACAAATTATTTACAATGACACTGATTATAGTCCTGTTGCCTTTATCTCCTTTCTGCTTCAGTTATAGTTTAGGAAGCTATTTCTTTTATACCCAAGTTGTCACCCTGCTTTCATAGTTGTTACTCTGTGATCCATCTTCTATGTTTTCTATATGATTTTTTCAATACATACTGCTAAAAACATTATTTACCTGCCTGAACATTAGCTAACATCCTACTACTGTAACGTAAATGTCCAGACTTTGCATCAGCCCATTGAGAGCTCTAAATTAATCCATTCCTCATCGTATTGCCAGATGAGCTTCAATTGGTCCCCAGAGGAAAAATGGGACCTCAATTCAGGCCTGACAGTTTCTTGAATTATACCACAGAAATGAATTTCAGGATGCATCAAAAGAGGCGCAAGTGGAGATTGATGTAGGATAGCAGGATTTATTCAGGTGAACAAAGAATAGAGCAGAATATGTGCTCAAATGAAGAAGGAGTGCAGGGACTCAAGAGTGAGACTTGAACTCAGGCTGCTTCTTTTAAAGGAAACTTTGTAAATGGTAAATGGGAGAAGCACAAGGTACAGGGTCAAACTAATGAGCTCAATTCCTTTGCTTCAGGAAAACAGAGTAGGTCAAGGTGGTCTGTTCTTATCAAAATTTTCAGGTTGACATTATCTATTTAATTGGTCACACTCATGCTATGCCCACATCATGGGTCTTTAACAGTGTTTATTTCTAGGCTTCTTTTAATTAATCTAAAATATATTCTGTGAACGAACAATGGATATAGAAACTAACTAGATTTTCAACAATTTATTGGACTCTCTGATTTATTGGACCTTTTTAGAATGCAGGCCTGGAGGAAAACAGGCCTGGGGCTGAAGTTGAGGGCATTCATGGAATTTTTAACCTTAAAGCCACAGTTACTCATTCCTTCACCATTTTTCTCCTTCATACCTAGCCTTATTTCTGCTCTCCCACCTTAATCTCCTAGTGCTGGCTTCTAATGACAACATTCTTCATCAGATTAAAAAATACATGTGTTTTATACAACTTCCTTGTCATTATGGAAGCCCCACAGTCTACTGTGCTCTTTTTATCACTCTATGTCCATCTGGGTATCCATTTTGTATTTTCCAGTTATCACATCTATGAAAACTTTCTTTATCATTCACTCCTTTCTCCTTTGCATTTCTCTAACTATGCCATTTATATTGTGAAACTTTAAGAACTGTAAGTTTCTTTAGGAAGATAATAGAATGTACTCATTTTTCTTATTTGATATACCATAGGTATGATAAAATGATATTGATGGATGAAGTCAATATTAGTTCTAAATTTTTTTTCAATGAGTAGCAATTTGGGATTCTCAAAAGGATTATGGTTATACACACTTAGATTTGTAATAATTTTGAATTCTAAATACAAGGATTTTTCTCACCATATTTTGCATTCATTTAGAAAAAGAGAAAAAAGAGAACTCTAACATATTCAAGTAACAAAAATATTGTTAGTATTTTTAATCATTGCATCATTGTTCTTTGGTGTAATTTATTTTAGAGAATAAATAATATAAATCATTTATTTCCCCATAAAATCAAGAAATTCATTATATTGAGAAACCACATTTTTAATACTGCTTTTGAAAGAGGAGATAGCCCTTGCTTATCCTTTTTTTTCTTTAATTTACTGACAAACCTGATACTTTGCTTTTGCCCATATTACATGATCAATGAATTAAACTGTTCATTTCATCACAGCTTAACTATCTGGGGATTTGCAGACTCAAACACTGAAGATTTCAAAGGATCAGTTTTGTGTTTAGAGTTATGAAATGTGTTATTTAAAGTCATCAGGAAGATAAAGAGTAGGATAATAAGAAAGACTTCTAGGTATATGATTAAGTAAAATTGAAATATGAGACTTTTTGTCATTTCAGATAATTATATTTTATTCTTGATATTCAATACTTTATTCTTTCTCCAAAGTGGGTGATTTATCATTTAATTGGCATCCAAGTATTATGTTTTGTATGTTGCTATCATTAATTTACAGTGTCTCCTGTCTTTAAATGAAACACACAAAAAAACATATTTTTCTTGTTGATGGACCTGGACTGCATCCTAAGATTAAATCTATCTGTTAGAAAAAATATAACATATAGTTCTAAGGTATACCAATTTGACCAAGTACAATTTGATTCTGAAACTATTTTAAATTTTGCTTTGAAGGTTCTTTTTAGAAGAATAAAACTATAATTTCTAATTATCATAATTTAATGATAATTAGAATATAATAAACCTAGCTAGAAAATTGCTATATATATATATATATCACAATTCTTTGTTCTGGGTGATGTGGAAAATAAAGTAACATAAAATACACTTATGTGCTATTTGATATATTTATGGGAATCCAGATGAAATTGTATCTTAGCTACATAATACAGCTAGTTTGCAAAATCTTATAACATCATCTACTAAGTTGTGATGGGATAATATACATAGACATGTGACAAATCTTCAATTCATAACAACTTTGGTACCATGACTTTTCTATATTATAATGAAACATAACAGCCTCAGAAAGTGCACGTGTGAGTTCAGCACGTTTCTTCTTTCCTCTTTTTTTCAGTGTTGTGGTTTAATTCAGGGGGTGCTTTACCACAGATCTACATACCCAGCCCGTTTATATTTTTATTTATCTTTTTGTTTTGAGATAATGTCTCACTAAGTTCCCCAGGCTGGCCTCCCAAGTCACTGGAATTATAGGCATGTGCCACCATGCTGGGTGATGTGTTTTCTCTTGCATGTACTTTGGACATATTGAGGCATTTCTAAGTACTATTAAATAGTACCCATCCATCACTGAAACTGATATATGCATTATTAACTGACACCATTCAATTTCTTAAATATTTAATTCTTGAAACCTAAAGAAATAACACAATCTTGAGCTATTTACATGTACATAGAAACCATAATTTAAACTATACTGGACAATAAATTATGTTCTTTACTGTATTTATTTATCTTTTTTATTCTACTTAGGTATACATAAAGCAGAATGCATTTTGATTCATTGTACACAGATGGGGCACAACTTTTCATTTCTCTGGTTGTATGTGGTGTAGAATCACATCATATATGCAGTCATACATGAAGCTAGGGCTATGATGTCCATCTCATTCCACCATCTTTACTGTCCCCATGCCCCCCTCCCAACACCCTCCCCCTTAACCAAATTTTCTCCATTCTTCCTGGGTCCTCTCCTACATTATGGATCAACATCCACTTATTAGAGCATACACTCGGCCTCTGGTTTTATGGGATTGGCTTACTTCACTTAGCATGATGTTCTCCAACTCCATCCATTTACCTGCAAATGCCATAATTTTATTCTCTTTCATTGCTGAGTAATATTCCATTGTGTATATATACCACAGTTCCTTTATCCATTCATCTATTGAAGGACATCTAGGTTGCTTCACTATAGCTAGTTTAGCTATAGTGAATTGAGCTACTATAAATACTGAAGTAGCTGCATCACTGTAGTATGCTGTTTTTAAGTCTTTTGAGTATAGACTGACGAGTGGGATAGCTGGGTCAAATGGTGGTTCCATTTCAAGTTTTCTAAGGAATCTCCATACTGCTTTCAATAGTGGTTGTACGAATTTGCAGTCCCACCAGCAATGTATGAGAGTACCTTTTCCCCCACAACCTCACCAACACTTATTGTTGTTTGTATTCTTTATAATTGCTACTCTGATTGGCATGAGATGAAATCTTAGTTTTGATTTACATTTCTCTAATTGCTACAGATGTTGAACATTTTTTATATGCCTGTTGATTTATTGTATTTCTTCTTCTGTGAAGTATCTGTTCAGCTCTTTAGCCCATTTATTGATTGGGTTGTTTTTTTAGTGTTAAGTTTTTTTGTGTTCTTTATATATCCTGGAGATTAGTGCTCTATTGGATGTGTGTGTGGTAAAAATTTGTTCCCAGAATGTTGGCTCTCTGTTCACTTCATTGATTGTTTCTTTTACTGAGAAGAAGCTTTTTAGTTTGAATCCATCCCATTTATTGATTCTTGATATTACTTCTTGTGCTATAGGAGTCTTGTTAAGGAAGTATGGTCCTAATCCAACATGATGAAGATTTGGGCCTATTTTTTCTCCTATTAGGCGTAGAGTATCTGGTCTAATTCTAAAGTCTGTGATCCACTTTGAGTTGAATTTTGTGCATGGTCAGAGATAGGAATTTAGTTTCATTTTGCTGCATATGGATTTCCAGTTTTCCCAGCACCATTTGTTGAACAGGCTATCTTTTCTCCAATGTACGGGTTTGGCACCTTTGTCTAGTATAAGATAACTGTATTTAAGTGGGTTTGTCTCTGTGTCTTCTATTCTTTACTATTGGTCTATATGTCTATTTTGATGCCATACCATTCTGTTTTTGTTACAATCGCTTAGTATAATAGTTTAAAGTCTGGTATTGTGATGCCTCCTGCTTCACTCTTCTTGCTAAGGATTGCTTTTGGTATTCTGGGTCTCTTATTCTTTCAAATGAATTTCATGATTGCCTTTTCTATTTCTATAAGGAATGACATTGGGATTTTAATTGGAATTGCATTGAATCTATATAGTGCTTTGTGTAGTATAGCCATTTTGACAACATTGATTCTGCCTATCTAAGAGCATGGGAGGTTTTTCCATCTTCTAAGGTCTTGTACAATTTCTTCTTTTAGTGTCCTATAGTTTTTATTATAGAAGTCTTTCACCTCTTTTTTTAAATTGATTCTGAAGTAGCTAATTTTTTAAAGACTATCGTAAAAAGGGTAGTTTTACTAATTCCTCTTTCAGAGGATTTATCACTGATGTATAGAAATGTATTTGGTTTATAGGTATTGATTTTATATCCTGCTACTTTGCTGAATTCATTTATTAATTCTAGAAGTTTTCTCGTAGAATTTTTTGGATCCTCTAATTATAGAATCATGTAATCAGCAAATAATGATAGTTAGAGCTCTTCTTTTCCTACTTGTATCACTTTAATTTCTTTCATCTGTCTAATTGCTCTGGCTAATGTTTTGAGGATTTAAAAGCAGTGTTGAAAAGAAGTGATGAAAGAGTGTATCCCTGTCTTGTTCCCATTTTAGAGGGAATGCTTCCAATTTATCTCCATTTAGAATGATGTTGACCTTGGGTTTAGCATAGACAGCTTTTACAAAGTTGAGATATGTTCCTAATATCCCTAGTTTTTCTAGTGTTTTGAACATAAAAGGGTGCTGTATTTTGATAAATGCTTTCTCTGCATCAATTGATAAAATCATATGATTCTTATCTTTAAGTCTATTGATGTGATGTATTACATCAATTGATTTCCATAGGTTGAACTAAACTTGCATCCCTGGAATAAACACCACTTGATCATGGTGCACTATCTTTTTAATATGTTTTTTATGTGATTTGCCAAAATTTCATTGAGAATTTTTGCATCTGTGTTCATCAGGGATATTGGTCTGACATTTTGTTTTTTGATTTGTCTCTGTCTTGTTTTGATATCAGGGTGATTCTAACCTCATAGAATGAGTTTGGAAGGGTTCTCTCCTTTTCTTTTTTATGAAATAGTTTGAGGAGTATTGGTATTAATTCTTCTTTGCAGGTCTTGTAGAAGTCAGGCTGAGAATCCATCTGGTCCTGGGCTTTCCTTTGTTGGCAGGCTCTTGATGGCATCTTCTATTTCCTTGCTTGAAATTGATTTGTTTAAGTTGTGTATGCCCTCCTGGTTCAGTTTTGGTAAGTCATATGCCTCTAGAAATTTGTCAGTGTCTTCCAGGTTTTCTATTTACTGGAGTATAAATTTTCAAAACAGTTTCTAATTATCCTTTGTATTTCAGTAGTGTCTGTCATGATATTTCCTTTTTCATCATGAATTTTAGTATTTTGGTTTTTTTTCTCTCCTTCTTTTCATTAGAGTGCCTAAGTGTTTGTCAATTTTGTTTATTTTTTCAAAGAACCAGCTTTTTGTGTTGTCAATTTGTTGAATTGTTTTCTTTCTTTCAATTTCATTGATTTCAGCCCTGATTTTAATTATTTCTGGTCTTCTACTTCTTTTGGTGTTGGTTTGTTCTTCTTTTTCTAGGGCTTTGAGATATATAATCAATTCATTTTTTTGTTGACTTTTTCTTCTTTTAATGAATGAGCTTAATGCAATGAACTTTCCTTTTAGCACTGCCTTCGTGGTGTCCCAGAGATTATACTATGTTGCATCAGAGTTTTCATTTACTTCTAAGAATTTTTTTTATCTCTTATCTGATGTCTTCTGTTATGCATGAGTCATTCAATAGCATATTATTTAGTTTCCAGGTGTCAGAGTAGTTCCTATATTTTAGTCTGTCATTGATTTCTAATTTTAGTCCATTATGGTGAGATAGATGCAGGGTTTTATCTCTATTTTTTTTCTTTTTTTGTATTTGCTAAGACTTGCTTTATGAGATAGTATATGATCTATTTTAGAGAAGGATCCATGTGCCGCTGAGAAGAAAATGTATTCACTTGTTGATGGATGGAATACTTTATATATGTCTGTTAAGTCTAAATTATTGATTTGTTCATTGAGTTCTATGGGTTTTTTTTGTTGTTGTTGGAAGATCTATTCAATGGTGACAGAGCTGTGTTAAAGTCACCAACCACTATTGTGTTGTGATCTATTTGATTCTTGTATTTGAGAAGGATTTGTTTGGTATATGTAGATGCCCCATTGTTTGGAGTGTAGATATTTATGATTGTTATGCCTTGTTGATGTCAGATTCCTTTAAGAAGTATGAAACGTCCTTCTTTATCCCTTTTTACTAACTTTGGTTTGAAGTCCACTTTATCTGATATGAGGATGGAAACTTCTGGTTGTTTACATAGTCCATTTGAGTTATATGTTTTTTCCCACCCTTTCACTTTCAGTCTATGTATGTCTTTTGCCGTGAGATGAGTCTCTTGAAGGCAGCATATTGTTGGGTCTTTTTTTTTTATCCAGTCTGGCAGTCTATGTCTATTGATTGATGAGTTTAGGCCATTCACATTCAGGGTTGTTATTGAAATATGATTTGCAATCACAGTCATTTTGGTTTATTTTTGGTTTTTACCTTGACTTGGTTTCTCCTTTGATTGACCTTTTTTTTGTTAGTGTAGTTCCTCTTTTTGTATATTTTCATTGCTGGTTATCATTTACTCCTTCTGGAATATTTTGCCAAGAATACTGTATAGTGCAGGCTTTCTTGATGTAAATTCTTTTAACTTTTGTTTATCATGGAAAGTTTTTATTTCATCCTCAAATCTGAAACTCAGATTTGCTGTATATAAGATTCTTGGTTGGCATCCATTTTCTTTCAGGGCTTGGTATATGTTATTCCATGATCTCCTGGCTTTTAGGATCAGGATTGAAAAATCTGCTGTGATCTGAATTGGTCTCCCCCTATGTGTAATCTGGTTCCTCTCTCTTGCACCTTTAAAATTCTGCCCTTATTCTTTATGCTGGGTATTTTCATTATAATGTGCCTTGTAACGATTTTTTTTCTATTTGCCTCAACAAATGTTTTCAGTGAATAGTGTGTACAGCTTCTGAAAATTTGTTTTTTTCTGTTATGTTCGATAACATGTATTAAAATGCAACTTTTGGGGAAAAAAATAAAGTAAAAAATAAATAAATAAATAAATAAATAAATAGAAAAAAAAATAATGTGCCTTGGTGTAGATCTGTTGTAATTTTATATATTTGGTTTCCTGTAAGCCTCTTGTATTTGATTTTCCAATTCATTTTTCATGTGTGGGAAATTTTCTGATATTATTTCATTGAAGACATTATGCATTCCTTTGGTTTGAATTTCTGTGACTTCTTCTATCCTGATAAGTCTTAGATTTGGTCTTTTGATGCTGTCTCATAATTCTTATGTGTTCTGTTCACAATTTCTTACCATCTTCACTGTATGGACGACTTTATTTTCAAGCTTGTATATTTTGTCTTCATTATCTGAGCTTCTGTTTCCAAGTGATCTAGTCTGCTGGAGATGCTTTCTATTGAGTTTTTAATTTGCTTTATTTATTCCTTCATTTCCAGAATTTTTGATTGTTTTTTTTTACAATCTCTAACTCTTTCTTAAAGTAATCTTTTGCTACCTGTATTTGCTCCCTTCTCTCTTTGTTGGTGTGATCAATGGTTGCCTTTATTTGCTCTCTTATTTCTTTGTTGGAGTGATCAATTTGTGCCTGTATATGCTCACTTAAGACATTCTTTAATTCACAGATCATTTTAATTACATACATTCTGAATTCTTTCTCTGACATTTCATCAACTATGCTGTCAATGGCCTCTATTATTGTAGCATCTTGGTTTATTTGGGGCACTTTCTTCCCTTGTTTTTTCATGTTGATTATATGTCTTCCTTTCTTGCAATGCCAATCTGAGGTACTGTGGTCTCTATCCTATAATCTTGTAGTGACACCACAGATTACTTGTATCTCACCTTGGAGTTTACTTCCAGTCCCCAGCAGGTGTCCTCAGATGGACACTACTGCCACTAAAGATAGTGGCAGCAGTAGTAGAAGTAACTCAAGATGGCAGTGGGAGTGACCTTGGCTGGGCTCCCATTGTGGTCTCTGAAGGTGGTCCTGGGCCTTGGCTCTGCTCCCACTGGTTGGCAGGAACTCTGGCCTGGAACTGGGGGAGGTCCTGGGCCTCACTTAGGCCAAGACACCTGCAGGGGTCCCCAGAGGCAGTCCTTCTCCTGGGTCTGGGTTGCCCTGTGACTGGCAGCTAGCAGTCTTGGGTCTGCCCTTGGCTGGGCTCCAGCAGTGGTCCCTGAAGGTGGTCCTGGGCCTTGGCCTGTTCTCTTGCCAGTCAGCAAGAACTCTATCTTTACTGTATTTCTAGTACCTAAAAGAAAGATTGACAAAAATTAAATAAATAAAAATCTAAAATTAAATAAATAAATAATCTGTATGGAATGGGAGAAAATCTTTGCTACCTATTCTTCAGTTAAAGCATTAATCTTCAGGATATACAAAGGACTCAAAAAAATTTACAACAAAATAACAAATAACCCAATCAATAAAGGAGCAAAGGAACTGAACAGACATGCCACAGAAGAAGAAATAGAATTGGTCAACAAATACATTAAAAAATGTTCAACATCTCTAGCATTTAAAAAAATTCAAATTAAAACTACACTGAAATTTCAATTCACTCCAGTGAGAATGGCAATTATCAAGAATACAAGTAACAATAAATGTTGGTGAAGATATGGGGAAAATGGACACTTATACATTGCTGGTAAACTGCAAGTTGGTGTAACCACTTTGGAAAGTAGTATAAAGATTCCTCAGAAAACTTGGAATGGGACCACCATTTGACCTAGTTATCCCTCTCCTTGTCATATACCTAAAGAACTTAAAATCAGCATACTATAGTGACACAGCCACATCAGTGTTCTAGCAGCTCAATTCATAATAGCTAAGCTTTGGAACCAACCTAGGTTCCCTTCACCAGATGAATAGATAGTGACAGCATGGTATATACACACAATGGAATACTACTCAGCAATAAAAAAGTATGAAATCATGGCATTTGCGGGTAAATGATGGAACTAGAGATTATCCTGCTGACTGAAATAAGCCAATCCCCAAAACCGAAGGCTGAATGTTCTCACTCTGATACGTGAATTCTAACTCACAATAAGGGAGGAGGGGTGATGCTGGTAGGGAAGAATAGAAGTTCAGAGGATTTGACAAAGGGGAATGAAGGGAAGGGAGGGTAGATGAGAATAGAGAAGACATTAGAGCAAATCAGACATGTTCTTATAGGAGTATACAACCAGTGTATCTTCACATCATGTACAACCACAAAAATGGGAAGTCATGGTCATCTTCTCCCAATGTATGTATGATATGTCAAAATATATCCTACTGATGAACAAATAAAATAATTAAAAATAAATAAAAAATAAAATAATTAAAACAATTTAAAAATATGCCCCTTTGTTTTCTAGCCAATGGCAGAAACTTTATTGAAATGGAGAAAACTTTATGATAGAGTACAGAAAATGGAAGGTTTTTTTTTTTGTATGTGTGTGTATTTGTTGTTGTTGTTGTTTTAATTATCTTTTAGAAATGCCTAGGACACATCTATGTGAAATGAAATAGGCAGTAGATTGGAGTATGGCCCTCAGAGGAGGGGCTTATTCTAAGGATACAAATACTATGGCTATCTGAGTAGACAGACAGCATTTAAAACTGAGGGTCTGGCTGACATCACCCCACAGTAATGTTTACAGAGGTAGAATGGGAGGTTAGGGTGAGTGGTTGCAGATTTGAGAGGCACAGGAAGCATTCTAGATTTTGCATAATATACTGCAGTTATAGCTGAGCACATGATCTCTTTCAACCTAGGACAAACTAGTCTGGGTGAAATACAGAAGGCATAGTGTGTGACATGACACAAGCAGAGGAGAGAGCAGGTGCTAAATTGGGATGAGCTGGCCAAGCCATGTTAAGGATACTGGGGAATGACTGGAGGATTTTCAACTGTAAAATCACTAACATACTTTTTAAATACCTCTGATTGGAGTGTGAAGACTGGTTCAGAGAGGGAAAGAAAAGTGGATTCCAGGAATGTTGTTAAAAGAAGATCAACTCTTGTGCCTTGATGGCAATTGTGAAAAGGGACTAAAGAAGGCATTTGAAATCAGAAGGCACAAATCAAGTTTTTACTTTGTGTGGTTAGAGGAGGTGTTAATATCAATTGAGACAGAGAACAGCAGCAGATGGAAAAGGCTTCCTGACTTTGATGTGCTTCTCATCAAATCTGTGTTTTGATATGTGGGGGCAGAACTGGGATGTATATTTTGATTTTTTTTAGTCATCCACAGCCTACAGAAGTCAATTAAAGCCAACGGAGTGAATGAGCTCACTCTGCAAATGCATAAGATGAGAAGGAGGCCCAGGAAGCACTTGAACAAAAAAAGTGTTTATCAGTGTTTAAGAGAGATCAGAGCAATGGGGATGGAGAAAGAGCAGCCGGGGACCTGAGACAAAACCCAGGGGCTTCTGATCAAGGGAAAGAGCAGGAGCCCATTACAGGGCTTTTAAAAAAGTCTCAGAATTTTTCCTATATGAACAGGCTTCATGAAACATCCCATATGTGCATTTATTCTACAACCTTTGGAATGGCTTGTACAGTTAGGACAGCCAGGTTGTTTTGTCAGTATGTTAATTTTCTAGGACTATTGTAGCTAAGTGACATAGACTGAGTGGTTTATATTAAAAAGGGTTATTTTTCTCTTGATTCTGGAGGCTATACATCTAAGATGAAAGTTTTCACAAAGAGGTATCCCCTTATACTTCTCTCCTTAGCTTGTAGATGGTCATCTTCTCCCCATAGCTTCACATGGGCTTCCCAATGTGTGTGTCTGTCTCCTAATTTTCTCCTCAGATAAAAACACCAGACATAATTCTTCATATGTTAAATGGCTTTTAAAGAATTTGAGAATTCTGTACTCTTATTCTATACTCTTATATACTCTTATGTATGGGGGATTAGAATTTCAACAAATGAATTTGGCAGAAATAAAATTCAGCTCACAATAGTCAGATGATATAAATCCTACATTTGTAGAAAATATAACTTCAAAACAAGAAAAATTTAAAAATCATACAACTTTGCTATTTTTTAGAAAAAATAATTTATGCAAATTATTTTCAAATTATTGTATTTTCAAATTATCATATTATCATACAAATTTATATAAATTATTTTTTGGAAAATAACAAACTTGTATGATTTCATGTTATTGGAAAGGATATTGGATCAAGAAAAATTTATGTCACTAAACAATATTGATTATTTATACAGTGTCAACCAATATTAACATCTGCTGAAAACACACAAATCTATTACTAGAAGAGTGGAAGATTGGATCCAGTTCAACTTTTGGCACTGAGGATTGAACCCAGGGGTGGTTTAGCACTGAGCTACATCCCCAGTTCTTTATTTTGAGAAAGAGTCTCACTAGGTTACTGAGGGACTCTCTAAATTGCTGAGGCTAAACTCAAACTTGTGATCCTCCTGCCTCAGTTTCCCAGATTCTAGAATTACAGGCATGAACTACCATATCCATCTCTGATCTAGTTCTGTGAATAGATATGTGTCTACTCTCTCTTTGATTCAGAAATGTATCAAATAACAAAAGAAATGTGTGTTGGTCAGTTTTTCATCAAAGTGACCAAAAAACTGACATAAGACACTTAAAGAAAGAATAATTTATTTTGGCTCACTATTTCAGAAATGTCTGCCCATGATCAACTGGCTCCATTGCTTTCTGCTTGGGGTGAGGCAGAAAATCACGGCCAAAGGGTGTGGTGGAGGGAATATTTTCAGCTCACTGCAGTAGGGGGTGGGCCACAACACAACGACTGCAATATATAGTCCCCAAAATTGGGTCCCCAGTGAACCACTTATCTGTCAGTAGATTAATCAACTGATAATATTAGAGCCCTTGTGATGAACTCCATCAACATAATATTAATATAAAACAAATAATATCATCACAAAATCATCCAAAACTACACCGAAAATATGGGTATCATGGTACAGTCAAATTGACACACAGAATTAATCACCATAGCAATCTACCTTGCTTGTTTGGTAGTATCAATCTATCAAAAGGTCAGTAGGGGCAGGTAGACATTGTCCTGTCAAGAGTTCCCTACATGTGGACAAATAGCACTAATCACTTTGCCAGTAAAGTATAACATCTCATCTCTCCCTTTATCACCAAATGCTGGTCAAAGGAATCATAGCCGTCAGAGAAGTTGACTATTTTTTATATAAATCATTTTGTATGCAGCATATACCCATGAATAAAGCAATCTGAAAAAGAAACAGAGAACCCTTACCCCCATGGTGTCTTGCAAATTTAGAGGGAAAAAAATGACCATTAAAATAAAACAGGAATAAAATGCATTTTTAAAGACATCATTTTAATACAAAGAAATAAACACATTTCCTAATACTGATAATCCAGCCCACTGAAAATACATAAAAGTACCAATAATACCAACATTAAGTAGTTGAGCAGAGTAAATGACTTGGGAAGCCAATCTTCATTTCAAACACTCATTAGATTCCTATACAACACATAATTTCAGGAAAAAACTCAATATACATTATCAATAGTTTTTGTAGTTTACCTGAAAGAGATTTATTGTTTTAATAAAATAGATGAATGACTCATTTGAAATAAAAATTCTGAATAAACCAGTGTGTCAGTGAATGTATTTGTGGTTGTTTTAAGTGGTTTTCCACTGCCATCACAGATATATTGAACTGAGTCACCTAAATTGTCAAGTCATAATTTCTTCTTTTATGTGATAGGTTAAAAGGAGAAAGCCATTATGGCCAGTGAACATTGGTGCAAACAAAATTTCAGAAGGTGAATTATTTTCATTATTGTAAATTTTCTTTAACTGCCACCACCACCATGTACTTGCCCACTTAAATGGCAATTTAAAGAAAATTTAGAAACTACAAGTCCCTACATACCCTATGTTAAAAAAACAAACAAAAAACAACAACAACAAAAGAAGTCAAAGATACTTTTGGAAAAAATGCTTCCATATTGAGTGAATTTCATTGTAGAGGCTTTCACTCTTAATTACTACGGAAGCTCGTAACAGAAAAGCATCTAATGCATTTAGAGCTTATGATGGCATCTGAGCAATGTGCCTGCCTCATTTATTAATATACCCTAGACTGAGAGAATGCATTACAGTGTTTAAGATGACTTTAAGATTTGGAGTTAAGGTTTCTTCTGCTCTGCTCCCCAAACCAAACAATATGTTCTATATCTGAATTAAAGAAGAAAATAGTAGCAATGGAAAAGATAGGTTACAGCCCACAGATAGAAACAAACAGACAAAAAACACCTCAAACTTTCATTTCATAGATTTTATATTTTATGCCATGTTTTTTCAGCAAGAAATCCTGCATATATTAAGTAGTGAGCACAAGATACAGTCCCCAAATACATGTCCTATGTATCTCATAGATTCATCTGGAGAACTCTAGATTCCTAAAGAACAGGGCACCTCTTTTTTCCATTCCTAAATTGTTAGTGCTGGGCATAGTTTAGAACACATGGTAGTACCTATACATACATGTTCATGGATGCAAATTTTCTATTAAATTAACTACAGAGGCTTTATAGAAAATTTTTGATCAATGCATTTATTGCACATGAGAATAATTTGGCAGCAAGAAGACTGAAGTGTGATAGGAAGATTTGCTTAATATATCTTTTTTTTTTTGACAACAGTAAATTGAAAATAAGTTTGTGCCTCTTAGGTGAGGACACTCTGCTAGGTAATGAGAAAAAAACCAAAAACTATCACATTTGTGATTTAAGCAGTGGAGAAGGCAAGAAGATGGGAGTTATAAAACTCTATAATGTGCAAAACCTAAAAAAAATTCATAGCAAAAGCCTAATCCAACATTAACCAGACTTCTGACCATCCATGTATCTTTCTCCCTTACTAAATGCACTCCTGATACCTTGGCTATTTTTTCCTTTGTCTCCAGGTTTTTCTATATGTTCCTTCTGTCTAAAGCTTTCTCCACATGAAACCCTTATTTCTCCTTAGTGAGACACATCTCTGGCTTCTGTGCAAAGGTTAGCTTCATTTTTTTTATGTCTGATCTAAAATGATATTCCTTGGGATGCTTCTAAAAGAAATCATTTCCCCCAATTGCTTCTTTTAAGTACCATGCTAACCCATTGTCCTCTGAAGCTCCTTCTCCAGGTGGTTCTTATCATGATAACTCCTTCTGTCAGATAAACCTTAAAACCTTAAGTTGTTTAGTAAATAACTATTATATAACTCCTGAATCATAAATCATATTCTGAAAAATAAATCAACTCAGTTTTATTCCTTCTTACATGATGGCTATGCCTAGATCACCATCAAAGAACATGTGACAAGAAGGGTAAGACGAAGATGGAGCTAAAGATGGAAAGGAAAGTCAATTCCATTGGGTTGGGAGGTCAGGGAAGGCTCTCCAGAGGAGGGATGTTTGAGCTGAAACTAAGCCTCATCTATTCTTACCTGATGAGACAGTAGTTTGAAAACTCATCTCCAGAATTTCATTGACTAGATTTGTCACTTCACTGAGCAACATTTGCAAGAAAACTTTGTAAATTTCTGTTTCTTTGTCTGTAAAATGGAGATAATATTGTTCTTGCATTGAGTTGCTGTGAGTCATGTCGTCATGTAGAAGCCAAGTCAATAGAAAATTATTTCAATTAAAATTGAGTAATTATTGAAAATAAAACAAGTGAAATGTTAGGTAGATGTAAGTAATGAACTAGGAGAATCCATTATAAGCCCAAACTGGAGTAGGAGGGTACTTCAAATAAATCTTCACGAACAAAAGCATGAAGGCTTGAAACATCAGGATTTATATAGCACATGACTTTGTGCTATATAAAGCTCTAAATATAATAATTCAATAAAATAATTCAATAATAAATCTCTAAATATAATAATTCAATAAAATAATGAAAAAGAAACAGAACTATAGGAACAGCTTTCCACCTGTAACAATGTGAATTTTTGTGTTTTTCCTTCATATTTTTATGTTTCATTTTGCATGCAATCACTTTTAATAATAGTTTTATGGAGCTAAGTAAAATAATCACTTTAAAAAATAGTTTTATGGAGTTGAATTAAACTAAACTAAACTGTACAAAAATATGTTCGTTTACTGAACTATAGGATTACATCGCCAATAAAATTCAGCCGATGCTTGAGGATGCAGCTCAGTAATAAAAGTGCTTGCATAGCATACTGGAAGCCTTGGGTTCATTCCCCCCTGTTGCAATAACAAACAGAATTGTGGCCCAGAAGTCAGTGATTGACAGGATTTGCTGAGACTGAGAAAAAATGATTTGAAGGCTCTTGGGTTTTTAATTTTAATTTTTGTTAAATTTATATTAACTGCATACATGAAGTATTGTCACCCTTTATCCATGAGAGATACATTCCAAGCCCCCAGTGATACTCAAATTGCAGACTGTACTGAGGAATATACATAGTATCTGTTTTCCACTATAATACATATTAATGATAAAGCTTAATTTATACATTGAAAGACAATACCTAACATTAAAATAAAACAATTACAATAGTATAATGTAATGAAAGTATTTAAAACTTCTTAATTACTTATTTCTAGATTTTTTATTTAATATTTTTGGACTGTGTTTGAACTGAAACCACAGAAAGCAATCCCATTGATAAGAAGAGGCCACTGTACTTCAGAGTAAATAATAAGCATATCAACCCACCATGCCTTAAACCTTATCTCATGCCATGAGAGCTGAAGGGAAATTTTCCAGCATGAGTAGCTGGACACCACAAAGGCAAAGGTTGAAGAAAATGGGATTTCTCTGCTTGTACAGGGGAATCAGGCAGCTGCTACCTCCCCTCATGAACAAGTCTCCTGGGAAACATAAAGGACCTTAGTTCTAACTTTAACCCATTTGGAATATAAATAGTGCCTCTTCAGGCCCCATGTATCCGAACCTTTCTAACCTAGAGATGTTTCTAGATTTCTAGATATTCCTCCCTAGAGTGGCAATACCTAGGAAAGCAGCTGCTCTAGGTTTCCTGGTGGTTTGGGGCATAACCTGAAGCCTTGTCTGAACTGTAACCATTTGTTCTTCTCTGAGAGATAAGAAGTTTTACTATACTCTTGGATCAGAGAAATAAGCTGGATGAATGGCTACAGATCTAATTCTCAAGATATTTGAAGAGTAAAGTATTTCCAGGGAAAGTGAAGGTAAATATTTCCTCTTTTGATGCTATATAGATTTCTGAGTCTCAGAAGGCTAGGGGTTCTTACATAAGCTCTGAGCATTCCAGTGGAGTTTTATTTTCCCACAAAGCTTTTATTCTTTACTTAGTATTTTTGTGTTTAAAAAAGATGATCTTATAGCAACAGTGTAAACCAAAAGAATGAATAGGAGAATTTTATTTTTTTTTAGAAAGTAACGAAGTCCAGCTTGTTTTGAATACATTATTTGAAACTGAAATAGTATATACCTAGAAATTGAATACTCAAAATCTTTATGGAAACAAAGAAGATAATCCCAAAGTAATTGCTAATATTAAAATTAAGTTATCTCTTCCTAGACATTTCATATCTCATTCTGACAGTTTTAATACAAAGGTATAAAATTTGAAGCTATCATCATAGAGAGAAATAATAAAATTTTCAAAATTCCTTATTTGTAAATATGAAGCCCAAGCATTTTGGGGATACAGCTACTTTTTTTTTTTCAGATGGGATTAACAAGTTTTTTATGATTTTATGTTGGTTCTTATAACTTGCTAGCATTGGTTCCTCCAGGTTTAAAGCATGTTAAGATAGCTAAGGGTTGGGGATATAGCTCACATGCACAAAGCTTTGGGTTCAATTCCCAGCACCATGAATTCATTTTCTCCCTATAATTGTTTTTGTTGTTGTTAGTTAAAAAGAAGATACTTACCTTTTATTAACTATGTGCCATGATATATGCATTTAAGTAGTCTCTTTGAAATCTTAAGAATTTTTCAGATAGCCTTTTGGTAAAGAGATACCGCAGGGTATTTGCAACAACAGCTTAGTGTTACATAAATATATGTGAACCATAGATGTTAAATTTTCCATTAGTCACACTGAAAAAGTAAAAGACATAAAAGACATTAATTTTAATAGTATTTTTAATTTAACCCAGTAAATCCCAAATATAATTTCAGCTTGAAATCAATATAAGTATTATTAAAAATACTCCAGAATTATGACTTGGTTCTTTTTAAAATGATGTCTCATTATGGATATTCTGCATTCAATAAGTCATTTTCATCAGATTTTGATTTAATTCTTTGAAAGTGATTTCTTTTAGTTCTTTAAACAAACTAATAGGTGATTTGAAGTCTTTGTCTCTTAAGTCCAACAGCTATAAATTCTCAGGAACTTTGTTTATTAACTGATTTAGTTTCCTTTTTTTAAATTGTCACACTTATTTCTATGCATATTTTATCTATTTTTCTTTCTAGAAAATGGATTTGGCAGCTTTTTGTTTTGTTTTGTTTTTGAGACAGTGTATTTCTGTTTTGGATTCCCGGGCTCAAGACATACCTTCCAAGTAGCTGGTGCTACAGGAATATGTCATCATGGACATTTCATATATCATTTTATATAATATATTATCATGGGAACTGTATATTCTCATGCCCTCTGAAATTGCGTTTTGCTTTTATTGTTTTTCTTCTTTTTCTTTTTCTTTTTTTTTTGGTACTAGGGATTGAACTCAGGGGTACTCGACCACTGAGCCACATCCCCAGCCCTATTTTTTTTGTTTTATGTAGAGACAGAGTCTCACTGAGTTGCCTGCTTAGCGCCTCGCCGTTGCTGAGGCTGGCTTTGAACTCGCGATTCTCCTGTCTCAGCCTCCCTAAGTGCTGGGATTACAGGCTTGACCCACCGCGCCTGGCTCCCCACCGCGCCCGGCTCCTCTTCTTTTTCTTTATGGTCATTTCTTTTTAATGACTTACCTATACTAATCGGGTAGAGTTAATCTCCTTTGAAGCATGTGTTCCTTGAAGCCTCTGCTATTATTTTTTTCTGTTTTTAAATATTTTTATTAGTTGTTGATGGACTTTTATCTTATTTATTTATATGTGGTACTGAGGATTGAACCCAGAGTCTTATACATGCTAGGCAAGCGCTCCACTGCTGAGCCACAACCCCAGCCCTCTGCTGTGTTATTTTTTTTTTAAATAATGTTATTGTATTTTTTATACTTTATTTTATTTGTTTATATTTATGTGGTGCTGAGGATCAAACCCAGTGCCTCACACATGCGAGGCAAGCACTCTACCACTGAGCTACAGCCCCAGCCCTCTGCTGTGTTATTTTAATTTTAGTTCTTTAGTCTGGTTCTCTAGGGACTACCTGTAAATCAGCTTTGCTTAGAGGTCAACCACTGATTTATCAGAGGTTGTTTTTAATTATATATTGAGTGTCACTTTACCACGGAACCATGTGTGAGTTGCAAAGCACCTTAAATGTAGGGGCAGTTTACAAGATCTGCACCAGCTTTTATTTCTGCATGTGCAAGCCATCCTGACCTGCCAAGTACCTTCAGTTATCTACTGCTCTCTTCTCTCTCTCTCTTTCTTTCTCCATAATTTGCAGTGCTGGGGACATACCCAGGGTCCACTATGGTTGGTTCATTCCCCAGATCTCCCTGTGAATTTTTTCATTGGTCAATATTGTGACCTCATACTGTTTTTTATTTTGTCCTTCCTTGATGACCACCAGGATCACTATTGTTTTGGACAATGCCTCTATTCATAGCGTTTTTATTTTATTTATACAATACTTGATTTAGAATTCAGCGCTTGATTCAGACCATCACTCCTATAGTGAGTGAGTCTTTCAGTGTTTACAACCTGTCCTGCCCCAGTAGAATTTCCCCATCATGGGACTTGGTACAGAACAGAGAACAACTACAGCAAAGCACCATGGATTCCATGTACTTACTGAAGTTCACAACATTATCTTGAATAAATGCCTTTTAGTTGACTGGACACTTTTGGCCGACTTCCAGTGTCTCAATATAATTATATTTTGTCCAGTTTTGTCATTGCTCTTTTGGAAAATATTTGCTAAGATCCTCACTTAACATTTGCAGAATAATGAATAAATTTTCAATAAATAAAATTATTACAAAATGCACTTATATCACACCTTATGTTTTAAAGTGTTTCATTCAAAAGTGTTTAAAATAACTTTAGAGTAAACAACTAAACATATTTATTTTACCATTCTTAAAGTCTAATTATTTTAGTAGTATTCCTATGCTCATCATAATGAGAAGTTGTTATTATTATTATTATTATTTTGGTACGGGGGATTGAACTCAGGGGTACTCGACCACTGAGCCACATCCCCAGACTTATTTTGTGTTTTATGAAGAGACAGGTTCTCACTGAGTTGCTTAGTGCCTCACTGTTGCTGAGGCTGGCTTTGAACTTGAGATTCTCCTATCTCAGCCTCACAAAGTGTTGGGATTACAGGCGTGTGCCACCCTGCTCAGCTGAGAAGATATTTTTAATCAAGGTGGATTTTCAAATACTTGATTTATTTACTTTAATTAGAAATTCACACCCTTAATCAAAATAACCTTTAAATTTATAAAAATTACATTCCAAGTACTTAATTTTAAATACAAAGTTAAATTACTTTCTGAGGGTAAGGGGCTTTTTGAATTACAACTTTGAAGCCAGGCATGATGGCTCATGCCTGTAATCCTAGCACTTTGGGAGGATGAGACAGGAGAATCACGAGTTCAAAGGTTCAAAGCCAGCCTCAGCAATGACAAGGTGCTAAGCAACTCGGTTAGACCCTGTCTCTACATAAAACACAAAATTGGGCAGGGGATGTGGCTCAGTGGTCAAGTGCTCCTGAGTTCAATCCCAGTTGCTAAAAAAAAAAAAAAAAAATCACAACTTTGGCATGTTCCCAACACACTTAACAAAATTAATATGTAAAAATCTCTCAATTTATTAAGATATGTTTTAATATTGTATACTAGATAGAAAAAGGTAATAAATATAATATTTGTGACATATTCAGAAATAGTTAATACATATATAATGATCTATGCTTAAAAATAATATAGAATTTAAGGTTAGGCCAAAAATTATTTTGTATTAAGATTTACAGAGGCTGAACGCTGTGGTACGAGTCTATAATCCCAGTGGCCCAGGAGGCTGAGGTAGGAGGATTGAAAGTTCAAAGCCAGCTTCAGCAACTTCACCAGGCCCTCAGGAAGTTAGTGAGAAACTGTTTCAAAATAAAAAATAAAAAGTTCTTGGAATGTGGCCCAGTGTTTATGTCCCCCTGGGTTCTATCTCCAGTACCAAAAAAATAAAAAAATAAAGATTCATAGAAATATCAAAGTACTTAACCTCTATGAAATGCATCACTTTCTAGAATGTCATAATTCTCCTAGAAATGAGAAATATGTGTTTGAGGCATTTTAAAATAATACGTAAATTTAGAATATATATGTTTTAGTCTTCTAAAGTATCTTATTTGTATTTATTACTAAACATATAAAAATACTTGTAATATCTAATAGTTTTGACTTGTACAATGTCTTTAGTGTGTGACTACAGGCCCTAGAACACACTCATCTGTTCAGTGGACATAGCAAATTGAGTCATTTCAGAGTCAAGAGTTGCAATTTCAAAAGTAAAACTTAACTTGATGTCTTTTTCCTATTTTTTTACTTTTAAAAGGGAATGATTTTAAATGTCCAAGCTGCCTTTCTCCAATTCAGTTACATTTTGTAGTGTATTATGAGTCACAACACAATTATGCCAAAACAGATATGCTGGCTCTTTGCTTTGAAAGCTCAAATTGATCCCATTTCTGCCATGACATTACAACTTCTTTTGAATGAGATAATTCTTTGAATTAACTATAATGCTGTATGTACATTATATCAATTGATTTTCTGTGCAGTGAAATGGACTTGCTTTGCAACATTGAAAGAAAGAAAAATGTTAAAATAAAAATATAGAAACAACATGTCAGACAGATACAAAGAGCAAGCAAACAGGGGTCACAAACTTGATACTTGAAAAGATATATTTCACAGCAAAATAGCATTTTTAAGAATAATAAGATGGTTTTTAGATGCTCCTATCCATTTTTTATTGTTGACCTATCTCTTCATTGTTTGAGAATACATCTATTTCATATCACACTCTGTCCCTGTTAGCCATTCTTTGTGGTCCTTCAGTAGATAAAATGTGTGCTACCATTTCTTTTGTCATTGTCCCTGTAGTTTTTGTTATCTGAAGAATATTTTTCTAGCAGATTCTTCAAGAAGACTCACAGGAAAATTTTCCTCAGCTCTTTCATGTTGATGGCATCAGTCATGGCCTTTGTACTTTGAAGCCAATTTCTTAGCTAACATCCTCTTTTCAATAGTACCATAAATATATTATTCCATTTGTTTTGGCACAAAATATAGCTATTGGAAATAATCTAAGAGCAATCTTATTTCTCTTATGATTGGCCTGCTTCTTTCTTCATTGAGCAATGAAATGACTTTTAAACTTTCTTTTCTTTAATGTATAGTATTGTTATTAGAATATACCTTCATGTTGGTCATTTGGATTTGATTTTCTTTCATATGTGATTCAAATATGCTATTTCAAGTTTTAATTTTTAACTCATGGAGAGTGCTGTCAATATACAGAGAGTGCTCACAATATACAGATTGTGTTTGTATGTGTTTGTGTGTGAACCTATGGGTGTGTATCTGTTCCATTCCATTGCTTTGGTTTTCTTCTGCAAAATTGTACTCTATGGGTGTAGAGATTTTTGTCTGTCTTTGAATCTGTCACTTCCTTTCTATTTATTTCTTTTATTTATAACATATTTCTTTTTGTTTTATCTGATTGAAACATTTGAAGTATAACATAAAATTGCACATAACAAAATTTTCAGTTCAATGGATTGAACATATGCAAGTAAAAATCTATCTGAATTAGGTATTAGAGTTCTAGAATTCTAGTAGACCCCATATCCATCCATCTATCCATCTATCCAATCACTAATGCCATTAAAAGATGACATGATCTTTTACAATCAGATTTCAAAAGGCTGTAAGTCTTATCTCAGGTATATTTACAATGCATACACTTTTGAGTCCAGCCTCATTCAGAAAACATCGTGTTCATGAGATGATTCACGTTGTTCTCTTAGTTTCTCATTAGTTTTCATTTACATATGGTATTCTATTGAATGAATGTATCATAATTTCAATATATACTGTACTGTTAATTGAAATTTGGTTTTTTTTGTTGCTCTTGGCTGTACTAATAGGTCTATTAAGAATATTAATGCACCTGTCTCTTGATGAACATATTCCCTTGTACATATAGCTAGGAATGAACTCAAAGATGTCAAGTGTATGAATATGCTCAATGTTTGTTTGGTACTGACAACTTTCCAAAGTGATCATATCCATTGTGTACATGAGTTAATTGTTCTTCAACACAAATGATGTGATTATATATATTTTTAAAATGTATTATCTAGCTGTTCTGGGGTTTATGTAGTGGTTTTTCATTATACTTTCAATTTGTATATTCTCTATTTTTTTCATTTTAAAGAAGTTTTCTCCTTTTTATCTTCACATTTCTCTTAAGGAATTTTATGAGTTTCTTTGTAGTTAGTTTTATTTCAGGGAAAACATACTTTTTTTGTAAATTTTTTTTTGTGTTCTATCACTCAATTTCTGCATTTCTGATTCTGATTTACAGCTTTATTTTATCTCTCATCATTTTTTTTTTTTTGGTACCAGGGATTGAACTCAGGGGTACTCAACCCCAGAGCCATATCTCCAGCCCTATTTTGTGTTTTATGTAGAGACAGCGTCTCACTGAGTTGCTTAGCACCTCGCCGTTGGTGAAGCTGGCTTTGAACTCACGATCCTCCTGTCTCAGCCTCCAAAAGGGCCGGGATTACAGGTGTGCACCACCGTGCTTAGCTTCTCATCATTTTTAATTTATTTGAGCTCATTCTGAATTATTAGGTCATAGTTTTCATTTTCTATTTATGGTATGTTTTATACTACCACTGTCTACAAGAACATTATTCTGTTTCTCATCATCTTTCTTGTAACAGCTTTTTATGTCATTCAGTTATAATGTTTTTCTGTTCTTCATTCTTGCATTTTTAGTCTTTTCTAAACTTTTAGAGAGGGAGATGTCTCGGGATTACTTTTCTTGCTATGTGACACCAGAGATCCTTGTTGTCTTATGAATTGTTTAAAAGTTTGTGTCCTGTGTTCTTAGATCTGTGTGTCTAGATCTGCTTTCCTCTGCACTTTAGCTCTTCCTTTGCTTGATTTTCTTCATCCTTTCACTGAAGAATACATTCATAGAGGATTTTCCTAAGTTTAGGGCTGTGTCTTCAGAGGGAGCTTTGCCTAGACCATTGAAAGTATTCAGATAGACCCAGCACCTCCAGACCTTACCAGAGGCCCATATACTTATCAACTGTATTGACCATACAATGCAACCCATTTCAGCTGTTATCCATAAATAAACCACTATGCTTTCCATAGAGTTCCTGTTAGCTAATTTTTTCTTTTTTTCAGTTCTTTTGCAGTCATCAGGGTAGCTGTACTTCCTCCACACAGACCTATAATGCTTTGTATGTGTTTTCTCCCTACCAAACACATTATGGAAAGTGTGCAGTAATTTTGTGTCCCTCTCCTGTTGTCTTTATTGTTGTAGAATTCATCCTTTTATTAAAAATATTATATATATACATATATATGTATGGCGCAATCTCACTTGCAATTGGACTTAAGAAGATAAACAGAAAGTCTACACTGAAAACACTTTCGTTTTCTTTTAAGATTTATAGTATTCTAAGCTTGATGTCTTAAGCTGAAGAGAATACACTACTGTTTTTAATTTAATTTTTCTTTAATGCTTTATGTTATTCCTATTCATTTATATATTATTAAATGCTTAATGAAAGCTGCTATCATTTCATAACTTTCCACAGATATTGACATTCTGGCAATTGGCTTTTAAAATTATATGTGTTATTAGGTTGTTTTATTCTTGCTCACTTTCTGCTCTAATTTCTCTGGTAAATAGTTTCAAGAGCCAGATAACTACACAAATAATGACTTGTTTCATAAAACAGGCTTCTATTCATAAACTAGATTTTTGTCCATTATGACTAGAAAGTAATAGTTTTACATAAAAGTCTTTGAGAAGCTTTCATGAAAGAAAGCAAATGTATCTTCCTCTATTGGTATTTTTAGTCATTTGGAAAGAGCTAATATTAATAAGCAATATAAATATTTTTCTAAAGACATCTTAGGCATTAATGGCCATTGTCTATGTTTACTTAGCTTAAACTTCAGGTGATGAAGAAAGTCACATGCTTTTGGTTACTGTTGTACATTTGAAAGTGCACCTAGGTTTACATTTCTCATGAAACCTCAATATCATTTTCCAAATCAAAACTGACAGTATTTCCTGAGAAGAAAGAACATGTTTATTCTTTTCTCACTTTTTAAGAAATTCTAAATATTGAATAGACTATGATTCTTCTTCTTTGAGGAAAAATAAAACTATCCTGTAAAAATGTACTGAATATTGTAAGAGAATATTTGGTGGTTTTTATTTCTTTTGCCTATATTGTATGATGCAACGCTTCTGCTGGACAAACAAATGAGCTGGATAACAGATCTCCCTGCTGTGTCCTCGAACTTCAGTGGTATGGAGAGTGGATTTTGACGGGCAACCTGTATGCATTCGTTTAGGACAAACTGATTTTATTTTTTCTTGGATAATAGGATTTCAAAGAGCTACACAAGTGATAAGAACCATATAGAACTAGAACGAGTATACCGCATCATAACTATGGTTTATGCATGCAGCTATTTCATAGAAGGCTGACATTGATTCTTGAAGAAGGAAGTCAATGCAAAGAAAATGCATAACCAGGAGCGGTGGCACATGCCTGTAATCCCAGCAGCTTGGGAAGCTGAGACAGGTGTATTGTGAGTGCAAAGCCAGCCTCAGCAACAGCGAGGCGCTACGCAACTCAGAGAGACACTGTCTCTAAATAAACTACAAAATAGAACTGGGGATGTGGCTCAGTGGTCGAGTGCCCCTGAGTTGAATTCCTGGTACCAAAAATAAATAAACAAACAAACAAACAAATAAATAAATAAATAAAGGAATATATGCCTAAATTGGCTTTAACCCATATTTCCAAGTTCTTCTGTGCTTAATACTCCATATCATAGTAAGTTATTTCATAATTTGATACTTCGCACATATAAATTCACTATCCACAAACCCTATTCATTGGCCAATATTCAAGAAATATTAAATTGAAACAGTAAACTTGTAAACATTATTTTATTTACTTTTCCCATACTGACATCAACAGTGAAAACTCAATGTCTATATGTATGAAAATAACCAAACTGCCCTTTTGTTCAGTGGACTTTAATGAACCTTTCATCTCTATATGTGCATATACAGTGATATACACATGGATGTATAAGATAAACCTAAACTTGAAGGTCAAATGAAAGCTGTTCTTCTATAGAAAGGAGTTGGCTTATTCCACACACCTGCAATTGCTCAAAATATCCACTTTGTTTTACTTTATCATCAACTTGTCACCTACCATGTTGCCTATGTTATTTGATTAAATGAAGTAGTTTATGTATTCCTTGGATTATGACAAAACTTTAATATCACTGAATGTATTCTGAGAGCGATTCCAGGAATGAGCTTTAATGATCTAAAACAATGGATTTGTATTTAATGGGTTTTCTCCAAAATGGGTCTGCAAAGATGTTAAAGTGCCTTTAGATGGATAAGATTTATTATATTGGCTAAATAATTAGTATTGAGAGAAAGATGAGATACATAATTGTATAAAATATATGCTCTCTATGTAAAAAAGAAAGTGTGTAGGTGAGTGAGAGAGAGAGAAAGAGAGAGAGTGAGAGAGAGAGAAAGAGAGGGAGAGAGAGATAATTGAATCAGAGAATGTCATACCAAAATAGGGTGCTACGAATCATTTACTTTACCTCTCATTTGCCACTTCCTGCTTTTAGACAAAAGATAAAATTATTTTTTCCCCAACCTCCTAGTTACTTAAGGCCAGAGCCAAAATTACGTTCTAACTTCTGATTCATTAATTATGTAAATAAGTAATAATTATTTTCTAAATGAAACTTTCTGTGAACTCAAAACTATTACCATTTAAATTTTATTTTTGAAAATATGTTTCTCTGCTTTTGTTAATGGATAACTAAGGTTTGCGTGCTCCCTGTGTTCTGTGTTCTACACCACACCACTCCTCTGACATAGTTAAGGGGACTGTGGCTGCAGACTACTTGGACAACTGGTTCCCACCATCAGCATTCATTATCAGGACTGCAGAAACCTGGTAAGGTGAACCACTTTAGTAAAGGTTATGCTCCACTGTAGACAGCAATGTGTGTGCTGATTAACCTCCAATTTCACATTCCAAATGCAAAGCCCAAGTGCTTTTATAATCACACTTTGATGGGGTATGTGTTTACATGCAGTGTTTGACTGAAAGCAAAATTAACCTTTTATTAATAGGAGGTCTTGAAGTGATTATATTGAGTAGGCTGTGTGCCTAGAATAACAAATAACCTTTTATATATAAATGTCTTGTTTCTAAAACATATCTTTTTGATATGCATAATGTGACTAGAAATTCAAATGATTCAGGTTCAGATACTTTGAAATTCTAACAATGCATTGCATAATCTTAATCTTACCTACATACAATGGAGAATATTATTTCTATCTATTTCTAATGGACCCTGAAATGAAAGTACTTTAAAAGGTAGATAAAAATTGGAAAACTATGCAACTTCGGAGTGTTCTTTTAATTATTCAGTAAAAAATACATGGAAACCATTTTTTATAGTTTTGGACTCACCCTGGAGTAATATGTTCAATTAAGTAAATTGGCAGGATAACCAAATACTAGTCATTGAACTTGATTGCTCTAGTTCATTTTTTTTTTTTTTACAGAATTTCTTTATTTTATTTTTATGTGGTGCTGAGGATCGAACCCAGTGCCTTATGCGCGCTAGGCGAGCACGCTACCACTGTGCCATAATCCCAGCCCCTCTAGTTCAGTTTTGACATGTGTGCATTATCTGTCCTCCTGGGATCACTTTGAAGTCTTAATTATCCCCACTATTAGTGAGAACTGAAAAAACAAATTCCCCATAATAACATTGCTTTTGGAACATAGTTTGAAATAGTCTATCTTTCTATATCTTTGAAATAGGCAATAATCTTATTGTACAAGAATGGAAAAGTTACTCAATTCTCTTTTGGTTTAAATCAGGCTTTGTTTCTACATTTTATACCTTAAAATGTAGAACTGTAATTCAGTATGAATTTCAAAGTTATTAAGGTGAACACAATCTGGAATTTATAAAATATTATACACAGTTAGGCAAACAAATACTTTTCAGTTACCTTCCATTTTGTTCTGATCAATTATTCCTAGTCCTTATCCCCCAAAGTATATATTTAATAATTGTCTCAATATAATTATAGTAGGTAGCCTACTAACTTACATCATTTATTTCTTCAATATTTTTTTTTTTTTTTGGCACCAGGGAATGGACTCAGGGGCACTCGACCACTGATCCACATCCCCATCTCTTTTTCGTATTTTATTTAGAGACAGTGTCTCACTGAGTTGCTTAGTGCCTTGCTGTTCTGATGCTGGCTTTGAACTCTCAATTCTCCTGTCTCAGCCTCCCAAAGTGCTGAAATTACAGGCGTGCACCACCGCGCCTGGCAATTTCTCCAATAATTTTGATTAAATTCCTCCTGTTGTTATTTAAACATGAAAAAATAAATAAATAATCTAAAGATATGACATTTTTAGTATATTTCTAAAACTTCTAGATAAAATGTAACATCATTTCATTTTGTGTTAAACTTTTAAAATAAGTAAGATGAATGCCAAAGTAAAACTGAAAGAGCTGTAACTAGAGGCTGACATCTCAGCTATCTCATGGAGAGAAGAGAATGTGAAAATAGAAGGGATTTCTACTTGCTAACTAAGGATTTGAGTTAGAAAGCACTTTGACTATGAATAATTTGAACAATTAAAAAATAAATAATATGTATAAATGATCACCTGCTCTCTCTAAATTCTCATATGACAAAATATTTTTTATTTCTACCTCTTTTCAATTTGTAACATTACTTCCTGGATTATTTTGAAACCAAAACCAGGTAACATATTATTTCATCTGTAAAGTTTTTCACTAAGTATATGTAAATTAAAAGCATTTCAAAAACAAATACTGTAACATATGATTATCTTAATAAAATATTAATATCACATCAGAATTCATATTCAGGGAGCTCAAGTGTTAAAAATTATGGGTCCTCAGAAGTTATCAGTCCATTATTTGAAATAATTGACTTGTTAAAATGCCCATACTGCCAATTCAATGCAATCCCCATCAAGTTCCATTGCCATTCTTTACAGAAATAGAATACATTCTAGGAAAATGATGGTCTTTTCAAAAAATGGTGCTGTCCACATAAAGAAAATTGAAATTAGATTCATCTTAGCCTATACACAAGAATCAACCCAACATGGATTCATGATTTTAATGCAAGACCTAAAACTGAAACATTTCTTAAAGGAAACAGAGGAAGAGCTTCATGGCATTACCTGGGCAATGGGTTTTTGGATATGACCCCATAAGCACTAGCAACAAAAGTCAAAGTAGACAAATGCAATTCAATAAAACTAAAATTCATGTACACAGCAGAGAAAACAATAAAAGAGTGAAAGGACAACCCATTCTTTAGAGGAAAAACATTTGCAGTTCATACATCTGATAAGTCTAATGTACAAAACTCCATAACAAGAAAACATTTTTATTAAATAATGTACAAATGACCTGAATGGGCATTTCTCAGAAGACATAAAAATGGCATATATAATGACATATATATATATATATGTCATTATATATTTCATATATTATATATATTTCATATATATATATGTATATATATATATATATATATGAAAATGCAAAGACTTTGTACCTGTTAGAATGGCTTGTCAAAAGAGGGAAGATAACAAGTATTGGCAAAGATGTGGAGTAGAGAGAAATTTTGTACACTGTGGATTGAAATATAAATTAGTACAGACATTTTTGAAAATACTAGAGAATTTCTTTATTCATGAAAACTAAAAATAGAATTACCATATGATTAAGCAATTTCTCTGCTATGTACACAAAGGAATTGAATATGATGTGTTGAAGAGCAATCTGCACTCCCATGATCACTACAGTATTATTTGTAATAGCCAAGATATGGAAATAACTGAGATGTTCATCATCTGATGAATGGATAAAGAAATATGTTATACATGCACAACAGAATACTAATCAGCCTTAAAAGTTAAGAGACTTCTGTAATTTACAATGATGAATAAATCCAAAGGACATTATGTTAAGTGAAATAAGTCAACCCCAGAAAGGCGAACACGGTATATATATCTCAGTTATATGTTGAATCTGAGAGCTGAACTGATAGCAATAGAGAATATGGCTTGAGGAGGGGGTTTTACAGTGAAAAGAAATATACCTATTGAAAGGCATAAATTTTCAGATAGATGGGGAGAATAAGTCTGATTGATCTGCACAGTATGGTGACTATAATTAATAATAATGTACTGAGTATTTCCAAATTATTACAAGAGTAGATTTTAAATATTCTCATAAGAAAAAAAATAAAAAGTATGTGAGGTGATGAGTGTGGTAATAAATGAGACTTTATTATTGCTCAATGTATACATATATTATAACATCAAATTTTACCTCATAAATATATAAAACTATTATTTGTCAATGAAAAATAAAAGTGAAAAATCTCAAACTGAGATGTAACTACTGGTATTGATAACATTTTAAATTTTATTTTTCTGCAAGTAGTTTCCTAAAAATACTTTGGAGTTAAGTAAGTAAATGTTTTAATATCAGTATATGCTTCTAGATATTTCAAGTCTTAAAAACATGATGATTAAAAATGATGATCATTAAAATCATCATTAAAATGATTTGGAGTAAATTTTCTCTGGACCTATTCATGCAATATGCAGTAGAACATATGGAGATATAAAAAATTATAAACTCTTAAACATTGTACTTAGGTCTTTCTTCTTTAGTATAGGCCATTTCTGTCTGTCATGTATTAATTTCATTCTGCTTCCTACTTAATCTCTATTGATGCAATGACCTGTGGTTCACACATTGATTTGAATATGTGAAAACTATAGGACTGCACACATCTGTCATGTGTCATATATTTTTTACATGAATGAATAGAAATCTAGTTTATCATTTTTTACCCTTTCCTAACTTCTGGAGCAATGGTCATATTCTCCACTTTGTTGATAGACCTCAGATATTTGCAATGTATTTTACCTGTGTGTAGTATATTTTATTTGTTTCCATTTACTTATCCTTTCTTGCATTTATGATCTTTCTCTGTTGTGAGGGCATTTATTTCCCTGCTCCATAAGAAAGAAAAAAGTGAAATTATATGATAGTTTATCATTTTTTCATTTACTTCCTGTCATTGATCTTCAGTTTCCATTCATTGGTTTTCTTCTAAGTGCCTTTCCTTCATACTTGATATTTTCTTTATTTTATGAAACTTTTTAAATTATTGTCTTTTAAATTCAAAATTATTATAATTGTATTCTTGTGCATGCAGGTATCTGCATATGTTTGTCCATGTGTTTGTGCTTGTGCATTTTAGGTTGCTGCCTCTTGGTCTATGGGGCTAAATACTAAAAAAGAATTTCAGAGATTTTCTGAACACTGTCAGTACACCTAGCTGATCATAGACTAGTAAAAATAAGGATATTTTGGACTAAATGATGCTGCATAATGTTCAAATTCAGATCTGCAGTGATTCAACCTTGTACAATACAGTTTGGTTATGCATCATTACTTCTAAGTGTTGAGACATTAATGAAATAGAGCTTACAAATTTATTTTAGAATACAATGATGCTGAAGCTGCAGTAAGGTGGTAGAAATGATGTTCTCAATTTCCAAAATGGTTTTCTAAACTGACATAACATATGCAGTTTATCTGATGATTATCAGTATGGATTCCAATTTCTACATTACTGGAGATTTCTCAGTGAGAGCCTATTCAGTTAAAAATTGCTGGAATAACCACTTCAGGAAGCTTTGTCCTATTCACCAAGATATGTACGTGTGTCTAAAAGTCGATGTTTAAAACTGCAGTCTAGTCTCAGATATTTCAGTTGAAAGGTCTCTTAATTGATATAACCCTACAGCAGATAGCCTTAGTCACATGCTGTTTTTGATTATGGAAAAACTCATTTCCTTCACAATTTTGTCCTACATGAATAGAATCATTAAAACAGTGGAAAGACACATGAAAATTTAAAACCTGCCATTTAACATCAGATGCAATTTCCTCATTTGAATTGCTACATTCACTGTTATATTAGTTTCTCTATAAGAAGTTTTCATTAACAGAAAGTAATTTTTTTTTTTTTTTGCTTGTTGGTCACTAGCTATTTTGTTAAGTGGAGGAACTATACTATTTAGGACAATGAATTAAAATTGTCAAAATACACATTGTGAACTTATTTTATGATGCCAAAATGATATAGAACATATTTGGAAAACACCTCGTGATTTAATAACTTATCTTTAGCTCCTAGATGCTCCGAGAATTTTTTTATTATGTAAAACAAAACATAAGTGAATAGACACGAAAGGACAATGTAATGAATAAGGATCAATATCTTCTTTCATCTCCTGAACATAAAATTTTTTTCAAAAATATTTACAGCTGGGGTTAGAGCACAGTGGTAGGGGACTTGCCTAGCATGTGTAAGGTACTGGGTTCAATTCTCAGCCCCACATATAAAGAAATAGATTCATTGACAACTAAAAAAATTTAAAAAAAAAAACATTTAAATGTTGGGTTATTCTTATTTCCACCTGAAATACTTCAATATGCATTGCTAAGATTCAAAGACTTTCTTTTTCTACAGAAATAGCTTTCTATTTTCATACTTGAAAAAATGATCGATAAAATGTTTAACAGTATTTAGCAAGCAACTGATTTTTATGCAGTTTTAAAAGTTTCCATACGTTCTTTCTTTCAATGCTGATTTCTCTAATTTAGGAAAAATGGCCATTTACATTGTCAGGGATGTCGATTACCACTAGATCATCTGGGAATTACTTCTAAGCCTCTTCAGTGGATAGAATTATTTATTAAAAATGAGGTAAACATTCTAACTCAAATGTGGTAGTTGTGCTTTCACTTAGTTTTCTGAGAAGATACTTCCATCTTTATTTCATGATCCTGAAAATCTTCACTCTTTTACTCTCAGCGCCATTTAAATTTGTCCCCACTACTTGTTTTGAATATCTTCATTGTGCTATGCTTTGGTGTAGTTTTCCTTATATTTCTTATGCTTAGGTTCTCTTGAGATTCCAAGATAGGTGAGATTGTAGTTTTCATTACCTTGAAAATTTATAATTGAAAATATTTTCCTGTTTATGTATGTATTTGGTCAACTGTGATGATATGTTTATTTTTTAATAATTCTTTTTTCTCTATATATCTCATTTTGTCATTTCTATTACTATGTCTTCAGGTTCACTATTGTTTTCTTTTTCTTTTTTTATATTTTATTTATTTATTTGTGTGTGGTGCTGAGGATTGAACCCAGTGCCTCACATATTCTAGGCAAGTGCTCTAGCCCTGAGCCACAACCCTAGGTCTGTTTTTTTTTCTTTATAATGTTTAATTGTTATCAATCACTTTGTGTGTGTATGTGGGTATAACATCAAATATTTCACTATCCATGTAGATATTGGATTTGGGATCTTTCCTATGTCTTTGTATCTCTACTTAGCACTTTTAATGTGTGGAATGTAGTTATAATTCTTTTCTAATGTACTTCTGTGTTGATTCTAAATCTGTGTCGGTTCTGAATTGATCTTGATTGATTTCTTGTCTATTAGAGGTTGTACTGCCCTGATACTATACTAGTAATTTTTTTGAAGTCAGTGTCGAATATTGTGTACTTTACCCTTTACCATATTTTCTTCTGTATAATTTTTGTATTCCTATAGATGTTATAGAGCAGTGTTCAGTCCAGGGCTAATTTCAGGTCACTGAGCCAAGTACCTTCGAAGGAGTTTCCTCAGGGCTCCAACTATTCTGAATTTTTTACTCTGGCTGAGGGACAGGCATTGTTTTTGTGTGAGGATGGGGTACTATTTCAAATATTCAAATAAATAAATGTTTTCAAATATTCCTTTCTCTGATCTTGGATAATGTTCTCACATAATCATAGGATTGGTAATCAGCTGAATCTTCCAGGAAATCTGCTTCAGACTTCTTGCATTCTTTCCCTGTGCAAACGTTCCTTCCTCAATACGTCACACTATAAACTTGGATTTGGAGTCTCCCCAGACTTAGCTCTGCCCTCTATGTCAGGGAGTGTGCAAGTCTTCCTCTAGATTACTCTCCATGTCAATTAATCCTGTTTATCGTGCAATTGCTTAAGTTAAGATGGCATATAATTGTTATAAAAATGAAAGAATCAATGTGAGTATAACTGGGATTTGAGTTTCATATAACTCAATTTCCTTTGGTTTTAAAATCAAGAGACAGTGAAATGACCCTGGTGAGTATCAAAGGATTGCAATGCCAGAAGAAGACATTGACAGTCTTATTAGTCATTTTCATATCATGTGACAAACTGTTGTCTACTTGAAGGAAAGGAGGTACAGGTGGAGACCTGAAACTCATAAAAAGTTTCAAACATCTTGCCATTTCCTCAAAATGCCTTATAATTTCTAAAGTCATTTTTTCTTATGTTATTTTACAAATCTGGAATGATTTATATCACCTCTTCTCTCACCTCATGTCAAAAGAGAAATGATAATTATAGGACAATTTTAAGTGTCATTTGTTACACAAAGATTGTTGTAATCTCTCCAATTAAATATGATCTCCTCTGACTCTGCATCTGGCTTATACTTTTCCTAAGTACTTCTAATTTATCTTCTATTTAAATACTGGTGAACTTTTCTGTTTTCTAAAGGTCATTAGCTGGAGAACAAGATGGTGCATTATATTTTAGGTACCACTGATTATAACAATTCTACCTGCAGCATTTGAGAGACTGACAGATTTGAACTTATTGATTATGTAGTGTTTATTAATGACTCATTAATAAAAATAAGCATTGTGGGTTTTAGATGGCTTAACTTATTTTAAGTCAATTTAAGAGATGCAAGTTTAACCCTATTTTAATGCTCTTTTGTATAAATTATTTACAGTTTCTAAAATGAAAGATCAAAGGATAGGGCTGTGGTAGTTGCTGAGTGATGTCAGTTTTACTTTGGTCTGTTTTATCTATGATGCAGTATTCATTGCACTCAACTTCATTTTCCATTGTGTGACCTACAGAAAAAGAACAGTATCATTGCTTCCCTGGAGCTAATAGGAGATAAATTACATGTCAAAATGAATAATTATTTCTAAATTCACTTTATAAAAACCTCCTTACTCTTCAAATTCTGTATTTTATCAACATTTCCCACAAATTAGATAGTATATAGTAAATTGAAAAAAAAACTGAAATGATTATATTAGGCAACATTACTGAGAATTGTTAAAGGAAGATAAAAATAATATGAAACATAAAATAAACTAACATTTCACCTTGTGAAAATTATTCCACAGAGTCATTGAATACTGAAGGGAAAATTACAGACTGAAGACTGCTTCAGAAAACAAAGCAGAAAACCTGTAGTGTTGAACTAAAATGTGAAATAGTTAAAATTGTGATATAAGAATTTTTTTCCCCTCCTGGACACTCACAGTGAACGTAGTTATACCTTCTTAACTATGATTTATTCAAAACCACTGAAAAGAAAGAAAAAGAACAATAATACTAAAGGTGCAAATTGTCCAAGCTTTCCTCTCCTTTGTTCCCATCATGAGCATCTGCACTGCAATTAAGCTCAACAACTCACAGGTGTGAGCTGAAAAAGTGCTGATGACAAGCACATTTCTACTTTTGAATTTTCATTGAGTAAATACTACCTGGAAATTCAGACAAAGGAAAATGAACGTGAGAATACAACCTTCAATAAAAGTTACTTAACTGCTTCTCAATTTTTCCATTTATGCACCTCAATTATTTGAAAGAAATAATTTTAAAATCTTATATTTTCCTTCTTTCTGTCAGAGTTTACTTCACCTTGTTATTTTTCTTTTCATTATTTTTAATATCTTAATCCTGTCAGTGCAGTGATCAATTTGAGAGGTTTGACTTCTCTAAGTAAAACATAATAAATGTGTACAAATTCTCCTAGCTTGTAGAATTTGCTAAACATGGTAGAATCTATGATGATGCCAGAATATACTTATTAAGATTAGAAAATGGAACTTCCAAGCATTTAAAATTATGTATAAAGCTCTGTCTCCTGGTGCTGGGGGTGTGGATCAGTGGTAGAGCGCCTGCCTTGAACGCATGAGGCACTGGGTTCGATCCTCAGCACCACATACAAAATACATAAATAAATAAAATAAAGGTTTGGAAAAAATATTTAAAAAAAAAAAAAAAAAAAAAACTCTGTCTCCTATAATGAATGTATCATGTAACCATGGCCATGTATATTGAATTAATATTGGATTCATTTTGCATGTTCAGTTATACTTTAAATCATTTTGTCAAAGAAGGATTTAGTGCCTTTACTAATGTTACTATTTAGAAAATCACAAAACATAATAACAATACCATACATAATAATAATAATACAATACATAATAACAATACAAGCTATTGAAATGTTTTTCACATCACTTTTTTCTTGGTCATTATCTTGTATAGCAAATCTGTGAAAATAATGGAATTTATAAAGAAATTTTAAAATATTTTACCTTTTGCCGATAGCAAACTATGATGGGCAGGCATTAGGGTAAAGAATATTTTCACTCACCCAGTAGATATTTCGAAACTAATATATTGAAGGGAGTCTTGTTGGTATTAAGTTGGAAACAACATATTAGGGTAGAATTCTAATCTGGAGAAGTATATAGTTGTTTTTAAAAATCATACTGATTGATGATTACAATGAGAAATGTAAATAGCTGGGATGTTGTCAATGGTAGAGCATACACCTAGCATTCTGAGGTTCTGGGTTGAATCACCAGCACCAAAAAACAAACAAGCAAAGAAATGTAAGTAAAACAGAGTCCACAAACCTTGTATCCCAAGCATTGTGCTGAAAATCACTTATTCTAAATTTTCATTAATAATGAAGTATAATTGCTGGTAACATACATTAGAAAATACTGCATGAAGATAGTATTTAAGCTGCATTATGAAAGAAAAATGCAGCTGCTAAATGCGAGACAAAGATACTCATTGCTGAAGAAGCAGTGATTATGAAGATCTAAGCCTCACTGAATTTTAGAAAATAGTAACTATCGCTAAAATAGATGATATATAGCAAAAGAAGGAAAGATGTCGATGGCGATTTGTATGTGTGTAAGATTCCCTTGGTGACCATGTGACATAGTTTGTGTAGTGTAGTCTTGATTCAGGCCTATTTCTGGGGTCGTGATTAATTTGCTCTGGTTTGAAGATAAAGTGCAAGAATATTCTGTATATAGACAAGGTTAACTCATGAAGAACTTTCCGCATTAACCTATGAAAAATGGGGAAACAGCAGAAGCCTTCAAGTGAAACAGTAATTCACTTACCTTTCCTTAAAGATAATGGCAACGATGTGGAAAACAGTCAGAAATGAAACAGAAATGGTGGGACAGCCATGGAGAAATACAGTCCACACAAGTAGGAATGAGGCTTGGAATTAAAAACTGTGCTCTCTCATAGAAAAAATTCAGACTCCCTCATGCCTCCTCCAGAAAAGAGCTCGGACATTCTTGCTTTCTTTTGCTTTTTGTCTGTGTCTCCATGGCATCCTTTGCCTGCTTAGATCAGGTCCTCAACTGCCTCAGTGGGAATTACAAAGGGCTTGTTTTTCCTTGGCCCTGGCCTTGAGGGCAGGCATCATTATCCCTTCTCCCTTTTATTTAGTCTGTTCTTAGAACTGTTCTTGGTGCAGGCTAGGCAACTTACAAGTACAGGTAAAAGCATGTTTGGAAGTATGTATATGATTATGCTATTGGGAAGCCATTGGATATAATGCTTATCTGCATGAAGGGCATCAGTCTTTCTTTAACTTGAGAACACATGCTGGTACACTCCTTGTAGCCTAGATCTTGTTCGCCTCCCTGGAGCACCATCTGTTCAATCTTTTTACTCATTTTCCCTATGGAAAGGAAATGAATGCCTGATTCATTGCCCTCCATAATTTTGTAGCACAAAACTAATCTCTCAATTACCCATAATATGGATGGCACTGTGTGACTCCCACAATAACACTCTGTACTGTTTATTTCAAAATGATATGAACTGGGGGCTGAGAGCTTTGCTCCCAATACTATTGGGAAAATGTTAAGTAGATTTAAAAAACTTTAATCCTTTCCTGTCAATACTTAAATTGTGTTGGCCATAGTAATTTAGATTTATAGTTATGAATATTAGTTCCCAAACACTAAAATATATGTTCTACAAAAAATATAAATGCACCACAGTAATGCATGTATATAAAAACTAATATGCACACAACTATCCAATTGCCATATTTCAACCCACTTACTTCTTAGGTAAGTGGGTTAAAATAATAATACAAAATCCTACTGCATATATTTCCTATTCTAATTCTATCATTGCTATCTGGTTTATGGGCTAGAATACTTATATGCTAAATTAAAACAAACAACTTCCTGTCTTCTATTTGTTTATCTAGTATTACAACTTGATTCTTTCCTTCATTAAACAATTTTCAAAAACTGATTTGATATTTCCAGTAGAAATACATTCTTAAGTCTATTAAAATTTACACAAAAATCATCATAGTAGTCTAGCCAATAACTGGAAAAAAGTCAAATGCTTGTCAATAGAATAATTAAATGAATTGTGTTATATCCATGCAGTGAAGTATTACAAAGTAAATCAAATGTATTAACTAGCAATACACACAGTAGCATGGAGAAAACTCACATACATAATACTGAGTTAAGGGAGTCACACTAAGGAATTCATTTTATGGTTTGATTTTAGTGAGGTTAGTAGAAGTTAAAACTAATCCCTGGTAATAGCAGTAAGTTTAGTAGCTACTATTGGGACAGACATTGAAAGAAGTGGCTCAAGAAATCTCAGGAGTTTAGGAAGCTTTCTATTTCCCCATCTGGGTATTGTTGCATAGATACATGAAGATGCTAAAATACACCAAGATTTTCTCTGAGGACTTCTGTACTCTAAATTATAATGTAATTTTTAAAAGTGATTTCATTCTCTCTAGCATTATATAGTTGTGGCTAATATGCAAATAGGCACAAATGTGCATGTACACACTTGCACCTGCACACACTCACAGTACACAGAGAGCTACCAATATATCCACATACCCCCCCCCACACACACAAAGAGAGAGAATCTCATACATCTCTGCATACACATATAGACTCACATAAACACACATGAACAGCACAAGAGTACAATGATCTTATATGTGATTTGGTAATAAGAGTTATTATTCATACTGATGCTCAAATTGTCTTTTCATTTCTTTTGGTACTGGAGATTGAACTCTGAAATCTTACCACTGGACCACAACCCCAGCCTTTTTTATTTTTTATGTGAGAAAGAGTCTCACTAAGTTGCTTAGGGCCTTCTTAAGTTGCTAAAGCTTGCCTTGAACTTATGATCCTCCTGCCTCAGCCTTTCAAATCCCTGAGATTACAAGCATGTGCCACGGCTCCCAGATCAAATTGTCTTTTCTGACTACCTGTTTATGTTGCTCCTGTGTCATTTTTATTAATTAATCTATTATTAAATGATTGTGCCTTTTAAATGTTTACTTGTTTAGTTTTGTAGCTCCTTTGTAATTATTAAACTTAGCAGTACTTGACTGCTTGTTCAATGATTAGCCTGATGTTTTAGACACATAACAAATAGTTCCTGCCACAATCCAAATCAGCCATTTCTCCAAACAATAACCTTTAAGAGAGAAGTTCTGATATGTGGGATATCAGTTTGTAATCTAGGATATCTAATTTATATTCAGTTGTTCATTTTTCTAAGCCTGAAATATTTTCAAGCTTGAAATTATTGAAATAATTTACAAAAGACTGTAATTTAATACATAAATCTAGAATTAGTTCAGATCAGTACTTTACATTCAGTACAAAGGACTTTCATTTAAACTCCTCTATTTTGCTGACCTGTTCACTATGAAAGAATCCTTTTCTTATGAAATACCTGAAATGGCAAATATGGAGTACTGCCCAGTTATTGCTAATTTCATATTACAATACAAACAACAGTTTTAGAATAGCAACATTGGTAGCATCAACAATATGAGAACTGAAAGCAATTTGTATTTTTCACACTCTTTTTAATCTTACGGTGTACCCGTCCACATATATACGGTTAAATTTTATTTTAAGTTACATGAATTTTATGAGTGATTATGCCACAACTATATTATATGTGACATTTAATTTTATTCTATTTAATTTTCAATTCTAGGAATTCAAACTTTCAGACTTTTTCTTTCATATTGCATAATAAATACAATATTTCAAAGGGAAATGTACAGCATAGTCTAATTAAGAGTGTAGTACTACCACTGTCAATTTCTCACTATTCTATCCCTCTTCTCTAATGTTTAGATTTTAATTTTGTGATTTATACTTCCACTTAAAACACTGTGCTTTGTGATCTATTTTGTTTCTCTTTTGTCACGCATTTTTTTTTCATTTAGAATGACTTATATTTTGCTTATAATGTTTACCTTTACATTGATAACTTTATACATTATTGCCAAGTTATAGTTTGGATGTGAGGTGTCCCCAAAAGCTCACATGTGAGACAATGCAAGGTTTGGAAAATAAATGATTGGGTTATCACCTTAACCTAATTCCTAATTACTGAATTAATTAATCCCCGATGGGATCAACTGAGTAGTAACTGGAGACAGGTGGAGTGTGGCTGGAGGAAGTGGCTTATCAGGGGTGTGGCTATGGGGTATATATTTTGTATCTGAGGAGTGGAAACACTCTCTGCTTTCTGATCACCATGATGTGAGCTGCTTCCCTCTGCCATCCTTCCCCACCATGATGTTCAGCCTCACCTTGAGCATGAGGAATGGAGCCAGCCTTGTATGGACTAAGACTTCTGAAACCGTGAGCCATCAAATAAACTTTTCTTCCTCTACAGTTATTCTGGTCAGATCATTTAGTCACAGGAGCAAAATAGCTGACTAAAACAGCCAGTGACCTATATTTTTGATTTGGTTTGATTTGGATTAGATTTTTCTTATTAATTCCTATGAACAATAAGCAATAATGAAATCAGCTTTGAATCACTTATTTCCTATGTTCAAAATAATATCCTTGTACTCCCAGGAATAACTATAAGTATCATTGTTTAGTTTGTTCTTTTCTGTATTCTCCTGTTTTCTTGACTACCTTTTTGTTTCATTCATGCAACATAAAATGGATTGCTTAAAGGTGGACAACTCAGTTGCAATGAGAACATTCACAGTATTGTACCACCACTGGCTTAACCTAATTCTAACCATTTCGTCACTCCAAAACACCTGTGCCTGTGGTGCAGCCACTACTCCCTCTTCCTTCCTGGCAACCATAATCTGTTTTCTGTGTCTAAGAATGTAATCATCATGGGCATTTCAGATAAAAGGAATCAGATTTTATGTGACTTGTGTGAGCTTCCTATACTTGGCATAATGTTTTTGAGGTTCATCCACATCATAATATACCTCAGTATATTCTACTTTTTTATGACTTTATTCCATTTTACAATTATACCACCTTCACTTTGTCCTTCAGAGGCACACCTTTTGACTATTGAGGATATTATTATTATTTTTTTGACAATTACAACATATCTCTATAGTCATGGTCTGAAATCATAAAAAATTTTCCTTCATTACTATCACTAATTCTTTTTGTTAATTGTTTTTTAACCATTAGTCCTTATACCAAAGTATCTCTAGTCCTGTATATTATCTGAAGTTTTGTTTTTCTAAATTAAATTGCTCAGTGATAGTTCTTATTGCATGTTGGTAACTCATAGTGCCCATAATTTGTGAAAGTAATTTGTGTGTATATAAAATGCTTACCCTTTCCTTTGACTGTGTTAAATATGTCACAAAACTGCCTCAGCCAGAAAGTCATTATTTAGAAATGGGTTGTTAGTCTTACTATCTTTTTCAAGTGAATGCTGATATTTTTTCCTCTTGGATTCTAGAGAACATTTTCTTCTCCTTTTATTTTATAAATAAAATAAATTGAGAATTGAACCCAAGAGCACTTTGCCACTGAGCTACATCCCCACACATTTTTAAATATTTAGAAAATTTTTAATATTTGAGATAGGATTTACTAAGTTGCTTAGTGATGTGCTAAATCGCCCAGGCTGACCTTGAACTTGCAATCCACCTATCTCAGACTCTGGAGTTGGTGGTACTAGAAATATGTGCTGCCGCACCCAGCTATCTTCTTTTTTGAGAATAGCATTTTTCCCTTTTTAAATTTTATTTTTATTATTTAGTTTGTGTTTATTTATTTACTTGTTTTTGGATTTGTCTTATGGATATATTATACATTTATATATTAAACATAGTTTAAAAATTATTTTGTATTTATTCAGTTTACTTTGCTTTTAGTTATAGATTATAAATTTTTAGCTTTTCTTATTTGATATCATATACCATTTCATGCATGAGAAATAGTAGAGAAAATAGTACCAAATATCCACTTACTACCATGCTAAGAAAATGGCCTGAAATAACTCTCTAAAATGCTATTTCCTTTCTTGTCTCCTGAATCTGGCATTTATAGTTCCAAATACATATTTTCATATACTTAATAAAACTTAAGGAAATATTTTAAATTATTATAAATTTCCCCCAAACAAAATTTGGCATAAATCCTTAATCATAGGTAATTCAGGGACTGCAAACAGATTATTCCTACAGACCTGGGTGGGTTGGGAATCTTCTTTATATTTAGTCTAGGAGATTTATGCAATAGCTTAGAAATATGGGAACTATAAAAAATCAGTTTAAAACATGTATTTTTCTCACACGGAGAAAGTAGGCTAACCACAGTGGCTCAAATGCTTTTATTTAGCCTGTTCCTATTTGACCAAGAAAAGAATAAATCTTACAGATACTTGTAAATTGTAGGTCATATGTGATGCATTAAATATAAAATGATCTACATTGTTTGTAGATTTTTATTTTGAAAAACCTATTTAGTTTATAAATTTTAATTCTTAAAGCAGTTTTACATTTGCAGAATGAGGAGAAGGTGCATTGAATTTCAGATACCTCCTAATACCCCCGTTCAATATAGGTATTTTGTTTGTAACATTCATTAGTGTGGTATATTTGTTAAAATTGTTATAATACTGTTTTAATCAACTTTTCCGCTGCTGTGAACAAAAGATCTGACAAAACAACTTTATAGGAGGAAAAGTTTATTTGGGACTCATGTTACTCAGGGCCCAACGTGTGGCAGGACACCAAGGAAGAGGGTGTGACAGAGGAAAGCAGCTCAGAGCATGGCAATCATGAACAGAGAGTGATTCTCCTCACCAGGGACAAAATATAAACCCCAAAGTTACACTCACAGTGACCCACCTCCTCCAGCCACTACCTGTCTCCCTACACTTAACCATCCCATTAATCCATAGTAACAAATTAATGAACTGATTAGATTAAGGATCTCAGAACCCAATAATTTCACCTCTGAACTTTCTTGCATTGTTTTGTACATGAGCCTTTTGAGGACACTTTGTATCTAAACCATTACAAATACTAATTTTTACATCAAGTAAATTCCATAATATACATTAGGGTTGATTGTGGGTTGCACAATTAATTGGTTTAACAAAAGTATGATGTCATATATTACAATATCGCATAATTTTATTATCCTAAAAATTCTCTATGCTCTGCCTGCTTAACCATTGCCAGTCTCCCCAAACCACTGGCATCCAGATTTTGTTACCAGTCTGTGGAGTTTGCCTTCTCAGAGTGTAATATAGTTAGAATTTTATAATATATAGCCATTTCACACTGGTTTCATTCATGTGATTATATGCATTCAAGATTCTCCTTAAAAGTCTTTGTTTTGTTTTGCTTTGTTTTACTTTTTTAGTATGAAGGATTGAATCAAGAAGTTCTCTACCAATGAGCAATATCCCCACCCCAGCTTATTCCTTATTTTGAGACAGGGTCTCACTAAGTTGCTCAGGCTGTCCTCAAAATTTTGATCCTCCTGCTTCAGCCTATTGAATGAGTAGCTAGAATTACAGACATTTGCCACCATGCTAGTCTTCCTTAACTTGATAGTTTATTTTATTTATTGCTGAATGAATGTACTGCCATTTGTTTATTCATTCTTCTATTGAAAGACATATTGGTTCCTTCCCAGTTTTGGCAATTAAAACTACAGCTGCTATAAACATTTGTGTGCAGGTTTTTGTGTGGACATAAGTTTTCATTCATTTGGGTAAATACCTAGAAATATACTTGCTGGATCATATGGTAAAAGTATGTTTAGCTTTGTAAGAAACCGCCAAAACATTTTCCAAAGTTGCTGTACCATTTTGCATTGCACAGCAATGAATGGGAGTCCCTGTTGCTGTGCATTCTTGCCAGCATTTCTTGTCAACGTTTAAATTTTTACCATTCTGATAGCTATGTAGTGTCATCTCATTGTTTGATTTTTCAATTCCCTATTAATACGTGGTGTTAAGTTCTTTGTGTGTTTTGAATAATACTGCTTTAACAGTTATGTCTTTTGTAAATATTTTTCTGCAATCTATGGCTTTTCTTCTCATTTCCTTAAGCATGCCTATCACAAAACAGAAGTTTAAAATATACTTCAGTCCAGGTTACCAATTATTTCTTTCATGAATTGTGTGTTTGGTGATGTGTCTAAAAACTCATCACCAAATCTAAGGTCACCCAGGTTTTCTACTGTGTTATTTTTTGATTTACGTACTTCTGTCTTATAGTTTTGTGTATGATTCATTCTATGTCAGTTTTCACAAAAGAAGTAAAGTCTTTGTCTTTATTCTTTACCTCTTTGTTCATGTGTTTGTTTTTTCCCCCTCATATGAATGTCCAGTTTTTCCACCACCATTTGTTAAAAAGACTACCTTTTCTTCATGGAAGGCCTTTACTTATTAGTCACAGACAAGTTAATAATTTTGAGGACTATTTCTGAGATCTCTATTCTATTCAATTAATTTTTCTTTCCTTTCCTGTCCCTCCCCTTATCTTTTTCCTCCTTTTTATCTTCCTTCTCCTCCTCCTTCTTTGCTTTTTTTGATGCCATAGTGTCTTGATTAACACTGTTATCTAGTAAGTCTCGCAGTTAAGAAGTGCCAATCTCCAAGTTTTGTTTTTCACTACATTGTCAACTATTATGTCTTTTACTTCTCCCATCTCAGCTTAAGAATCAGTGTGTTGATATCTACAATCCAACTTGCTGGGACACTGATTGTTATGATGGCAAATCTATAAATGAAATTGTAAAGCACTGACATCTTGTCAATCTATTCTTCCTATCGATGGACATGGAACTATTCCATCTTTTTAGCTATTTTTAATTTTTTTTCTTATCAGAATTTATAGTTTCCCTAACATATATTTGTATAATTTTTGCAGATTTAGACTTACATATTTCAATTTAGACCTACATGTTTCAAAAATACGTTTATTAATGTGTTTTAATTTCGATTTCTCCTTGTTTGTTGTCAGTATATAAGAAAGCATATTACTTTTTTATATTAACTTTATATACTGCAATTTTGATATAGTGGCTATTAACTCTAGAAGTTATCCTGTCAATTCTATGAATATAATTTTTTTTCACAGTATTCCTTTATTATTCCTTTATTGTCCTGGGTTCTGTAATGATACCTCCCCTTTCCATTCTTAGCCTACATTTATTGATTTCAGTGATCTTTCCACAGAACCAACTTTGGTTTTGTTGATTTCTATATCAGTATTTTGCTTCTATTTTTCTAAATATATGCTTTAATTTTATTTCTTTTCATGGCAGATGTTGGATTTAATTTACTCTTGTTTTTCTGATTTCCTTAGGTGGAAGCTTAGATTATTGATTTTGAGCTTTCTTTATATATATATATACACACACACACACACACACAATAAAATTTCCTCTAAGCACAGCTTTTTCTACATCCAGAAAATTTCAAAAAGCTACATATTTATTCCAATTTCCTTTTAAATATTTTTAATATCTGTTGAAATTTCTCCTTTTGCACATGTATAATTTAGAAGTGCATTGTTTAATTTTCAAACATTTTAGAGAATCCAACTATCATTATATTACTAATTTCCACTTGATTTCATTACATTCTAAGAAAATTCTTTGTTTTATTTTTATTTATTTTACATTTCTTAAAGTGTTTCTTTATGGCCTATGCTGTTATCTATGTTGGTGAATATGACACATGAGCTTGAAAAGAATTTGTATTCTGCTGTATTTGAGCGAAATGTTTTGTAAATGTCAATTAGATCTCACTGATGATGGTGTTGATGAGTTCAATTATATCTTTACTGATTTTTTTTTACCTTCTGGATCTGTCCCTTTCTGATTGAGGGGTATTGATGTTACCCCACTGCAACCATGTATTCATATATTTCTCTATATATGTCTATCAAGTTTTGTCTCATATATTCTTATAAATTTTTAGATGCTTAGATATTAAAGCTTGTTGTGTCTTCTAAGAAAGAAAGACATGATACTTTAGTACTATCTTTTCCTCAGAATTTCACGTACTCTCAAGTGTTCCTTGTTTAAAATTGGTCTATCTAATCCAGCTTTTTACAAAAATAGTCTTAGCATTGTATGTCTTTCTTCATTCCTTTGCTATTAACTCTGTCTTTTGTATTTGAAGTGAGCTTCTTATAGTCAACTATAATTAGTTCTTACATTTTTATCCACACTCTCTGTCTTTCCCTATTAATGGACATATTTTGATCATGGATATTTTATTGGTCATTTATATATTTGAACTAAATTCTACCATAATTGTTTTTATTTCTGTTCATTGTTCTTGATTTTTATTTCATCTGTGCTCCAATATCTTTCTGAATTTTTGTTCTAGTTGTTCATTTTATATTTTAATTTTCTCTATATTAGCAGATCACTTTTTTCACTTATTTCAATTTTTGTCCTAGAAGTTGAAATGTGCATTTATAATTAATTTTGGTACACTACAAATAACTTTATTTTTCTTCACATATTGTGCAAGTACTTTATAATAACAAAGTATTTCTAATTCCTTCATCTCATTCTTTATATATTTATTACCATTTATTCTACATATGCATAATATATAACCATCAAATACATCAGATACAAAAATATTACTCTGAATAAAAGTAAAACGATTAGTGATAATAAAAATAAAAGTTTTATTTTCCTATTACTAATTCCTTCTCTAATGCTCTTCCCTTGTTTATGTAGATTTGAGTTCCAGCCTATATAATTTTCCTTCTATTTCAGATGTTCTATTTCCATTTCTTGCAAGACAGGCCTTTTGGCAATGCATTCTCTCAATTTCTACTTGACTGAGTTGGCCTTTATTTACCATTCAGTTTGGAAAGGTAATTTCTTTCCTAAGCAGAATGCAGTCTACTAATGAGCCTACCTAAGTCATTGTAAGTTCGGTTGTTGCTTTTTTAAATGTGTACCTTTGCTTTCATTCTTATAATTTCCATTTCTTCATTGTCATCTGTTCCTATATGCTGTATACTTTATTTGTAAGAATAATCATTAATATTTCATATTCCTAATCTGATCATTCTAACATTTCTGCCATATCTGACTAGTTTTGATGCTTTCTCCATCTTTTTAAACTATGTCATTGGTATATTGAAACAAGTTAGACATATATATTGACCAAAAGGAACTGTAGCAAACAGATATATAGCAGAGTGTTGGCTAGGTATGGAAGAGGGGGAAATTACATAGTTTATGACTATATCCACAGTCTTTTAGTGAAACTGTGTTCCTGGACTATAAACTCCACTTCTCAGTTTCTCCCCTTAGTTGGGACAAGATGCTTAAAGAGATCTGGAAACTGGATAAGTTCTTTCACCTCAGTTGATCGAACCTTGAAAATTCCCAAAAGGTTAAACTGGTAAAATAATTTCTTGAGAGATCAGCCTTGTTAAGGGAAGCAGAATGTTCTGATATTAAATGGATAGATTCCCTCATTCCAACCAGAAACACAGAGATATTTTTCTTCAGTTTTTAATAGGAGAATCTGCTAGGACTCCTAGAGGTAAATTCAAAAAGGATTGTAGCTCTCATATAACTAGCACCAAGTGAAGATTTTAACTTTCAGACATTACCAACACTGAGCCTCCAAAAACTTATCAATTATAGTTCAGGTTTTCCTACCTACTCTGGCACTTATTTTTGTAGAGGTTTCTACTTGGGGAAATTATTTCTGCTTTGGATAAGTTGTAATTGTTTGTATTTGCCTAACTGTACCTAATTTTCAAGACAGAAGAGGGTGTCATCAATTTGCCCTGTGACCTCAATTCTCTGATAGATCTATAACAAATTGTTGATTTTTTTAGTGTATAACACTTGTTCTTTAGGAATGGTGCCAAGACTTCCAAGCTCTTTACATGGAAGACCAGAAACTGAAAGTCAGTTCAATTTCTTTGGATTTTTGTTAGCATGGTATATATTTCACTATCCCTTTACTTTAAATACTTTTGTCTTTTTCTTTAATTGAGTTTCCTATAGACATCATATGCTTTGGTGTTGCTTTTTTTTTTAATCTACTCTGATAGCTTGTCTTTTATTTGGTATATTTATATTCTTCGTGTATATAGTAGTTATTGATACATTTGGATCTACCATGCTTGTTAACTATTTTCTATCCATTGCCTTTTTAAAGAGAGGTTTCCAACTATGTTAAATTCTAAAAGCCAAACTTTTGCATAAATTGTGAATCATTGGTAATCATGAGGATGAACAGATTGCTTTTGCAGATGTAGGTGGGTGTGGAGAATTCTTTTTATTTTTAGCTCTATTTATGCAGTATCTCAGAAAGCTAGAGTATAGTAAAGTCTTTAAAAAATGTATCTTTCTTTGTATACAGAAAGCAAGCTAACCACGAGACCTCAAAATTTTTCATTTAGTAGGTTTTTGTTTCATCCATGAAAGAAATGACTCAGACATTTGTAAATACTTTTGTAAATTACATAGCTTGTGATACAGTTGAACTCAAAATTGTACACACACACACACACACACACACACATATGTATAATTAATGGTTTATTTAGAGCTTTTTTTCATCAAGTATGATGATGGCAGTCACAGTTGTTCTAAAGTTATGAATCCAAAATCCTGTGGCTTAGTAAATAATGCCCAGAGTTAATCAATGGGATGGAATCAAATTAAAAAACTTCTTCACAGCAAAGGAGACAATTGACAATGGGAAGAAAATCTTTGCTAGCCACTCTTTTGATAGAGGATTAATATCTAGAATATATAAACAGCTAAAAAATTTTTACACCAAAAAATTAAACAACTCAATTAGTAAGTGAGCAAATGAATTAAACAGATGCTTTTCAAAAGAATAAATAAAAAGGGCCAACAAACTTTGAGAAAGACACTGGTTCAACTCTTAGAAACCTGTAGTTGATGCTGAAGAGACAGTGGAAAAAAAGGACTATTTTTACACTGTTGATAGGGTTGCTAATTAGTAAAATTGTAAATTAGTACAACCACAATGAAAATCAATATAGAGGTTCCTCAAAAGATTAGGAAGGTAATCACAATTGGAGCTGGCTGTACCACTCCTTAGTATTTGTCCTGAAGCATTAAAGTCATAATACTGCAGTGATACATATATACCCATGTTTATAGCAGCAAAATTCACAATAGCCAAATATGAAAGCAGCTTAGGTGTCCACCAATGGATGAATGGATAAAGAAAATGTGATATACATACACAATGCAGTTTCATTCAGCTATGAAGAAAAATTAAATTATGTAATTTGCAGGAAAATACGTAACCCCTGAGATGATTATGGTAAGTGAAATAAGCAAAAGTCAGAAGGTCAGGGTGATATGATTTCTCTTATAAGTGGAAGCTAGTGAAGAAAAAAGAAAAGAAAGGGGAAACAAGGACCTCATGAAAATCAAAGTGAGATCAGTAGAGGGACTGGTGTAAGGAAGACGGGGAAGTGCTTGGGAGTGATATTGGTCAAAATATATTGTTAAATGGTGTGTATATACAGATACGTTAAAAATAAATTCCATCATTAAGTACAATTATAATGCACCATTAAAAAATGTGGGGAAAATAAAGGTATGAATCCATTTCTTTCAGATTAATTTTAAGTATGGTCTGGTGAATTTCTCATCTCTCTACTGAATACATGCATTAATAATGCAGTATATTTTACATAAATATTACATGATATATCAATATAACCATGAACTTCTATGAAGTGAACGCATTGTTATTCTTATTCAATTTATGCTTCTACTCTTTCTCCTTATTGATAGATAAAATCTAGTTCAATCATCTTAGCTGTTACATCATAATCATTATAGGTAATAAAATTTGTGTATTATCTGTTTAATGGAAATTTTGGTTGTTTGTATGCTCTAAACACTTATACATGTCATTTTGACACATAAGTTGGACTATCTCTAAGCCATAAAGCTTAGTAAGTGCATTGACATCTATTATATAGTCATTTTTGGGTCACAGAATATGTGTTTGCAATTATGTTACAAAGTGTGATGATTTTCACAATTACAAATAGTGTATTGGAATTGGTTTCAAATAATCATTTCTCCAACTAGGAAAACATAAAGAAAAAACTGGTGGTGTGTGTGTGAGATGCACACCCATGTACTTGTGTTACATAATTTTCAGGGAAATCATTGTCTGGTCTAAATGGAAATATAGGCAAACAAGTTGGCAGACTCATAGAGTGACTATTATTTTATTCCATAAACAATGTAAATATAGTTGGTTTTTGAAATAAAATTGGGGAAGGAATCTGTAATTAAAATGTAATAAAAATTGCTTTTTTAGTTTTGAGGTGCATTTATTAGTTTATTATTTATGCTTATTGTTCATTGCTTAGTTTTCTCTCACATGTCTCGCAAAGGTTTTCATACCATGGTAAATTCTGTATGCCTAAACATTGTTCTCATGCCTTAGCCCTTGGTATTCACCCTACCAACTGCCAACCCTATGAATGAATCCTCTTGTTTACCTTGTGGCTCATAAAAACATGACTATGGATATTGATTTCATTCTGAAAAAATTACTTTTTGCATTAACTATCTATTTCAGTATTTTGTTATAAATGTTACTTGGTAATCTTTATGACATTTTATAAATTCTATTTGTAGATTGTTACAGAAAATATTTTTGACCCATGCAAAAGCTTAAGAGTAGAAAGGTAAAATATATTAGGAGACTTAATTCCAAATTTAGAGAAGCATTTTTTCTGTTACTTACAGGTATCTAGTATCATAAAATATTATCTCAGCATGATACAGTATATTTATAATGACTTTATAATATGTGAGTAGAACCATGAATGTAATACATTTTTGGGGGTGGCTTACTGGGGATTGAATTCAGGGGAACTCCATCACTGAGCCAGATATCTAGCCTTATTTTGTGTTTTATTTAGAAACAGGGTCTCACTGAGTTGCTTAGTGCCTCGCTTTTGCTGAGGCTGGCTTTGAACTTATGATCCTCCTCTTTCAGCATCCCAATACTCTGGGATTACAAACGTGTACCACTGCGCCTGGCATATAATACACTTTTAAACACATTATACTTTTGCTAGAAAAAAAAAAAAGAAAGTTGCTAGAATCGTGTGTGTGTATCAGGATTGAGCCCAGAGGTGTTTAACCACTGAAACACATCCCCAGCCTTTTTAATTTTTATTTTTTTATTTTGAGATTTCGAGACAGGGACTTGCTAAGGTGCTTAGAATATCGCTAAGTTGCTGAGGCTGGCTTTGAACTCATAGTCCTCTTACCTCAGCTTCCCGGCTGCTGGGATTACAGCTTTTTGCAACCATGCCCAATAGGTAAATTTTTTGTAGTACCTAATATAGTATTTAAATTATTTAGCAAAATGTCTGTACAAGATTATATAAAAATAATTTTATATATAGCAGAAATTATGTATATTAAACTACGCAATTATTTTAAAATACATGTATTCTCAGAAGTGTAATGACAAGGTAAAGAAGGGAATTTTATATACACATTTATTTATTTATTTATTTTAATTCCAGAACCAAGTAATGAAATACTTGGAGTAAATAAATTCCATATTTCAGAACAAGTAATGAAATATGGAATAAATTTTATCCATTGATTTCTCATTTTGCTGTAGTTTAGGGCCAATTGACTTTTTAATCACACATACTAATGTCTCCCATTTTTATTGATGAAATTCAAAACTGTTACTTCTAGAAAGAATAAGACATTAATTTTATTGATAAAATCAATATAGACCCTCTAATATATATTTCTATAAATTAAGGGAAAAAACAATCCAGCTCTTGGTTAGGCTGTTCCAAGAATATTATCTTTTACTGAGTACTTATCTGGTCATCCTTAGCTGACACCCAAATCTCTTGAAGATCTTGTTTAACAATTTCACATTTCTGTTGCTCATTTCCCAGAAGAGTGTCAAGTATCTTGTTGAGATGGGAGAAAACAATAGAGTCAAGTATGACTATCATGTGCAAATACTGGCAAGTTACATTGGGCTGAACTATTGAACAGAGTGTGAGAGAGTATAGAATACAGTGTGAGCACTGGTCTGGCATTCTCCCACTTCTGTCAAAAATATGTGCTTCACATAAATTCATAACCTATGTAAGAGTGAAAACTCTTTTCTATGAACTGAACACATTTCCTGTATATATAGTCTTACTAAATGACTATTTAGTGAAATTCAAAGAAAAGGGAGGGCTGGGGTTGTGGCTCAGTGGTAGAGCATTTGCCTTGCATGTGTGAGGCCCTGGGTTCGATTCTCAGCACCACATATAAATAAGTGAATATAATAAAGGTCCATCAACAACTAAAAAAATATTGAAAAAAAAAAAAAGAAAAGGGAAATGTTAAACTACTTTTTGGTCCATATCTTCTTAGGTTTAAGAAGGAAAACAAAAAAAAACTAACCTCATGTTTCAGGAAGATGAACTATTTGAATATGGACTCAGAAATAATGAAATGAAACTCCTTGCAATGTAATTTGGTATTCTGAAGGGACCTATTTTTTGTTTTCTTCTTTTTGCAAAAGGTAATTATAATGTCAAGAGTGGAAGACACAGAATACATATTGAACATGGAAATATTTCTGACAAAATGTTTACAAGTACAAAAATAATAGACATATAAAGACACATACATAGTCTTTCTCTGTATATGTATGTGTGCATACATATACACACACATACACATTATATACTCATGATATAGGCACACTATGGACATATACATGTATATGTATTAGGATTTAAGGGTCAGGTTAACAAAAATATATTAAAAATTTTCTATAATAATCATATGTCTATCTAAATTTGGGTACTAAATTTTACTTTAAGATGATACATACAGTTGAAATTCCATAATATTTTTGTGCATTTATAAGCCAAAATCTTAGAATATATAAATGAAGCCAGTTGCAGTGGTACATGCCTCTAATCCCAGCAGCTCAGGAGGCTGAGGTAAAAGAATGGCAACTTCACAGCCAACCTCAACAATTTAGGGAGGGACTAAGCAAATTAGCAAGACTTTTTCTTAAAATTAAAAGAAAAAAATGAAAAGAGATGAGATTAGGGCTCAGTGCTTAAGAACCCCTGGGTTCAATTCCAGGTACTATACACACACACATATATATACATATACACACACAGATACACATACATGCAAACACATATATATATACTATGTAAACCATGTATACATACATACATAACATGTATCTCAAATGATGACTATAATTTTCTTATACTACATTGAATTTTATTATAAATTTAATCAAATATGTTAGCAAGGTGAAATTGAAATGTGTCTTAATAAATAAGTTTTAGACATGCAGAATTATAAAACTATCACATTATGACAATTCATTTGTTCAGTGAAGAATATTTTCATCAATTTCACAAGGATTCATAAATGCACTAATTTTTATGACTATTACAAATTACCAAGGAGCTACATCTTTTATCAAACAAACTTTTCTCTTTGAATATTAAAAAAATTCATAAATACATATATTTACTTCATTCATATTATTTATATTATTATATAATATATTCATATATCTATATTTACTTTAAATGTATTGCTATAATATGGTTATACAGTTTTTAGATGATGTCTTAAGAGTTTTTTAAAAGGAATTTGAACTCTTCAGATTCACATATTTCAACAAAATTTTCTCCTTGATCTTTTCTGGAACTAAATAGGATGATGAGAAATTCTAGGAAATCAAAATAAATGTAGAAGGTACTGTATGCTAGTTATTTTCAAGTGACTTACATATATTATTTAATAATCCTTAAGGTTTTTCTGTCATGAACATGCTATCTGTCTCATTTTGTAGAAAAGACTAAGGCACTAAGAAAATAAGTCCTATTCCCAAGTTCATCCATTCATACATTTTTTTTCCTTTTTCTTAAAAACTGCTCTGTGAATGCTGAGTAAGCAGGTGACTATGGCACTAGGCCTGTGGAGTTCCTGGCAAAGTGAAGGGTGACAGGGGGTGTGATTTTGATTGAGGGAGCCAGAGGAGACATCTCTGATAAACTTGCATTAACTTGAGATCAAAAGAATCCTTTATTCCTGTTCTAAACTGAAGAAATCACTCTTGACACTTTATGTCTGTGACACTTTATGAAATTAAAGGCCAGTGAGGCTAGCATGAGATAACAAGGAGAGGGATGCTATAGTCTGGAATTAGATGATGCAAAATTCCTGGAAAGGATTTTCTCACTGCATTCTAAGTTTATAGGAAAGCCACCAGCAGCATGTGAACAGTATCTGCTTGTGCACTTCAACACATCATGTGAATTCTTGGTTGAGAATTGATTGAGGATGTGGTTAAAAAGAGAACCAAGGGAGACATGGCAGCGGTAAGAATCCCATGGAGAGAAGATTGATTCAAGATATAGTTTAAAAGTACAGTTGTCAGGTTTGCTGGTAAACTTCACATGGTAGGTACAAGGGAAGATTTCTGTTTATTCACTTAGAAGCTTATAGCAAGAACTGTATAAGTAGATGGAGGTACCATAATATGAAGTAAAGAAGACAGTAGAAAGTGTACTCAATGAAAATATTTAAATTTATATTCTGTCAGAATTGTCATAGCAGAGCTGAGGAGGCAAATGCAGATGATTAAATTAAAAAGTGCACATACACACACCCACGTATATATATAAAATCAGCAAATGAAATCACAGAGGAGGAAGAGGAGGATATGGAATTTTGAGACCACGCTGGTAAATAAAGTTGCAGATCTGTGATTTAATCCTAGGCTTTTCTGACTTCCAAATATATATCATTAACTTGAACCATGGACCAGGCAAGCACACAAATTTATGAAATCCAAAAAATTCTCTTGATCACCAATTCCATTCTAATGAGCTACCATGTTATAAGCAACATATAATCTGTTTATTACACACACTCTATTTCTAATTCTTGTCCAAACCCCGCATATGGTTGTTATAATTATTCTCAGAAGAGAAAATTGAGTTCTAAAGAATTAAAAACAGAATGCAGTCCTTGTTGCATTAACCTTTCTCTATGAATTACCCTCTAGCCCTTCCATGACTCACTAGGTTAGAAAGAATGAAATCTGTAGAAGAAAATAATCATCTAAGACTTGGTTTAGAAGAACAAAGTACATACACTCTCTTAAAAATTAATACAATATATTTCAGCGAGACATGATTCAAGCTTATTTAGCAAATACAATGTTAAAATATATAAATGTGTGTAAGATTGTTTCATAATATCTGCAGGATTTTCCTGAAGGAATCAGTTATTATGTCAAGACCCCTTGTCATCTATTATTAAGACCCGGCCACTGAGGCAGTCGTCTGTCTCTAAAATCATTAAAACGAAAGCTTTGCCAGCAATTCATATATCCACTGTCATTAGAATAGATTATACACCAGTTCCTTGAGTGCAAGGAAGTGAGCAGTGGCTCCTTTCATGTCAGGGCGTTTGAGGCACTCAGTGCTAAATGATTACAGTGTCACCAGGAAAGAGCTCAGTCACAGAATAGCACAGTTGGAACAGCTGCTTTCTTCTGAAGTACAATTACTTTGTTCTCAGAACCAGTGTAATCATTTGAACAAGTCCATTTCTTCTCTGTCTGCAGATTGTAAATGTGTACCAATGTGTAACCTAACACAAATATGACAATCTAATATATTTGAAGTCAACTAACAGTAGTTTGGTGTGCCCTTATATATCATAAGGATATCATCTCTAAAATAAACTAAAATATTTGGAGTGTAAGCTTATGAAACAATATTGAGAAGAAAAACAACAAAAAAGAAAGACAAAATATTTTGGAAAGTATTGCTAACTTTGTGAAAATTTTATTTTTAATGCTCTAGAAAATCTTCCAACCATTTTTCTAATTCATAATTTGCAGTTTAAAGGAAGCAAATTTTCCCCAGGACTTAGTGCTTAATTATTTAGTTTAGGTGTCTGTGGTATATTTTAAATAATGGCTAATGCTGTGTACTTCTAGGCACATTTTAGAACAATGGTTAAGGGGCAAGCTCTGAAGTCAGACTGCTGGACTTAGGTCCCAGCACTACCACCTCACTGCTCTGGGTCATGAGTGTAGTAACTTAACCTCAGGGTGCCAATGCTTCAGAAATCATAAAGTGGGGACAGTATAAATGTGCCTACCTCACAATGTTGCCATGGAGATTAAATGAATTAACATTTCTCAAATATACATAATAGTGTCTGATACATATTGAATGCTACTTAAAGTGTTTGTATTTTCCTGACATTTTTCTATATTTGTTGCATTTCACATGACCTCCAAACTTTTGTATATCTGCTTATCTCATTTATTATTTATAATTTTATGGTCTGAATTCCTAACTGAATAATTGCTATGATCTCTACAATACTTCACCTTAACCTTTTTTGCAGAAACCAGCTCTTGCCATTTTTTTCTGAACACACATTACTATTTACTATGATGATTGAAAACAACATTGTCTGACAATAGAAAAACATTTTCCATAGAAAGAGAGCAAACATACTTTTGTTGAGATGGTAGCTCTAAAATCTCTTTTGCTTGGATTCTTGTCATGGTATTATTGGACACATATAGAAATAAAATCTTTATGAGGCCAGCAGTTTCTACTTGTTTCTTAACTTTCCCTTGATTGATCAGGATAACCAACCAAGGAATTAAATATAAAAGAAACAAACAAAAATAAAATTAAATTAAAGAATTAAGAAAGCAAACATAATTCTGTTGAATACTCAGTATACTAAAGGTCAGTATTTATGTATTATGAAATGAGACTTCTGTTTTAGAGACTGTGACCCATCTTTTCATGGTGATTCTGACCTTTCTTCTATGTCCTCAGCCTTTTCCCATAGGCTATTTCATTTTATGCTGCCAATGTTCTACATCCTCTCTCTTTATTAAAATAAACACTGTAATCAACCCTAGGGCTGTGAGAATTTTAAGACTAAATGCCACAACCTTCCTTCTTTCATGATGGCCTCCTGGTTGAGAGTGTGGATGGAATTTCAGAGTATGATCAGAAATCTCCCCGATGATATGGCACATTGTATGGAAACAAAGATTATTCAGATAAGTTTGATCAAATCACATGAGCCCTATCAAAGAAGAGAGTTTTTTGCTCTGGCTTCTGATAGAAGAAGTTAGAAGAACTTGAAATTGTGGGGGAAGTCCTATGAGAGAGATTCTGTCAGGAACCTTGCAGGACTCCAGCACTGTTCTACTGTGAATGGATGCGAGGACAATGGGAAGAGACAACCAAATGCAGGGGAGGGGCTCTGCCTGAGAGGCAGCAAAGAGTGAAATGGTAAATGGATGCTACCAACAACTTGAATGAGGTATAAGCGATTTTTACTTGGTCAATCCTCAAGGCAAAAATGGCACCTGGAAGTATACTCCCTTCCCTTGACTTTAGCCTCCGAGACTCTGACCCAAGAACCTACTCATGCGATGCTGAGGTTCTTACTTTAGGCATTATAAACTAAAAAAGTTCAGTTGTTCTAAGCCACTGAGTATGTGGTGATTTGTTATGACAGTAATGCAAAACTAATACAAAACATGACAAAACCCAGCTTATTTCCTTTACCTCTCTGATTAAATTTTTTCTTTGCCATTGTCCAATCCTTCATTCCCTGAGATTTGCTTTTCTTTTCTACCTTTGCTTACAATAAGAAATGCTTGCCCTCATTGCTGAAAAATGAATGATGTTTTTTACATTGCTTATTTTACCTGATTTCTGCAGTGCTTGAAGATTACCCAGGGAGAACATGTAGGAAGAAAACATGTAGGAACATGTAGGAAGAAAAACTCACTCACTCACTAAAGCAATCCAGAAATGCCAATTGCTATGTTACATGGACAAATTGCTCCACCTATTTTAATCAAGTTTCTTTATAAAAAAATTAAGAAAATTGAGTTTTCTATGTAAGATTATGTGGATTCAATGGAATAAAAAACTCAAAAATATCCTTTAAAGCATCTTAAATGTCATTTATTCAAGAGTGTCTTTTCTGACATGAACATCTAGGCCATGCCCCCTCTATGCACCTTTCTCCCTTTCACTTAACTTTTGAATATGCAGTTAATTGTGAGAATGTGAGTCTTTTGATGGATTGTAATTTACATAAAGGCAACAATTTCTCTCACTGTAATACCCTAGTACACAGTGCAGTGCCTAGACAATATTAAGTAGTGCTCAGATAGCTGTTAAATGGGTGAATGTTGTGCCTGTGTTTAGAACAAATGCAGTGTTCAAACATGCTAATTTTCTTCTGTACTTGACAGTATCTCACATCTCAGTTTCAGAGGGCCCCATTTTGATTTCTTCTGTTCCTTCTAATTCCACTTGGTTACCCTTCATGTTATTTTCCTATTACAGTCACCACAAATTACCACATACTCAGTGGCTTGAAAACATCCTCTTACCATCTTATAGCTCTATAGGTCAGAATCGTGGTTCTACAACATGTTTCAACAGAGTATTTTGTATTTATCATCTCACAAGACCAATAGCACTTATCAGCAAGTCTGTGCTCTCTTTTGGAAGCTCTTGAGAATTATCTGCTTCCAAGTGCAATCAAGTTGTTGGCAGATTCAGTTGTGTGTGACTGTGGGACTGAGGTTCTTGTTTCCTGCTGGCTGTTGGCCAGGCTGCCTGCCTTGTTTCTTGGACATCTCTTTTGTTTTGTGTTCATGGACCCCAAATCTCAAAACCAGTATGGTTTTATCCGATCTTTTCACACTTGGAAACTGTCCAAATTTCTATTCTGTCTTATCCCTCTTACACCAGATGGAAACAGTTCCTGTTAAAAGGGTTCCTATGAATAAATTGGGGTGATTAGATTGATCCAGGATAATCTCCACCACAGTCTCCACCACTGCATACCAAGTCACTCTCTTTCTGTCTTCTAACATCACTGCCAATCTGCCATGCCAATGCTACATTTCTACATTTTATTTTATTTTATTCTTCTGGTATCGCATTGCTTCTGGGAAAATATGTCTATATGAACCAAACTAAGTGATAATAAGATGATAAGTAATAATGAAAATATGCTAGCCTTTGTCTTCTGAAATCACCATCTTCACTGTGTGCTCATACTTTCAGAATGGAAGGAATGAATATAGAATTGCATAAGGATTTTATGTGTTGGGTGTAGAATTGGGAACATCAGTTTTGCCTGCCTTCCATCAGGCAAGAGTGAGGCCATGGTCTGCAGCAAACTGCAAAGTGGGCTAGGCAATAGAACTTCCTCAGTGTTCCAGAGAAAAATTAAAAGGATTTGTTGATCACAAAGTATTCTTTCCACATATCTTTCCTTCCTAGTTGGAGAGTTTTCTGAGACATTCCCCACTCTTAGTCAACTTTTTTAACATTGTAATGAAATACCTGACACAAACTACTTATGAAGAAGAAGAGAAGTATTTAATTCTCAGTCTTGAAGCTTCAAAGTCCAAATGGCATAGCATGGGGTCTGTGGTGGGAAGCACTGCTTGGCTACATTAGCTTACAGTGCTGAGAGTAATGCCAGGAGTGCAAATGGGAGTAGTCACATCTATAACTGGGAGTGGAGAGAATGGGAGGGGCCATGCTTCTTTTTATAACCACCCTCTCCTGAGAACAACCAACTATTACTCAAGACTCACTGAGTTATCACAAAAGAATGAACTTAAACCCCAAGGATCTAAGGATCTCCCACAAGGCTCCACCTCTTAAACTACTATCTTCACCTTCCAACACTACCATCCTCCTGACTTTAAATATATGAACTTTTGAGTGGGCACAATTAAACTATAATCAATCTACAGCACCCACTATACTCTGATATGTATTCAGATATTTTCCTTCAATATATTATTCCATTACCAGTGATTCTGTGCATTATCCACTGTTTCCTCTTCCCTGAATGTTCTATTCTCATTTATCTGCATGGTAAGGTGTCATTCATTGATCTTTGTCGGCCCTTTTATATTACTGGTGGAAGCTCTGGAGGTTCTTGTAGATTGCCTAAGCCAAAGGTGGTCATTTTCTTTCTCACGTTTTTGTAATAAATTATTTACATAATATATCTCAAAAGAACCATGGTTATACTGTGTATCTTCAGAAAGTAGAGTTTCCTCAGAGCAGAGACCATATTTATGGACATCCAGCCTTAAAAAATTTCCATGCATGTTATAAACCACACTGTATTTGATTGTTTGAATGAAGGGAAAATACATAAGCAAATGACTTAATAAATATTAGGTAAATGTATTGAATTTATATTTCGTAATCATGATAGTTTATTCTTATTTGGACCTTAAAAAATGTTTTCTGAAGGAATAAAATTAAGGCACTAAACAGTAAAATAATTCCTTAGGGTCATGATTAAAGAATAGCTGGGGTGTCTTTGAACTCATATATTCTGGCTAATTGAGTTTGTAATTTTCACTGCTTAATACCTCTTAATATCATCATTATTAAAGAAAATAACTATTTTATGCGTATATATTATTTATCAGAAATTATAATATTGCTTTAGGAATAGTAGCTCTTTTTAAGCTTCACAAGTTCACTGTGTAAAAGTTATTGCTGGTATTTTGTTTCCCTGAATTTCATCCAATTAGAAAATTGAGGATTTATGGTACTGTTGCTGCCCTGGCATAAAAAGGATTTGGTAGTTATCACTCCCTTCCTCACAGCAAGAAAAAGTGAAAAATATTCAAATCAACAATTCTTATTAAACCTAATAGAATATTGTGGTCATGGAGCAAACCGCCACCCCCAAAACTAGAGTTACAGTTGAAACTGACAAAGTAGAGACACAGTTGGAACCACTGCCCTCCAAAACTGGAGACAGTAATGGACAGATTGCTCAGTGTGCAGTCTCTTGGGAGATAGGCCTTATAGAGATCAAGTCTGGAGGGACATACTTGACCTTTCAAGAGTTTAACCTCCAGTAGACACACCAAGTTATCAGAATAATCATCAGAGGAAAAGTTCTACCTGCTTCTTGCAGTGGAAAGAGAAAGGCAACGCTTTCAAAATATGCCTAGAACATTCTGTTCTATTTCACAAAGTTCTCCTCCTCAAGAAAAACTAATTTATTAGACCCTAATCAAGATTAAAACATGCAACACTAGACCCCTCATGCTTTCTTGAGTAATATAGAGAGCAACAAAAAAGTCCACGTGAACTTGTGAAATTCTCAACCCAAGGACATAAACTTACTAAGATACAGACCTAATCAGAAAATTATATAATATTTCTTCTCATGCATCTTACAACCACATCAATAGCTCTTCAGTATGTAATAGTGAAATATAGCTGAAAAAAATTGCAAGAGGCAAACTCTATTTCAGAAAGGATTTCCAGGGAAATTCAAGTACAACAAAGTAGACACTACCTCAGTTTCTTTTGCCCAGTACATCATGTATGATTCTCAACAAAAACCCAGAAGGAATGGTAGAAAGTCAATAGCACAGCATGAAGAGACAAAAGTGATGTAATCAGAATTGGATATGTCAGGTATTTGGAAATAAATACAAAATACAAAAAAATAAAAATAATATACAAAAAAAGCAAAATCTGTACCTTCCCTTTTATATATAAACTGTAGAAAATTAAACAGGAAATTTAGAAATTAGAGATAAAACACTGATTTATGTATGGAGGAACAATTATAAGAATTACATTGGACATCAATTGATCTTGAAAAGTGAGCAAAAGGGAGGAGAATCTTTTCAATGACCGATACTGAAAGAGTTGATCATCCAAATGAAGAAAATTAATGTACAGACATTCCTTACAACTTTTTCAAAAATTATTTCAAAATGAATCACAGATATAAATTGAAATCATAGAATTATTGAATTCTTAGGGTAACAAGAACATGTAGGTTACCTTGGCCATAAACATAATCCATGAGAGAAAAATATTGATCACTTGGACTTGATTAAACACTTTGGCTTGTTGAAAGACATTGCCAAGAGAGAGAAAATAAGCCATGGATTGGGGAAAAAAATATTTGAAAAAGACATATCTGATGAGTTATGGACTTCTCTAAACTATACAATGAATTCTTAAAATATATCAACAAGAAAATTAACATATTAATTTTTTAAAATGAACAAAATATCTGAACACCTCACCAAAGATGAAGTATAGATGGAAAATAAGCACACAAAATTTGCTGAATACATATACAACTATATACCTATCAGAATGTCATGAAGTGAAAATATGAAAACACTAAATGCTTATATGTAGCATCAACATCTCTTTTACATTGTTAATGGGAATGAAAAACTGGTACAACCAGTTTGGAAGACCTTTGAGCCATTTCTGACAAAACTAGACACGCTTGTACCATATGATTCAGCAACCACACTCCTTGATAAAACAAACAAGTTGAAAATTTATGTCCATACCAATACTTAAATATAAATGATTATAGCAACTTTATTTCTATTGCCCCAAACTGTCAGCTACCAAGACATTCTTTAAAAGATGCATGCATATATAAACTCAGATACATCCATATAATAGAATATTTTCAGCAATTTATAAAATAAATTTTCTAGCAATAAAAAAGCATGTAGTAAAAAATGTATATTTCTATGTAAAAAAATCAATGTGGAAAGGTAAAAGTATAGAGATAGTTTTATGTACTGTGGTTACTAGGGTGTTTAGGGAGGGAGAAATGAAATGGTAGAGCTCAGGGGATTTTTAGAATAGTCAATCATATTCTAATGATGGACACCTGGCATAATGCAGTTGTTAAAACTTATAGATACATACTACGCAAAGAGCAAAGCTTCATGTAAACTCAGGACTTTTGTTAATAATTATGTATAAAAATCACTTCATGAATCATGACAATTATATTACACTATACAGGACATTAAATATAGGAAAAACTGTGTATGCTGGATGGGGTGATTATCAGGGTGTACCTTGGATTATTCTGTACTGTACGCTTAATTTTTCTGTAAACCTAAAATGTCTGTACAAAATGAACTCATTTTTTAAAAGAGAAGATGCATACATTTATAAGAATATTCAACCAGATTTTTCTGACTCAAATTATTTATTTTTATTTTACCTTAAAAAGTCAAAAGACTTTGATTATAGAATTACACTGAAGCATGTATTAAGAATTGTAATTGCTTTATTGTTACTACCTAGCACACAAGGAAAATACTAAAAACATTTATAAAGAGTGGTACTTAAAAATGCTATTTTTGTTATTATTATTATTATTATTATTATTATTATTATTATTATTATTTGCTTACTGGGGATTAAACTCAGGGGCACTTAACCACTGAGCAACATCTCCAGCCCTTTTTGTATTTTATTTAGAGACAGTTTCAATGAATTGCTTATGGCCTCACTAAGTTGCTGAATCTGTCTTCGAACTCATGATCCTCCTGCCTCAGCCTCCTGAGCTGCTGGGACTACTGACATGCGCCACTGTGCCTGGCTAATACTTCTTTTTTTTTTTTTTTTTCAATATTTGTTTTTTAGTTGTAGGTGGACAGAATATCTTTATTTTATTTTTATGTGGTACTGAGGATCGAACCCAGTGCTTCACGTGTGCTAGGCAAGCACACTACCACTGCGCCATAACCCCAACCCTGGCTTATACTTTTATATGAAATATCTGAGTGTTTTTGAGCAGCACTTACCTTTGTGTTTATTTTATTGCTTTTGAGTTCGGTGTTATGTGAGTAAGGTGTTCTGCTCTCAGTGGGTCCTCACCTTTGATTTTTAGATTCTGTGATTTTACAATTAAAAGTATTATTTGTGTGCATCATATTAAAACAATTTTGTTATAAATTGTAGCATGTGATTAATAACCAAATCACCCTGTCTTTTCTGTATTAAATTTTTAAAAAAGATTTTTCCAAGAATTTCACTAGTGTTTGAGTTGGTATAACTCAATAGTCTCTTGGCTAAAAGAATATTAAAATTACATACTATGTAAGTCCAAGACTTTATTTTTGTTTCTGCATTACTTCTAAAATGTTAAAATAACAACAATGAAAAACCTTCCCCATTCAAAATAGGTGATCAAATTGTTGAATGATTTGATTATCCAGATTACAGAGTTCAACATAAGGCAGAAATTATAGTTCATAAAAGAATATTTTATTTTTCAATTTTTAAATCTAATGTCAACTTTAAAATAGGCAGTTATGTAAGAAAGTAAAATTAAGATTGTTTGAGTTTTGTTACTTCAGCTGCTCTTGTTGGTTGTTTGTATTTTTCTGGCTACATAATAGTCTGGCTAATTACACAGCGCAGCATTAGCGATTTAGATTTAATGCTAAAACTTTGTGGAAAGATTACTCTCTGTATTTTTTTTTAACTGTAGAAATATTTAACTAAGTGTTCCTCTTGAAACATTGTGATGTGATCAATACTATTTATAAGGTAGTTAATGTGTAAGAGTTCAAACAAGGAACAAACAAATGTTGGAGGAATAATCTTTAATATTTTTCTCTATTGCATAAATGGAACTTTTTTATGCTGTTCATATAACCAAATTTCACACTCAATGAATATTTGCCATAGTCATTTCGGTGAGCGCTATTGAGCCAACCCAACATATAATTTATTCAGCAAATGTTTCTATAAACTTATCCAATAAATACTTAGAACAGCATGGTACTGTTTGCTTGGACTAGTAATTTGGAATACTTTGGGATAACAGATTCAGGAAGGGAAACTAGGTGAGGATTGATGTGAGAAAAAAAGACATGCAGCTAATAAAAAATCTTGACTAGAGGAAAGAAGAAATTACCGACCTGGAGAGAAAACATTGCAGCAAAGCAACTTAATCATTGAATTCTGTGTCCCAGAAGAGAGAGAGTTTCAGCTCTACAGGACAACTAGCACTAGTAGGTTTAAGAGGAATGAGGAATAGTGCCAGTTTGGAGATGAGAATAGTTATTTTTCCCTCGTTAAGGTTGTTGGTATGGAGAGTCTGAATAAGCTTTGATACATGACAAGATAACTATCCTTGGAGAATAACAGCTAAATGCAGATGAAATTATCTTTTTGTTTATTTCCATCTGTATTAGAAAATAGTCAAATAGTCAACCATTTTCAAAAACTAATTTTGTCATGTTTTGCTGTTTGCATAGCCTCAGAATGAATTTACTCTTCTAAATATTGTGCTTTTGAACCTCACTTTATCCAAGCAACTCTTATAGTCTGTATAGCTATAAAAAATGGCATAATCACTATTTGTGTAGTAGTGATTTTGTCATTACTTGCAGAATGACAATAAATACATAACTTGTTTTTGCTCCAAAGAATAAATAGGCAGCTATAGAGGGCAATTTTTTCTTCATTTTTCCTCTGAATGAAGTGGTTTAAAAGCTTTTGAAATAACACCATATACCCTTTTAACATTACAGACTGCCACCTCCTGGAGGATCTAATAAACATCTAAGAAAACATGCACTTTTCAACTCATTGAACATATACAGATATATGCAAATTCAACAGAAAAAATTGATATGCTTTCTATTCGAACAACAAATTGCTTGTTTATTTCTGTGCTACGTTTTAAATACAAGGAATTTTCATAGTTAACCTGAGGCTAATTATATCCTATGCATTTTAGAAATAGTTTTCTACACATAAATAGAAAAGAAATGCCTAGGAAAAACAAATATATATTTAGAGTGATATGTTTTGGCATCAAGTATTTAAATTAAACCTATTGATTTAAGTTACAGGGGCACAGCCACATTATATTTGAGATTGTTTGTCCCCTACACTGCTGAAACAAAATTGAAGCCGTTCTGGTTAGGACAGAAACCTAAGAAGCATGTGGTTATTAATACAGAGGAACTATTCCACATAAAAGATAAAAATAACTTTGAAAGAAAAAAATCAACCATGGTAGCATTTACATAAATTTAAATTTAATTATCCTGGTTTGCCTATCTGCGTACCAACCTTGTCCACAAATCCAAATGTGTGCTCTGTGAATCTGCACATTTAGGAGCCCTAGTATTTCGGAGTTGGAAAAGAAAGGAGTTATCATCTGGTCTAATTCTTCATTTTCATAGCTGAAGCAAGTGAGTTCCAGAGAAGTGGAGCAATCTGCCTGGAGCTCTCTGATAAATGCACCAATATAATAACTCAGGATTATTAAATCCAAAACTGCTCTTAAGGAAAACTACCTAGGATTTTATTTTCAGTAAACAAAGCTTAAATCAAAACCAGGAAACAAATACATAATACAGGAAAATTTTGTCACTGAATTACTTGCTGCCTTGTTGTTTAATCAACACTAATTTCTAATGGGTTTATGTCAGTCAGTAGCAATTGCATTGTCAAACTTAAAAAGCCTTAACTTCTCAGTGAGTGAATATCTTTCAAATTTACAATAGAAAGTGGTAAAGATAGAGAACATGATCATCAGCACTAAATAAACAAATTGTATGGCATTAAAAATAAAGTAGTTTATGAGCTAAATACTAAATGGAAGATATTTATATTTTCACCACTAGTGATTTCTATGCCAAAGCCCTCACCTGAGGTTGTGAAACTGTCTTTGAGACTGAACTAGTAAAGTGAGACAAAAAACTTAGCATTAAAAAAATCAATAAAAATGGTCAAAAGAAATAAACAGAAACCTCTCAATAGAAGAAATACAAAAAGCCAATACATACATTTTAAAATGTTCAACATTTCTACCAATCAGGGAAATGCAAATCAAAACTACACTAAGATTTAATCTCATTCCCACTAGAGATGGAAAGAAAGGAACATTTGTACATGGTTGAATTGCAGGCTAGTACAACTACTCTGGAAAGCAGTTTGGAGATTCTTTAAAAAACTAGGGATGGAACCACCGTATGACCCTACTATATTGGGTATTTTGCCAGAAGATGTAAAATTGGCATATTACAGCAACACAGCCACATCAAAGTTTATAACAGCACAATTCAAAATAGCTAAGTTATGAAATCAAACCAGATGCCTATCAACAAATGAATAGATTAAAAAATTGTGGTGTATATGTATACAATGGAGTTCTACACAGCCATTAAATAGAATGAAATTATGGCATTTGCTGGTAAATGGATGGAATTGGAGAACATCACTCTAAGTGAAATAAGCCAAACTCAGAAATTCAAAGGTCAAATATTTTCTTTCATGTGCGGAAGCTAGAGCAAAATAAAGGAAAGGGGGAAGGGAGGGTAAGATCATTATAAAGATCCAATCGAACATAAACCAATAGGCAAGTGAAAGGAAGTCAAGTAAAGTAGAGGAAGGAGAAGGAATGGGAAGAGGAGAGGACAAGAACAAAAAGGGGGAGGGAAAATCAGAGATCATGAACTGAAATGGATTTCCATAAATGTCTGTCTGGAAAAACCCAACTATTATGTATAATCATAAAGCTCTAATTTTAAAATATCTATTAGAATAAATATTAGGATACTTGAGAGCAGTTAACTCTTCATTTATTTTAATTGTAAAACAAACTTTAAAGGGTCACAGAGTACAAGCAAAACAGTTAAGCAAGTTATGTTTAATATGATCACTAATAATACATTAAATTCTTAACATGAAGAAATATAAATAGCAAACTAATAGCAAACTTGATAAGATTTTCTAAATTTATTTCTTGCATTGAATTTTATGTGTAGTTGCAGAAAATTAATCATTGGTTAAATACCCGTGATTCTAATGTGATTGATTATCAAGGATAATGTAACAATGAGGTTATTAGAAAATCAAAGCAATGATCTATTGATTTCTTTAAATTAATAGTGACAACTCAGTATAAGTGAGGCTCACATTTTTTTCAGGTTATGTTCCAGGCTTAATAGAATTGAAATGCTAGGTCTTAAGACTATCACAGGATTGATTAATGTGCATACTTCCCAGAGTAGAACAATCAGGAATAAGATATCAATCAAAACAAGATAGGTAAGGGTGGCTGGTGTTGGTAACCTGGGGAGATGGTAACTCATTCTTGCTTCTTGTTTTTCCTTTTTCTGACAGATTGTCAAAGCCTCTAATGACAATCCTCCACAAAACTGTGAAGATGTGGCAAACATTTCACTTTCTCTCTCATAGGCTTATATTTAGGAATATTGTTCATTATTAGTGTATTATTATATTGTGTTACACTCAGTTTATTTTGTTTTTTTTCCCCCCTATTGTACTTACATATATTATCTCTGAAACAAAACAGATCAAACTGTTTCACTTACCATGATTCTATAAAAAATTATACAAAATCTAGTGGCTTAAAACAACCACAAATATATTTTGCTCAGAGATCATCGATTTGAGCAGTACTCATTGAGAATGGTTTATTTCTAGTCCATTCAGTAGCTGAGTACTTCTGAAGTTTCCCTCACTCAAGAGTCAGTCTGAGAACCACCTCAGGCTATTGGCTGGAATATCAGCAAGCAGCTTCCCTAAGTGGCTTGAGCATGCTCAAATGGTGACTGGATTCCAAGAGCAAGGGATCTAAGAGAAGAGGTGAGGATTGGAGGACGACCTCCTTGAAAGGCACTCAGCATCGCTTCTGCCTCATTCTACCTTATTTCACCACATAGTCTTCACCACTGAATAATTATTGCACCATGTTTTTTCAGTCCAAAAAATTGGTTTATGACCTTTCATGGTGTAATTATTATATGGTATAACTTTGTTCTTCATGCCACTTAAAAGGTAAAAAGAGCAATAATGTACCCACCAGGGGCATGTAGATGCACATTTGTTTTCTCTGGCACCGCTATTAGGATTCTCAGAATGTGCACATTGTCAATACATTTCTGAAGCTGCCCTAGTGTTCTATTCAGAGGTCTGCAGTACCAACAGTAAATACATCTTCTATGGGTGGAGCTGAGGACTGCACTTCAGATGTGGAAACCAAATTTCCTCCTCCAAATTTTTCTCTCATTATTGCTCCTGGTCATGATTTAATGATCTAGCTGAAGTTCAGATGTGGATAAGATTTCTCAAATTTGACTTCTTGAGTATAGCCACTGTGATTTTCAAAGATGTTAAGGGGCTGAATCATGTACCACTAAAAGACATACAGAGAAGCCCTAACCCCCACTTCCTTAGAATGTGACTATATTTAGAGGCAGGTCTTGAAAAGAGATGATTAAGTTTAAAGAGACCATTAGAATAGGCCATGGCTCATCCTGACCAGTATTCTCTTGAAAAAGAGATTTGGATACACAGAGCAATATGAAGGGCACACATGCACATACACACACACACACAGACACATACACACACATACACATACAGGAAAGGCCATGTGAAGTCACAGGGAAAAAACAGCCATATCCAAGGCCAACAGAAGGACCTCAATAGAAACCAGACCTACTGATACTTTGATCTCAGACTTTCATCCTCCAAAATTCTAGAATGATAAATTTCTGTTGCTTAAGCCACCCAGTCTGTGGTGATTTATTATAACAGCCCTACCAAACTGATGCAGACTCATGTTAAAGAGAAGTTGGCTTATTCTCCTCCACACTCATTATATGTTGGTGAGACAGGAATGCAATAATCACACTAAACTCTCCTGTTCCAGTGAAGAAGGAATTGTACAGCAGTAACTGATCCATAAAACTTTTGATACCCAGAAAGGTACATGTCTGTTCTCAACCTATCCTTTGTTTTATTTGCTTTTACCTGTTTTTTCTTTTTTCCTTTGGTACCAAGGATTGAAATCGGTGGCACTTAGACACCAAGCCATATCCCCAGCCCTTTTTGTGTTTTACTTTGCAATATAGTCTCACTTAGGGCCTCATTAAATTGCAGAGGCTGGCTTTGAACTTTCGAACCTCTTCTCTCAGTCTCCTGAGCCACTGAAATACAGGCATGATCCACCATGCCCTGCTTACCTAGTAAATTTTAATGCAGTTGATTCCATAGCCTACTGAGACAAATTTCAATAAATAGTCTTTTAATCTTTAGTTTCTTCTTCCTCTTTCTATCTCTGTTTATATATTGTTAAATTAATTTGTTCATAAAACCAGACCTCTTTTGCTGTTTTTATTTTTAATTGCAGTTCCATGCTATTCCTTTACATGTTTGTGTACCTTTATGCATCTTGTAGTGCGGTGTTTAGCTCTAGAGCTCAGTGAGATTCAGGTCTAGCGGGCTCTTGGTTTTATGTCAAAATGTTTTTCTAGACTTTTCACAAAAAAAGTCTTTCAGGAGGAACATTGGGTTCCCTTATCCCCTTTTGTGATTTTTACCCAGGTCCATTGCTCATTTTGGATGATGTTGCTATTTTAACTTTCTGGCATATATTCTGCTGTTTTGTCAGTTGTTTTCTGATATTAGCTACAATCAGGATTCTGACCTTCCCAAGATATGTACATTCAATGCAAAATTGTCAAAGTCCCAGGAAACTGGGACAAGGTAGTTACTTAGGGGCAAACTTCCATGTGCAGAATGTTGCTTCTCTTATCATTTTGCTAGACAGATAGAGCTTGTACTGACATGAAAAATACAAACTGTTTTTATACAAAAGAGGAATGCTATACCTCTAAGTTTCTCAAGAATTAAATTTTAAAGCCTTATATTTATATCAGTTGATTAATATGTGTTCTTTTCTTTTTTATCATAGTCCTGCCCAATCTAGGATTTCACTTTTCATGGATTTATTTACCCATAGTCAATTGCATTCTGAATATATATAGGAGGCTCCAGACATAAGTAATTTACAAATTTTAAATTGTGTTGTATTCTGAGTATCCTGATGAAGTCTCACGCCATCCTGCTCTGTCCCTGCATGAGTTGTCTTTCTTTCTCCAGAGTATCCATGTTGTATGTGTTGTTTTCCTGTTAGTTGTAAGGTTAGATTGGCAGTAAAGACCATGACTACTATCCAAAAAGGTAAAAGCACGGCTTTATTGGGGTCCGCTCTCAGACTAGGTTCCTGGGTCCACCAGTGTGGGCTGGAGAAGTTGTGCCCAAAACTGGGAGAGGCTATTTTTATGGGTAGGTTGAGGGGACAGCGATTCTCATGAAGAGGCATCTCTTTTTGGTTGGGTGAGGCCTGATGACAGGTATGGGCCAGTTTCAGAGGTCAGCGTGTTCACTGATGATTGGTTGACATCAGAATGGTGAGCAGTCGACCTTTTGGCGCATGCCGGTAACTTCAGATGCCCAGCCCCACTTTGTCTAGCTGCCATCTCTCCACCCAACATTAGTCACTTGCCATCTTAGTTGTAATCAGTTATCAGATCACATGCAGTATCATAAAGTTTGTATTTATGTAACCCTTATTTTTCTTAATAGTGATCCCAAAGCACAAGAAAATGCCAAAGAAAATCTGTAAGTGCTTCCTTTAAGTGAAAGGTGAAAATAAAATACTTTGAGACAGTCAGCCATACAGACCACATTCACGTAACTTTCATTAGAATATATTGTATCAATGATTACATTTTATTTTATTGTTATTATTCTCTTACTGTATCTAATTTAATATATGAATTCAACTTTTTTATAGGTATATATATATATATAATAGATATATATACCTATATATGTCCATATATATATATAAGATTCAAAATCTGTGAATGCTCATATCCCTTATATAAAATGGAACAGCATTTGCATTTAAAATTTGGACATATTATTGTATGTTTTAAATAATCTCTAGATTACTTAAAATGTCCAATATAATATATGGTTTGCGACTATCCATGATTTTAGGCATCCACTAAGGGTCTTGAATTATATCTTCCACCTAAGCATTTCAGAAAAAAGTCAGTTAGTGTACAGCTGAATAATAAATGTATGGTAAAGTCTGAAGAGCTGCAGGATTTTCTGTTTCCCCATGATGGGTAAACTAAGTGTTCACCTCTGAAACATTGCTTCAAATGAAATACCCAATATAAAGTCTTATATAATTGGGTTGTTGTAATTGTAATCAGTGAACTTTGTTACCATCAAAAAGTCAATAAACTTCTCAAAATATTTGGCTAATCTTTGGTACATCATAGTAGCCAAATTATGATATTTACACTTCCCTAGAACCTGCTTTTCTCATGGTATTTATATATAATTATCCCTGATGTCAGAGGGATTTTTTCCAGTAACCTGCTGGCCCCACAAATGCCAAAATCTGTGGATGGTCAAATTCCTTATATAAAATGGAATAATATTTGCATTTAATTTGTGTATATATGATTGGATACTTTAAATCATCTCTAGATTTGACAATGCTTGATACAATATAAATGAGATGTCAATTGTTTTATTACATACTGTATTTTTTTAGAGAATAATGACAAGGAAAAAGTGTACACATGTTCAAAACAGTTAAAGTTATTTCATTTTGTATTTTTTAAATATTTTGATCTGTAGGTGGTGAACTCAGACATATAGAACCTGTGGATTCAGAGGACTGACTATACTCTTGAGTGTCTAAGGGTTCTTTTTCAATTTACATTGAAACCATTTTAAGATTTGGTTTCTTCCTAAGATATTACTTATCCTGTGGAAAACTTACACTCTCCAGTGAATTTTATTTTTCTCTTTCTGTTTTTGGTACCAAGTTAAAGAAGACATTGGATATTTTCCTAAGCCTTTCTATGGATTTTGTTCTTGTCTGATGTATTTTCAACAAGAAAGACACAGAGAGATATGAAAAATTTTCCCATTGTTATATTTTCCCTGATCTCACTGTTGAAAGCAGTTGACTTTCTCTCCTATTGCTTTATAAGTAAGATTGAATCAACTACTCAGAGAATTTTTATCTGCCTCAGAGTTTAAAGATCTTATTTCTAACCACATCATCTTAGACATTGCAAAACTGAGACCTTGAAAGGTAAACTGATCCAAATGAACTGTTAAGAGTAAATACAATTAGATAATTGAATGAAGACTAGAAAGTAATTTTGAAAACTTAGTTGGACTAATGTGTTCCTGCTTTAATTGAATCCCTAGGAAGGGAACTTTTACTGCTTTTCTTGTGCTCTAAGGACCCCCACAGAAAAGAGAGGCACCTGGACTGGATCACAGATATTCAAAACACTCAAATTCTCCCAATTGCTTGTATTCTTTCTACTCAGGTAAACAGCCTCTATACAAATTAAGACAACTATTAAGCCTCTATACAATTAAGACAACAGATTTTCAGGAGTTGAAATTCTCCTGTCTAGCCTCACAATATTTAGACTTCTCAGAATACCTTTGGTAAAGGGCCCTTTTAGCATTATCCTCCTCACTGAATATAGTAACACTACAAATCCACAGAAAAACTTTAGTTTTTTTTTTTTTTAAGTATTTCAGGAAAGCAGAATTCACCCATATCATGAAAACTGAGAGTATTACCTATCAAAGTAATTCAAAATTCAAATTAACACTCCATTTTTATAAGCTATGACAAGCTAGTTTGGGCTTTGTGTGGTATGAGTCACAAGTCACATGAAGAATAAAAATTTATTTTAAATGCATATCCATTCGTGTGTGTGTGTGTGTGTGTGTGAGAGAGAGAGAGAGAGAGAGAGAGAGAGAGAGCGCATGTGTGCCTCCACAAACATCTTATGTTCTTTTATGCTATTGCCTAATAATGTATTCTGGTCACAAACCATTACTCCTTAATCATACAAGGCCAAGTTTAACCACAAAAGCTACACTCACTATAGTAACAGGAATGATGCTTTAAATAGAAATGATACCAGGTGGAGAACTGGTAAATGAAGACAGGGTGCCATTTGGGAAGGCAAGAGTGAAGGGCTTATTGTTTAACTCCAAATCATGTACTTTTAGTGTTCAGCATTTGAACTGGTCTCAAAAGAAACCTATAGAGCTTCAAAAGAACTAATTGATAGTGTGTACCTGGCTCCCAAATGAGGAAGTCTGAGAGCCCTCAGCAGGGAGTGTGACTATCCAGAAAGGGCAGACTGAAGGAGAACTATTCACTGGATTTTTGCCAAAGCAGCCTTCTCCATTTCAGAGAGCTATGTCTGATGTGGCTCCAGAAAGCTCAACCTGCCAACTCTCTCTGCATTACTGCTGATGCAAACCCCAGTTGTCCATTATTAGCTATTACTAAAGAAAGACTTGACTTTCCCTCACAAAGGTTTAAAAGTTAGAAACCATTCTTGGTGTCTGGAGCAAAACAGTCAAAGATCTACTTTTTATTAAAAGAGATTATCAACTCACTGCAAACTAAAGAGTGGCCAGCTCCCTTTAAATTAAATCCATTGAAAATCTTTGCAATAGAATTACATTTTGTCTAAAATACTCTATAGAACATTAGGGACATTTTTTGTCTTATTTTATATACTAGATTTTTTACTTGATTTTGCTCCATTATCATATTTTCTTCATGTGTCAATATTGAGTCTTGAAAGTGATAGTTAAAAAAGGAATTAATCGTACATAACATGTTGTTTTACCTTGCTCTGGTTTCTATAGGAAAATCATGTAATCTGAGAGTTGGCACTACTATCTTTTCTTACATACCAGTTTTATATTGTTGTATAACAGGTAATCATAAACTCAATGTCTTAAAAAAGTCTGAATTATTATTCATAATTTATGTGTACCAGGAATCAAGGGATAGCTCAGCTGGGTCTCTCAAAGCTGAGATCAGAGACTTCATCAAATCGCACTTGGCCCCGGGAAGAATTCAGTTTCTTTCCCTTGTACGACTGAGGTATCTCATTTTTCTGGCTGATGTAAAGTAATAAAATTAAATGTGAAATAGGCATATAGAAATGTCTGTCACCTTGTTGTCTAAAACTGGAATGCAACTTCAATGCTACTAAGTAAGCTTCCTGAAGACTACAGGACATAGGAAAATATACTCAGATATGAAATTCAAATGTCTTTTAGCAACAACAAAAAGCCCATCATTCTTAAAAAGCATGTTATTTCAAACCTGGACACTTGAGATGTGTATGTTATAAAAGGAGAAGGTAAATGCAAAGCTGTTTACTGACAGCTCCTACTTATTTCCTTAAATCATGCTGCCTCACAGAGAAATTCAGCTCAAATATTTTCATTTGACAAATGAAGAAATTGATAACAATTTACACCAAGGGGCTGTGTGTAAAAGATTCAGGAATTGAAGAACCTACATCTTCTTATAGTTATTTACTGATTTTCTTACTAATGAGATTACCAACTCCAATCCAAGTGAAAGCTCACATCTTTAATTCATGATGGATCATGATTATATCTCACACACTGAAAGAAGACAGTTGAGCTCATTTTTATTACCTCCTTATGCTGCCCTACTACTCCTGCCCAAATTTGAGAATTATAGCAGTATATTTTGTATTAAATAATCACTTTTAAGTTTTAGACTTATATACTCACTTGCTTCATTAAAGGAAAGGTACATAAATGGTAAAACCTACGAATCTTTTCAGGTTCCCCACGAATGTTTTGTTTCTGCCTTAGTATTTGAATAACTGGCTGAGAAAATTTGGTCCCAGAACATGGAAAATGTGGCTTCAATATCTTTTAGCATCAATTACTGCTGATGAGAAATTTGATGCCCAAATATTTCATGGAAAAATCAACTGTGGGCCTGGCATGATCGTGCACACCTGTAATCCTAGGGACTTGGAAGGCTGAGGCAGGAGGATTGCAAGTTCAAAGCCAGCCTTAGCAGCTTAGCAAAGTCCTAAGCAACTCAGTGAGATTCTGTCTCAAAATTTAAAAAATAAAATAGGATGTGGCGCAGTGGTTAAGCACCACTGGACTCAATCCCTGGTATACACACATACACACACAAAGAAAAAAAAAGAATCAATTTTAAGGTCTGAATTCAGTCTATGAGACTCTTATGCTGTAAGAATAAAAAAGGTTTTATTATTGGATGAAAACTGCCTCAGTGTTAGCTTCAAGTATCCCAAATAAATATGATCTGTTCATTGAATAAATGTTTGATAATTTGCCTGGAGTTAACCATGGCATTTAGACTGACTACCTTCTAGGCACTGGATATAATGTTCTGAGCTCTGACACATTTCCATTTGGAGGGGATTCAATTCACACCACTCCATGCAAACTTAAGTTCTGGCTTGTTCTGTTGTCCACAAAATTCTACTTCCTTTTTTTTTCTTATTTGTCTTCCAGGAGCTTTGGAATGACTCTTGTACTGCTGATTCCTCATTCATATACTGCCCTTTATTTGTGGATTTACTTCTTCCATATATTTGTGTAAGTAGGTTCTATGGAAGGATAGAAGTAAAATGCTTGCACAGTTGACCATCTTGATGGGAACTTCTTCCAATGCCAAACTTCTTGTTGAGCTTCCCAGGGAAAGTTTGAAAAGCACAGAAATATAGGCCTCTGTTAGTATGAGGCTTTACTAATGGGGAAGAATTTGTATGGTATCACATTGCTATTGTGAACAGAACCAGGGATTTATAGGTTAAAGGAAATGTTCAAAATCACCACAAAACTAAATAATTAAATGGTATTATTACTTTGGGTGAATGTTCTATTCTGTCTCAGTCTATTTGTGCTACTGTAACAAAATACCTGAGACTGTGTAACTTATAAAGAACATAAATGTATTTCTCACAGATCTAGAGCCTAGAAAACTCAAGAATAAGACACTTCCATCTGCTATTGAGTGAGAGCCTTGCTGTGTCCTCATATGATTGAAGGTGGAAGGGCAAAACGTAATGACCTTCCTCTACTAAGCCCTTTTCTAGGGGCCCATAATCCCGTTCATGAAGGAGGGTACCTTATCACCTTATCACCTCTTAAAGGCTTCACTTCTTAATACTGTCTCATTGGCCATTAACTTTCAACCTCCATATTTTGGAGGGAACACATTGAAACAACAGCACTCCTTGTGTCCATTTCCTTATCTTCCTAATGTAGACATGCTTCATTGTAATTCACAATATAGTAAGTGTAATTCACAAAGGTAGTGTTTGTACCATAATGGACTCATTGAAATCTGATGATTGCCTAACTTGTAGACCCCTGTGAGCTAGTCACAGGTTTGACTTTTCCAGTCATAATAAAAAAATCACTGGATGAACTTCATGCTTATGTTATATCTAAAATAATTCTGCGGATGCTGGCCTATGTTCTTTTTCCGGTGGACAGCTTTCCTCTGTGGTCTGCCTGGTCATCTGGTCTTCCATCAGGATTTGGTGTCACCTTCTCAATATGACTTCCTCATACCCATTTCTGTGTCATCCACACTGTCCACCAATTAGTTGCTTCAACCCTTCAGCCTCTAGGGCTTAGTTAATGTGTTTGGCTTAGCAATTTGTCCTCCTCAGCCAGAGCTCTTGGAGGACAGCAATCTAATCCCCTATGTCGCTATAGTCCCATGCTGGGTAGGATCCTGATATGCAGAAGTCAATCATCAAGTGTCTAGTTAAACTGAATTGAAATAAATAAGTATGCACATTGTTTCTGAGACATGCTTTATATTGTGGCTTTATTATTACCTCGAAGTAGTATGAATTCTCACATCAGGCACAGTCATGTTCCAAACAAAGTTCAGAATTACATTCTAAAATCAATATAAATGTCCTTGGCATTTGGGAATTATTACTACTCTTCTCATGACCAAGATGAATAGATTTTATAATATGTTAACATCATTTTCTAGGCAATAAGACTGGACTTGAAAGGAAATCTACTATCCTTGGTACTGAAACAGGTTTAATGTTGTCATTTCTTGATTATTCTTGTCAATACATTCACACTTATTTGTATTCCTAGAATGATTTTTCTCTCCTGTCACCTAAAATATTTTCTAGTACTTTGATAACTACTTAGTGTTGCACATTTAAGAAATACAGAGAAATTTTTATCTTAGTTTACTCTAAAATGATGAAATAGGCTTTATTAGAAAGAACATCATATGCTGAACTCCAAAATTAAGTAATTCCTGGAATGCCATGGCTATCATTATTACCCTTCAATACCCTGGCAACTTGGTTTGGTCTACATTGAGTATCAGAAGCTGTGTTTTCACTTTTTAATTTTTTAGTACTTTCTTTTTACTGTTTTAAAATCTAAGCCATAGATTATCCATAAAATCCTTTGCAACCACTTTTACATAATGTGAGATATCTTTTAAATATTTATTGTGCTCCACTGGGCAGCAGGCTCTAAGCAGGTGCTAGGGATGCCAAGTTCAACTGTGACACAATTTTAAGGGAGCCCAGTTTTCATGAACATCTTGAAATTTATAGGAATAAAATACAGTCAAAGAAACATCAAATAGTTTTTCTATACAAATTATAATCTCACAGCTTTCCAATTTGGAATAATTTTCAAAAGTTTTGTTGGCTCAATTCATTATAGTAAGGCTTTATTTTTTTTTTGTAAAATTTCATTATCTAATGGAGGATAAAAGCAAAGGTCAAGACCATGTAGTCACAAGCATCTTCAAGAAATGCTGAAGGATAGCATGAGGGAACATTTTCCTATCTGCCAGTGATATACTGAAAAGATGAATCAAATAAAGTGGGACACATGAACTTGCAGATTATTAGTTTAGAACTCCAGTTAATATTTCAAGATTTCTGATAAGATTTGCAATGATTTAGACCCTAGAAAACCTTGACTCAATAACACTTTGCTCAACTTTCATAACAACTTTGTTTCCTTAAGAAGTTATTCTATAACAATTATTTGGATCATTTACATAACTATAAATCACCAAATGATTTTGATAAAAGTATTGGAAACATTAGCAGCACTGGAATTAATGTTATTTTCACAGATTTCAAATTCTGTCAGTAAATTAGAGTCTTGCACTCAGGAAAAATTAGTGCCTTCTATTCAGATATGACAATGTTTTTTAAACCCTGATAAACTACTCAGGTTCAAACCATTAAAAGTGACAATAAGCACTTTCTTGCTTGACATATGTATTTATTCTTGTTGATTAAGTTCACACTCAGTTTTATATTCTTATCACTCAGTATTCTTAGAGCCATGCATAACAATATTCTGTGACCTTGCTGAGATCTACAGACACATCACCAAACTGTGCTGTAATTCTGGGTGAACAGGAACTTTTCTGTCTTCCATTTGCAGAATGTCCCTCTGTTTTTCCTTTTCCTTCTCTGTCATAATCAAAGCTGTCAGCCAGTTCTTTCCTTGGGTACATGAACATTAAAATCTGCTAAAATAAGCATGCCTTTTATTTTGCCCTATTCTCAGTCTTCATCTGAGTTCACTGCTTTCATGCATGAAATCTCTTCTCACTCAACAAGATCTCATATTTTTCAACAGTTATACTCTCCACACTCCTCAGGTCACAGACTCCACTCTGCACCCAGCTGCATTCATCAGGATATATTTGACATGTGGACTGAGGCTAGATTGTGTATTGCTTTCTGAGTCTGCACCTTGTAAACTGCTAGCATTTAAGTGATCACGAATTTGCTTACTTTGCACATTATAATGATATAACCCTGGCTTATAAACTAATTTTTGCATCTCTGTTTTCCTTGTTCCCAATGTGATAATCTTTTTTAACAAAAATTTGCTTTGAGCTAGTCTTGCATAGATGATAGTAGTAATGTTTTTTCATCTCAAAATGATTTTGCGAATCTGTCTAGAATATGCTACTGTCTTGCTAGTAAAAATAAATGAATGCTAAATGAAATGTGAGAAAGAAATTCTAGTGGTCTACCAATTTCTCCCACTTCAACTTTTAAAAAAACGTCTTTCAGCGTGGATTGAAGTATATTTTAAAGTATAAACCTTCAAGATTAAAGATTAAAACATACTCTTTTGAAGTAATTTCCTGCTGTTTTGTTCCTTTCTATTGCTTCTTCCAATCCTCCTTCCAAATTTAAACCTCTATTTTTCATTGTCTCGTTTTCTCCTCCCTGTTATTACACCTTTCTTTCCTCTATTATAGATTTTTTCTATCAATACCAATTAACTCTCTAAAATCATCATGTTAAAAAAGAAGATAATTTTCCTAGAAATGTAAACCTTTTCATAGAAAAGTTAGGATGAATAAATGGCTGACTCTTTTTTTTAATTTTTAAGCAGGTGATATTCAAACACTCTTAACTCACATAACTGTTCATACAGAAATATCATACCCATACTCACACAAGACCAAATGGATGATCATTTCTTCAAATCACTTGAAAGATTTACTCTAATCAAACTAAATCAGACAACCAATTTGGCAATGATAAACATGTACTAGGCAACCCACCATCAGTTCGAAAATATTCATAATCTAATAATTATTTATGTAGAGTGATCATAATCTACTTGATAATCCAGATTTCTATCAACTTCTGGCAGACCAAGTTTTCTTTTTTGTTAATTTGGTTTTTTTCTTTTGTTTTTGGCATTTTTATCTCAGAGATATGTACTTATTAATCTTTCATTGTGGAATTCATGTGATAGCCTAGAAAGTGTTGGTGGCTTAGCATTATTTTTTTTCTTCTAATACATTTCTATAATGACCTTTGTTTTTTATACACCCCCAAATGTGCTTATTGTCCTGCCCTGTTTGAAATTTTGTTTCAAGGATATTTAAATAGGAAATAGCCTTAAAAGAAAAATATAGCCTCTCCCTCCAGAGCAAAGAGCAAGCATACTTAATGTCCAGTATAAGAAAGATAATGATGTTTCTACAAAGTAGGAGGCAAAGATGCTTATTTCCTTATTCTAGGAGCTAAAAAATAAATAAATGTGGTCCCTATCCTATCAGAATTTATAACTATTTTCTGTATCTCTGTTTGCATAGCTGGTCTTCCAAGGAGATGAGGGTGGTGGTAAGTGTGCCAGAGGTTGGGTGTGAGCATTTGAGCCCACAGAAGGGTCTATGTGACTGCTGGTAGCTGCCATCAAATGATCTTCCTTCAAAAACAGAGTTTATTTCTGAAGTTTGTGCCTAGGGAAAACCATTCTGTTGTGTGTTTATGTGTGTATATATGTGTGTAGTAAATAACTCTCTAGATATTCAGGATGTGATTGGTAAAGAAATGAGAAATTCAGGAAAGTATAAGCCAGGCTAGATTGTTATTTTTTCAAAAATATTAAGGAAGTAACATTTATTTTTATTAGATTGAACCAAGACACATTTGTTTCTTCTATAAGATGATCTCCAAGTTACATGGTATTAAAAATCTAAAGAGATGTAGTCATTTAAGAGTAATTTTTGTAGGTCTGAATGAACTTGACCATTTGTAGATACTGAAAGAGGGTTCTGGGGACTCTCTCTTCGTGCTCAAACACAGGGCCACCCAAGGATAGATAATTCCTTGAAATCTATGTCATCCAATAGTGATGGTGTCATGCCATAATTCAAAACTGATTGAAGAGTAAAACAAGTTACCACATATTTGATAGTGTCTGTTTCCTTACACATACCACTTCCCCTTTCTTACTACTCTCAATATTTCTCTTCTATTAGGTATGTGGATGCCCTTCTCATGCCAATCTTCCAAATCTCTGTGAACACAGATGAGTTTCCTGTAATTCAATTCAGTCTGATACTAATTGGGGTTAGTGTTTAATCCCACAAATTAAGGGCTGGGTTTCACAAGACTCATTACCCATATACACACACTCATACTTCAGACACTATGTAGGAGTCCAGGCTCTTGCTTGTGCTTCTGACCACTGGCTATAAATCGGAGGTTCTCACAACCTATCCCTTATGTTTGATAAGTTGTTAAAACAGCTCACAGAACTCAGAGGAACACTTTACTTACTAGGTTACTGGTTTATTATAAATGAATATAACTCAGAAATAGTAAGATGGAAGAGATGCATAGGGTAAGGAGAGCAGAGTTCCCTGCCACCCTCCCAGCACCTTCACATGATCATCATCCAGGTAGCCCTTTTTTCTTTAATCCGTTCTCTTCTTTTAATTGGTTCTTTTTAGTTATATATGACAGTAGAATTCATTTTAATATAATTATACAATCATGGATTATATCTTATTCTAATTAAGACCCCGTTCTTATGGATGTATACGACAGTTAGGATTTACTATTATTTTAGTCAGCTTTTTCACTGCTGTGCTTAAAGGGTCTGACCAGAACAACTGTAGAGGAGAGACAGTTTATTTGAGGGGTCATAGTTTCAGAGGTCTTAGTCCATAGAAGGCTGGCTCCATGCCTCAGGGCTCTAGATGAGGCTGAACATTATGGCAGAGTATGTGGCAGAGGGAAGCAGCTCACACCATGGTGATGATCGAGAAGCAGAGAGAGAGACTCCACTCTCCAGATACAAATAATACACCAAAGTCATGCCCTAATTCCCACCTCCTCAAGCCACACCTTAGCACTTCAGTTACTACTCAGTTAATCCCAATCAGGGAATTAATTCGCTGATTGAGTTAAGACTCTCACAACCCAATCACTTTTCCTTTGAACTGTCTTGCATTGTCTCACACATGAGCTTTTAGGGAATACCTCACATCCAAACCATAACAACTATGGTATATTCATGTAAGTACATAGGAAAATTATGTTGGATTCATTCCACTGTCTTTCCTTTTCCTATTTCCCCTCCCTTCCTTTCATTCCTCTTTTGTCTTAACTACTGAATATCTATTTTTCCCCTCTATCCCCTTATTGTAGTTTAACCCAAGAAGCCCTTTACTTAGGTTTGTTGTTGTTGTTTTGGTTAAGTCTCCATTACATAGGCATGAGTGATGAAATCATACGCCATTGGTGACTGTATCTACCCTCCATGCCTCTTTCTTTATGTTAGTAAAAGAAGTAGGATGGAAATATTCAGCCCTCTAATCAAGTTGTTAATTCCTCTGGTAACAAATCCCCAAGCTTATAGGCTTTCTAAAATCACTACATTACCATAAATTCAGGAGTAATTAATAAGAGCTTGCTATGAATAACAAAAGATGTTCTTTCATCTTTATCACTCTTATCACTTAGAAAATTACAGGTGCTTTAGGCACTCAACTCAAGAACTTGGGACCAAAGCAAAATGTATATATTTTTATATCACAAAATCATACTCTTGTTGTAGGCATTTCTTTTCATCTTTTTTTTTTTAAACTGATGGTGTGTATATGTTTTGAAAGTAACCAGACAAGATAACAAAATTAACTTTAGGCTAATAAGTGTTTTTTTCTATATGATTGAATATCTTTTAACATCAAACAATAACTCTACTTTAAAGGAAATAAGAAAAAAGTTTGTTCTAAGCTAAATGTGCATAATCATGGCCTGCAAACATGGATTCAAGTTACCCTGAATGTTGTTCCCCCATGGGAGAGGTCACATTAACATTAATCATCACAGAAAAAAAAGACACAAATCAATAGGTTTAAAAATTACATTAGTGGGAGCAACAGGCAGGTAGGCTATAGCAAGGCAGGGAAATCCTTCCTATAGGCTTCAGATGTTGTAGCATTCTTAACTTTAGGGCTGGTGGAGGCTGGAAGGCTGCTAAGCTGAGTGATAGTTTCCATTAGGAGAATGTTAGACCAAATAGAAAAGTTGAGGAAAATAGATACTAAAAGTCCTAAGAGGGTTGGGGTTGTAGCTCAGTAGTGGAGAGTGCCCAGCACATGTGAAGCACTGGGTTTGATCCTCAGCACCACATAAAAATAAATCGATAAAATACAGTTATTGAGTCCATCTACAGCTAAAAGTATTTTTAAAAAGTAAAATAAAAAATAAAGGGCTCTTAGGCCCTTAGCCCAAGGTAGTTTGGCTTTGGACTAGAAGGGTCCAACTTTCCACAATTACATGTTCTAGTCAGCCAGTGTCAACTAGTCTTCAGAGCCTTTAATACTGATGCAGATTCTCCAGAGAACTTTATTTCACACATCTATAACAGGCTGATTAATGTATTTTCTTCAACACACAATACCATTGCATTCATTACTATGCCTCTCATTATTATCTTGGCTGTGAAAAGGTTTATAATGAGTGATTCATTTAAATTCAGGACTTATATCTGCACCTGCCTTTCTATGTTCACTGAGCTTTGATGAAGATATTTAAAAATACATATACTCAATTCCATCATACTCAGCATTTTTAGGTCAGCATGCCAATTTTTATTCATTTTAGCTTATAGTTAGCATCTGTTATTTTATTGAATTGTTGTAAATCACAGCAAAATAATAGTATCAAACATTTTAGAGAAAATTGAGTTAAAAATGAATAATTTTTAAAATAGTAAAAAATCATTTGGAGGCTTTTTATAAAATCATTTCTTATTTTCTTTTTACCATGAAGGCTATTATAATTGCTACTACTATCCATTCTCATAATGTCTAATTAGCAAGTACTTATTTTTCCTAGGCCTTGTGCTAAGTATTTTGCAATTACTATAAATCTATATAGTTAAGAACTCAGACTTCAAATAAGTGCCACTTAATTTTCATTAATATTTTTGCATTTGAATGATGGTCAGGAAAATTCAAAGTAGAAAAATTGGAGATCAAAGTATCTTTGTGACTAGATTTCTAAATTTTATCCATTTATTTTTTTCGTACATGCTTTCAAACTTTTAATGTTGTTAATTATAGTTTTCTCAAAGAGACATGGTGAGAAAATTATTTAAAGAGAGCTCTAAGGCAGAACAAACCAAAAAGAGAGAGAATAGATGCTTTAAATTAATTTACTTTTTATATTTGTTATTTACAAAACCAAATGTAGAGAATAGATGCTTTAGATTAATTTACTTTTTGTATTTGTTATTTTATACTTTAAGTTCTATATATTATACACATATCTGTTTAAATTTGAATATATGCACATTGAATATACATACTAATGAATTTTTCCTTTTGAGGTTTGCCAAACAACAGGAAAATTCTGCCATATCTGATACAAGGCATTTATAACAGGATTTTATAAATCAAAAATTTAAAAAATCTTTCAGAGATGTGAATAAAGTTTTTGATTTAAACATATAGAAAGGCCGTGAATCTAGAAGAATGGATACAGCAAATTGGAATTCAGTTATTTTGACCAATTTCTTTAATAGTTCATCATGTTATTATTTTAATAACTTGATTGTTTTATGGTGCCTTATTAATTATGACTTGATTAGGAACTCTTGCAATAATGAGATATGAAAGGTAAAAAAAATGGTTATTGCTTATTCATTTTAAATTGCATAAAGTATTTCAAAAGCTTATTAGTCTCTAATTGCTAACAAAAATCCCTTAGAATTTTTTTTTTCTTCCAGTGTTGCAAAACTGTTTAAATCCAGATATGATTCTGGGTGCCTGATATGAACGCTATTTTCTGAGCATTTCCTCCTTTTCTAAAATAACTAACCAACTGGCTATTTTTCAAACAGCTAAATTAATTGGCAGGACAATTGATTGGTTACAAACCTTTTATAAATAGAACATTTGAGGAATATTGAAATTTCATTACTGCATGTTAAAAATTTCCAGTGAACAATTAGAGGAGAACTAAAGTCCGTCCATGGATGAGACCATTCTTAAATGTATTTTTACTTTCATGAAGCCTCATGAGTTTCAGATATAATGAAGATAATGCACTACTCTAATAATCATAGCCATGCTCAATCTTTACACTTGGCAATGATTGAATCAAGATCAAAAGATGCTACTGGATTGTGTTCAGATCACAGAGTGGATCAGTATTATATCTTGACCCAACAGCAGTCCTGTCACATTTATGTTTAAATCGGTGTTTTTTAAAAATGTTTTACTTAACCACAGATACCAGAAATTATTTGAATGCTTGTGGAAAATTCATAATTCTTGCTTTTCTCTAAATCCACTAAATCAGTGAAAGATCTAGGAGTGGGTGTTAGGGTCAGCAATATTAACAGGCATGATATAATCCATTCTTCTGTATATGGATTTAAAACAATAATAACAATAATAATACAAGCTTGAAGGAGATACAGAATAGTATGGAGTAAAACACAGACTTTTAAAAATTGACTGCTTTTGTCTATATTGTTGTAAGACTAATTACATCAAAATAACTTAGAAATATTTTCAGTAACAACAATGTGGGATCTTCCTAATCCCAGAAATGATGACATTTATTCTGGGGTTAGCACAAGTGATTCTGACTGTCTGTCATATTTGGAAAACTTTCCTTTTTAGGACATTTCCTTTACAAAGTGTATTAGTGAATTTGTTTTTAAAACAGTAGTTCATTTCCTTTCTTTTCTTCTTCTTCTTCTTTTTTTAATTTAGAGACAGGGTCTTGATAAGTTGCTTAGAGCTTCACTAAGTTGCTGAGGCTGGTTTGAACTCACGATCCTCCTGTCTCAGCCTCACAAGCCGCTGGGACTATAGGCACATGCCACTGCACCTGGTGATTTCTTTGGAATATCTTTTAAAAAACTACAAATTTGAGACTTTGGTTTTATTCACTGGACCACTAAGAAGTCTACCAAAGTCTATGACATTTTCTAGTTAACTATGTTATAATGGACACAATTAGGGAATTCATTAAATTCTCATAGTAATTAATTTATTCCTATTAATTCTATTTACTCATGTTAAAATGCTGAGTTGTAGCTCATAATTAGATATGTAAATAATATACTACCCCTGAATATAAAATTCACAGTTATTATTTTGTGTATACCAATGAAAGAAGTATGTTTACTTGTTTGGGCTTTCAAAATATTATAGCTTTTGATAATGACTCAATTAAAAATGCAGAGAAGTTTACACATTTTAAAAATGACTTATATTAAGATAGCATCATTAAGTAATTGTTATCCATCAGAGCTTGCTAAAAATATTAATGCGTTCAAACATTGAGCTGTAGTAGGAGATACTGTATAGTAAACACCTATGATCATTAATTTAACATGATTTAACATGTCAACTTAACTGAGCCATGGAGTGTCCAGATAACTTAGTCAAACATGTGTGTTTATGCATGTGTAAACTATATACTAGTATATACTATTGCCCATGCATACAATTCCTTCTACTGGTTCTGTTTCTCTGGAATGGAAAACCCTTATCAATACAGATTTTGGTACCCAGAAGTGAGGTGCTGTCGTAACAATACCTAAATTGTGGAAAGAGCCTGGGAACTGGGTAATTGGTAAAGCCTGTATGAGTTTTGAAAGGCACACTAAAAAAAGCCTGAATTGCTATGAAGAGACTGAAGTTGATGGAAAAGTGGACATTTAAAGTCAATTCTTGTGGGAACCAGAAAGAGAAGAGCTTTGCTCTTCTTCAGAAATAATCATAAACAAGTTATTTTTAAGCAAAATTGTGGATGATAAATGATACTCTGGTGACATCTCAGGTGAAAATGAGAAACATTATTGGAAACTGGAGAAAAATTTCTCTTTGTTTTAGAGTGGCAAAATATGTGGGGGAATCATGTTCTAGTGCCATGTGGAAGGAAGAACTTGCAAGTGATGAAATTGGATATATAGCAGAGGCAATTTCTAAGTGAGGCATTGAAAGTGTGGTTTGAGGGGCTGGGGTTATAGCTCAGAGGTAGAGTGCTTGCCTAGTATTCATGAGGCACTGAGTTCGATCCTCAGCACCACATAAAAATAAATAAATAAAATAACAATAAAAAAAATAATGAAAGTGTAGTTTGAGTCTTTCTTCCTCCTTATAGCAAATTTCAAGGGAAGAGAGATGAATGAAAGATGCATTTGTTAAGCAAAATGCACTCAGAACTTGGAGATTTGAAAATTCTCAGTCTATTCATCTTATAAAACCAAGGAAGTAAGATTATTCTGAAGAGGAATTGAGATATGGCTGAATAACATTTTGATAAAGAAATAGTGGGTATGATTATTGGGCTTGACTGGACATCTGAGCAGAAGTCAGGAATGAGGAATGAAATATACGAGAAAAGATATTGCCAGTTTAAAGTAAAAGGAAGAGAGAAAATGGGACAGAATGAAGGAAATCTTTCAGACTTGATTTCACTGCATTTTTCCTCAAGGAAAGGGAAGAACTACCTCATATGTGATTCAGAGGTCACCAGTGCTGCCACTCCTACCACAGGCTGAGGAACAATGCTGTTTATTTCTTTGGCTACAGAAGGCACAGCCCTCACAGAGAACTGTGGGTAGTGTGGTCACCCTGGGGCAGCACACTCTTTGAAATAGGATTATTCTCAAACTTTAAGATGTAATGAAAATTTCCCTCCTCGGTTTTCTACTTGCTTGGAACCATTTACCTTCCTCTTTTTCTGTTCCTTTCCTTTAGAATGGGAATGTCTATCTGAGGCCTGTTGCACTCTTATATTTCAGAGGCATATAGTTTGTCTGGTTTCATGGGTCCACAGCTAACAAATTTTGCCTCATAACAAATTATACCTTGATTCTCATGAACATTGAACTTTAGAGTTGATTATGGAATAAATTAAAACTTTGGAGGCTATTTGGATGGGACAAACATTTTACATGTGATAAGAATATGAACTTGGGGGTCCAGGGAAAAATGATATACACTGTATCATATATATCTAAAATTCATATGTTGCATTTGAAACCCCCAAATTGACTATATGTAACAATAGGAGATTTAGGAGGTCTTTAGATGAAGTGAGGTCATAAGAGTGGCACCCTAGTCTGATAATAAGAGTGTCCCGTAAGAAGAGGAAGATTAACCAGAGCTATTTTCTTTCCTACCATGTGAGGACACAGTAAGAAGGAAGCCATCTGCAACCCAGGAAGAGAGATCTTGTAAGAAATCAAAATCTGTACCTCAACCTTGGGGTTCTAGACTCCAGAGCAGTGAGAAATATATCTCTATTATTTTATTCATCCAATCTATATTATTTATTGTTATCAAAGCAGATTAAAACAGACTAGTGCCAAGAGTCATTGTACAGAAAGATGATTTTAAGTATAAATTTTCTGAATTTTTTTCCGGAATTTACTATGTAATCTGATCTGATTTGAAGATGCTGATGACTCTATTTCCAGTAGTAAGGAAAGCATCAGTTCATAGTGTGAATTAAAAATAAAGCTATGTAAACTTCTACCACTGGATATTCTCAATCAACCACTTATAAGAAGCCAAGATTTAAGTACTTTGTATATGTAACTTTTGCACACTTTTTGCAAACTAATATGAATATAAAGACACTGACTCAGTGCTCATAGTGAAGAAAGAAAAGAATGAGCTCAGGGATTCAAATTCCCAGCTCAAGTGCTTTATAACCGATCTGAAATTTTCTGGATGTGCTGTAAAGAAGACTTTTATCTCATCACTCACAGGTTGAGATTGCTGAAAGAGAAATGCAGAATAGCATCCTGCAACTGGCTGAACTAGAATACCAAGTGAAATCCAAGTCTGTTTAAAATAAGGGCATTGATTCTGAAAGTTGAAGTATAAAAGACCCTGCGGTTAGACTCTGATGAAGCTGGGAATAGTGAAACATTGAACCACTAAATTTTGATAAATCTGGGTTCGTTCTTTCTCTCTCTCTCCCTCCCTTCCTCTTCTTCTTCTTCTTCTTCTTTTTTTTTTTTTTTTTTTTTTTTTTTTTTTGCTGGTAGAGAGTTCTCTCTACCTACCATGAATGTATCCTCATACCTGTAGTGCTAGTAGTGGTTTATCCACCTTCTAAATGCCTGTCTGAGGGTATTAACTTTGCACTGATGGCCTGCCTTGACGTACCTACTATGCAAGGCAATGCTATCTCTTCTCACAATTCAACTCTATCATACCTCTTTGCCTTTCTACCTAAAAATAGACCCAAATTCTAGCAGATTCCAAAAGGTGAGATAATGACCAATGAGAAGAAATGCTTGGGTTTTTAATTTATACAAGCATAATTTCAAGGCATACGTAAAGGGGAGGATACTAATGATCTGTTATAATTGTGGAAGAAATATAATCCTGAATTCAATATTACCGAACTTACTGATAAAGGCTCAGAGCAGAAATCCTTTTAGAGTGTTAAAGTTGACAAACATCTGATCCAGAAAGAAACCCAAAGTGAGGAAATTGCACATATTGGATGTGCCTTTGGCAGGCTTCTATAGATGAATCACAACATAAGGACCTCAGGACTTTGGAGCAAAGTTCAGCTGTTCACAGTGGATAACCAATTTCCTTCTGAGAAATAGATCTTAGATTACTGTTGAATCTTAGTAGAGACTAGATGCCTAATCATTGATCACAAACTTATCATGTGACCTAAGTTGCCCATCACAAACTGGATGTTGTCTCATTCCCCAAAACTACAAAACTGGGTGTGGGTGTGCACTCAGGAGAGTGAGGCCGGAGGATGCCAAGTTTGAGGCCAGCCTGGGAAACTTAGTGAGATCCTATCTCAAAATAAAAAATAAAAAGGACTGAGGATGTAACTCACTGGTAAAGTATCCCTGGATTCAATCCCAGGAAGGAAGGAAGGAAGGAAGGAAGGAAGGAAGGAAGGAAGGAAGGAAGGAAGGAAGGAAGGAAGGAAAGAACTCCTTTACATCTCTGCTTCTTGTCTTCTGCATTTATGTACCATTGATTAAGTTTTCTGTGTCAGAGAGAGGTCTGATACTTCCAATTCTTCTAGCTTGCTGATGTCACTCCTTTGCCTCATTTTTATGGAAAATATGTTTTTTAAACTGTTATTTTCTATTATGAATTGGTCACAATGAGCGAGATGGTCATAATTTAACTTTGTATACTTTTATTAAATGTCCACTATGTGACAAGTTCAACGAAAATATCTGAGTATTCCAAAATATATCTGACATACAGTCAGATATGTCTCTTACTATATTAATAGGATGGTATGAAAAATATCTGACAAACATGAAGAGTTATTAAAAAGCAGTTGGTAAACAATGCAACTGGTTTAGAAGTTACCAGTGTTATACTGGAAAAGACTGTCTCTCTGTCTTCCCAAACAGTATATTTAAATATAAACATTTAACCATCAGCATGTATATTAACACTTTTTACCCACTGACCAAAGAAACTCAGTATTTGTATATTCCTTCTCATAAATGAGTTTTATTATTGTGTCTGCCAAGAACAGGGGGAGGCAAAATGTCAATGTTTTTAAAAAGTTCTGCATATCCTTATTGCAAACCATCCCTATGTAGTACTTGCTCTATTCTGGGCAGCAAATAAAAACCTCTAAACTTCTCCAAATACAGTTCCTGTCTTCCTTAATAACATGGTTTTCTCTATGCCTCATCCTTCTATCTCTGATAACTTGCTAATTCAACAGGCCCTTCATTCTATTCATACATTAACTCTCTTCACTTCTTCTTCAGAGAATGTTCTCTACCCTTTCTAACTAACTTTCACTATATTTGGTTCATAAATACAGTGAATACAATTGTATTAGCAAAGAACTGGGACTTAAATCCTGACTTTACTTTTCTTATCTGTTTGAGCTTGGTTACATAGTTAAAGTTCTCTGTGCTTTAGTGTTCTCATCAAACTTGAAGATGTCAGTGGTGTCCAATCCATGAAGCTCATGTGGGTGCTAAACAAAACCCTATATGTAAATGATACATAGCTAATGTAGAGCAAGCCTACACCTAGTAGTTGCCACTGTTATTATAATAGTGATAAAACAGTAATAAGAACAGTAGTTATGGTAGTGGTGTTTGTATCAGATCCTTCTCTTGGCCTCATATTCTTTCAGCTCACCTTTTACTTCAACAATCTTGGGGAAAAACCTTTCTGAAGAGGAAACCCCATCTCACTGCTTCAATGACACCATATGTGTCTAGCTCTCTATTCAGAAGTTAGAGATTTATCACTTCAGTAGTGAGCTCTTGCTCAATAGACCAGATCCGTGGATAACCTTGACCTTCTCTGCTAAACCTTTAACTGCCTCTTTAGTGGTCCTGGGGCAGAGCACAGCTGATCTCAGTGGTAGACACACAGTCTCACCTCTTGGATGATCTTCCTGCCAATCTGTCTTTTCCATCTCTTTCTTTCTTTTCCAGCCCTTTTCCCATAATTTTTACTGTGGTACAACCTCTGAAAACAAACTCTCTTCATTAAGCTCATCAGGCTCTGCTTTTTGTGGTGAGAGTTAAAGGACTGTGGCTAAGACTTTTTTTTATATTCAAAGAGCAGCAACTTGACTTTATTCCACTAATCCCCTCAGGACACTCCAATTCACATGATATTTTCTAGCTTATGACATTTTTGAGTTAATGATGTACAGAAGGACAACATATTTTTATTTGAGTTTATTACTGTATAAAACATATCTTTCTCATAACTACCATTGAAGGTTTACATGTACAGACAGCTCTTTTTTTTTTTTTTTTGTGGTACTGGGGATTGAACTCAGAGGTACTCGACCACTGAGCCACATCCCCAGCCCTATTTTGTGTTTTATGTAGAGACAGGGTCTCACTGAGTTGCTTAGCACCTCGCCATTGCTGAGGCTGGCTTTGAACTCGCGATTCTCCTGTCTCAGGCTCCCTAATTGCTGGGATTACAGGCTTGAGCCACCGCGCCCGGCTCAGACAGCTCTTTATATGTACTGTCAAATGGAAATGCCACCATGTACCTTTGGAGGTAGCAATGCTTACCCTGAGATTAGAGGTAAGGAAGCTAATGCTAGAGAACCTAAATGATTTTCCAGTTATTTATAGATAGTAGCATAGAGGTCTAGATTCCATCCTGTATAATATTTGCTTTCTAATATTAAGTTTATACTTTGTTTTCCCACCTGGTACTGTAGTCTCTCTTTTCCTGTTTACACCATATCGAACACTGTGTTTTTAAGCAACATAGTTCCTCAACAAACATCTGAGCTACAATGAGATAAATAGCTCACCTCAGTTTTAAAAATATTGAATTCTATTTTAAATTTGGGCATATTACTGAGAAAGTTTTAGGAAATGATATACTTTTCTGTAATTTCTTTCTCCAATACTATAAGGAAAAGATTTGACTAAAATGATTATATAGGCTCTTTTGGCTTTACACTTTTTTCATCTGTTAATTTAATTAGATATCTGATGGATTCATAAATTGATATAATACTTGAGGGGCTTCATGACTAATAAACCTTTTAATGAAAGTGGTTTAATTATTATCACTATAATTGCAATAATATTTGCAATTTTTCTTCTACATTTTAAATATTTTATCTTGCTACCTTTTAGCAGAGTTTGCCTATATATGTCTCCCATCGATTCCTATTTTCACATTTAATCTCCATTGTGAGATATTAAGAGATTAGAAATTTAATCTGTGGTGTTTAAAGGTGGGGCATTTGAGAGGGGATTAGAATGAGATAAATTTATGGGATAGAGCCCCCGTGATTGAAAACCGGTAGTTTTGTGTGTTTATTAGGTTTACATTGCTGTCACCAAAATATATGACTATAAACAACTGACAGGAACAATAGTTTATTTTGAGCTCACAGTTTCAGAGGTTGAGTATATGATCGGCAGGCTCCATTGCTCTGGGCCAGAGCTGAAGTAAATCATCATAGCAGAAAGGTATGGTGAGGGTAAGCGGTTCATCTCGTGGTAGCCAGGAAGCAGAGAGAGGAGAGAGTGGGAGGAGTCGGGAACCAAATATGTAATCTCCAAGGCAGATCTTGGTAGGTCTACCTCTTCAAGCCAATCCCCTCCTGCCTACAATTACCATCTAGTAATTCATTCAAATTAATAATCCATCAAATGCATTAATCCACTGATTGGATTCTGATTCTCACCTCTCATATTAATATGAGTATTTATATCCAAATCATAATACTGTAAATAAAACAGAGGGAGACTAGAGGCCACATGCATCTACTCCTTCTCTCTTTCCATGTGATGCACTGTACTATCTCAGGATTCTGCCAACAGAAGGCAGTCACCAAGATGTGGGCCTTTAAACCTCCAGATCTCTGTAATAATAAACCTTTTTTCTTTATGATGTAGCTAGCCTCAGTTATTTTGCTATAGTAAAAAAATATGGATTAATACCAATGCGTCATGATGATATTATTATTTCTTTTAAAATTGAGCTGTGTGCATATTGCTTTCTTACTGTCAACTATGATACATATTTATATTAGTGATGAAATATATGATTTATTGGGATAAGACTTTTATTATAAGCCAATCCCCAAAAACCAAAGCCCAAATTATCTCTCTGACATGTGGATGCTGAAATATGACTTAATTTCTCCTCCAGAGAACTTTATGAATGAAATCACTTTATGGGTGAAAATCTTATTTATTTGAAAGTTTTGCCTTTTTTTAAATCATAGAACATTTTTCCAATTAATGTCATCCCATGGCTTTTCCATGAAACCCACTCATATTATTATTTTTGTCTGATGCAATTTCTTCTTTAAATTTATAACTGAATTTTTTTCAATAAAAGAGAAAATATAAGTTAAATATCTATAAAAGAAAGTCACTATTTTAAACCAAAAATTTGGGTGCAAGCACCATGATAATAAGATTATTATTCATAACATAGAAGAATTTGGTGGTATTTTGGAAATAGTGAAATCAATATGTATTTCTTTAATATGTAAACATTCAATTAGTTAAAATATCAGTGTTGTTATTTTTTGAAATGTGGAAAAACATCATAGTAAGTAAGTAAATTCTAAGAAAATCTTAACATTTTCAAATTGAATCAACGTCATTCATGGGCTTTGGTGTATTGACACTATTTTATGCAGTACAGTGAATTGTCTTTCATCTAGGTTGTCAAGTATGGTACATTTCTATATAGATACTTCAACTACAGTAATTTCTGAATTATGGTTTAGATATGAGGTATCTCTCAAAACTTCATGTGTGAAATAATGCAAGAATGTTCACAAGTGAAATAAGCAGAATTTGAGCGCTTTGATCTAGTCCGTGAATTAATTCACTCTTATAGATTAACTGTGTGGTGACTATAGGAAGGCAAGATGTGGCTGGAGGAAGTAGGACACTGCGGGCAGATGTGCCTTTGCTGTTTATGTTTTAAAATCCTGGTCAGCAGAGCTGACCTGGTCAGTCATGTTCTGAGTTGTTTTTCTCTGCCATGCCCTTCCACCATGATGTTTTGCCTCAGCTTGGATCCAGAGGTATGAGCTGACCAAACATGGATTGAATCTTTGAAACTGTTAAAAAACTAAACTTTTATTCCTCTGCATTGTTGTTGTCAATTATATTGGTCACAGCCACATAAATGGTGATTAAAAGGGGCCTGATTTTTTGGTCCCTCTATGTCAAAACCTCACTCCAGGCCAGGATCCCAGATTATAGGTATGATTGAGACATAGTAATTACCTAGTACAGTGGTCTTTATACTCTGCTTTGCAGATCATCAATTTTTAAGAAGAGTGGGCTAATTTGCAGTGGGGAAAAAAAAGCAAGACAAAGCAACCAGAGCCTTCTTTCATGCCATGTCATTGAAAACTGTTCAAAGTTTATATAGTTTTCTTTTCTTAAATTTGTTCTTTTTTATATACATGACAGTAGAGAATATTTTGACATATACATACATGGAGCATAACTTCCCATTCTGTGGTTACATATCACATGGAGTTTCATTGGTCATGTATTCATATATGAACACAGGAAAGTTATGACTGATTCATTCTACTGTCTTTCCTATTCACTTCCCCTCTCCCTTCCCTTCATTCCCCTTTGTCTAATCTAATGAACTTTTATTTTTCCCTCCCTCTGCGTTATTATGTGTTAGCATCTGTATATCAAAGACAATATTCAGGCTTTGGTTTCAACAGATGAATAGATAAAGAAAATGTGGTGTGTGTGTGTATATATATATTTCATATTGGAATTCTACATAGCCTTTTGGTAAAACAAAGCATTTCATGCCTAAAAAATAAAATCTCCTAGGTGAGTTGATCTTTAAAATAGAGGAAGTATGGTTTTAGATTGGAAATTTGTGTTCACATAAATGAAAATGTTTCCATGGTGAACAACAAATGTCACAGGCTCAGAGGCCTTAGGCATCAAAAGGAACAATAAACAAGGCTGTAGTGATTCCTCAATAGGAGAACTTGTGATAAAAAGTTCAGACAAGTTAAACAAGTTAAGACGGAGATGTTAAGGCATGTTAAGGCTGGACTAAATGGACCACTGCTGTGCTGTGGACATGGGACAGTGGCAGGAATATTTGGTGATGAACCCCAGAACTTTAGGGAGAATCAAGCTTTTGTGTGAGACACAAATACAATGTGCAGGAGAGCCAAGAGGAGGGGACAATGCATAATAGAGACTAAGGCAGATAACCACATGGAAGGCAGCTTGTATGACTATGAATAATCATAATCATGATCATGATAAACTTTAATAGCAGAGAATCAAGGCAATGGGAGTGTGTGTTTAATCACATCATCACCAGGAGTTATGTCAACTGTATAAATAATACTGCCTGCTAGTTTTAGAGTAAAATTTACATTTATAAAAGGCCAAGTTAAGATATGTCTTCAGTATTCCCTTCCAGTGCTGGGCATGGTGGTGCAGGCCTATAATCCCAGCAGCTTGGGAGGCTGAAACAGAGGAATCAAAAGTTCGAAGCTAGCCTCAGCAACTTAGTAAGACCCTAAGCAACTGGGCGAGACCTTGTCTAAAAATAAAAAATATAAAAATGGCTGGGGATGTGGCTCAGTGGTTAAGCAACCCTGGGTTCAATCTCCAGTACCAAAAAAAAAAAAAAAAATCCTCTATCAATACAATCAAAAATTGGAAATTTTAGATTACTGTGTCTGGGATAAATAGCTACTCCCCCCATAGTTTCTTAGTTGGAATGGACCTCTGTAACAAAAGAAAGATTTACAAAAAATAAAAAAATAAATAATAATAATAATATGAAGTTAATTAACATGTGTATTTCATATATACATGCAAACTACCCAGGCAATAAGTAGAAATCCAAGAGATGGCTTTGAGTTCCAGTTTATACATCTTCAAAAAAGTATAGTATCTCTTTAGAGAAATGACAAGACAAAAGGAAAGGGCTTTGAGTCAACAGGTGGAGAATTGGGAGGGGGGCACATAAATGGCAGATAAAGAGTAGTGGTTAAAATTGTTCAAGTACTTTCTCCAAGAATAATCTTCCCTGCAGCTGAAGAGGCGGAGGCAGGAGAATCATGAATTCAAACCCAACCTCAGCAACTTAGTGAAACTCTAAGCATCTTAGCTAGACCCTGTGTTGAATTAAAACATAAAAAAGGGGCTGGGAATGTGGCTTAGTGGTTGAGTGCCTCTGGGTTTAATTTCTAGTACCAAGAAAAAGAATCATATTCAGGGTTATCAGAGTCTAAAGTCTGCAGTGGTTAACCTCCATTCTCCCCTATAGAAAAAGAAGGAGACAGAATGCCTTTTGTGATTCTATGTCCTGCTTTTAGGAAAAAAAGAAAAAGAAAAAAGAGGGAGGGCAGAAAGCTTTACTACATATACTGCTTCTTAATGCCTTCAGCTCAACTATCCTTCATCTTTTCTGGAAGCTTATTCTATTCTCCCACAACTGTAACTATGTAGGTCATACATATCCTCCACTTGATATTTATGACAAAATTGAAAATTGCTAAAAATTGAGCCTGATTCTTGTTCTTGAGTATTGAGGGTTTATATGTCCTAGAATGGGTAAAATATTTCTCTAAAACACAGTACTGAATTTTCCTTGCAGTGGTAATAACCTTATTTACTTCTGTATGTATGAAGATTTATATGTCCTTTTGAAACACTCATATGGTATCCCATTTGAACCTCATATCTCCTTGAGAGAAAGGTCAGTAACAATTGTCCTCCTTGGATAGAAAAGGTACTGAGACTCTGATTCCAGTACACAATTCAGCATATGAGCAAACTGGCCAACACAGGAGAGCTTCCAGACTCACAGTCCAGCACTTTCTAAGCTTTACCTATGTTCTGTCTGAGCCTTCATCAGTTGGACATGTGCTTGTCCCTGCCTCTATCAATCCTAGTGCTTCATTTTAATAAACTTCAAATACTCAATAAAAATAATGTTTTCCAAAGTGTTTGAAAAGATTATCATCTTCCCTATAGCTCTCTTCATCATCCCCTTTCCTTGTAAGTTAAAAACAGTTATCAGTTGTCCTGTTCTCTTTACCTGTACTGCATTTGGAATTTACTTTCTTGAACTTCATGCCTCAAAGCCAAAACTTAACTCCAGAACTGCTGAAAAGGAGAATAAAGTTTGTCACAGAGTATATTGGCCAAATGTCTGTGGGCAAAAGAATGTATTTCAAGTTACAGAAATAAATGACTTTAAAATGGATGTGACACGGTACCTTGAAATTCTTACCATAAGAAATGCCATGCTGGTGTTAAGACCTTGAGCCTGGAGAGACCAAGATGCCCTAATCCTCCCTGAAGACATGAGCTAGCTACTTTGTCAATAAACTAACTAGTGAGGGACACAGACCGAGCTGAAGGCTCCCATCCTGCTGGCCACCACAAACCCAAGATCACACCAAGGCAATCGTCCCAAACAGCTAGTTAGCCCTCTGAGCCATCTGCACAAATATCGTGAATTTGGGAGGTATATATTTGGGGAGGCTGAGAAGGAACAATGAGATGGTAATTTGGTGTGAGTAGCTTGGCTGAGATTTTGCAATGCTAAAATCTAGGCAATGAGCAGCTCTGACCTTCATTAAAAAAACTTTGAAAGAAGAAAGAGGAAAAAAAATGAATGTGTAGCAACATGAATATGTCTACTGATTTGCATGTGTTTTTGAACACACAGAAAAGTTTTTAAACTGTGTATATAATTTCAGATGTTGTATTGATCTTCTGTATTTGAAGTAGGTTATTTTTTGAAAATCAGGCATTCTTTATTTTTTGATGGAGGCTCCTTTACACACATAGGTCTCATTCAAAATCTATTTTGTTTTACTTCTAATTTGGTAAGTCTACAGTGCTTTAGATTAACAATATATTCATGAATTTCCAGAATCTCTTTCCCTCTAATTGAAGCATCAAATTAAAGTAAAGAATGTTCTTTTTCATAGTGAATTAACAAAATGGCACAATTTTAAATATTTACTCAACTATCTCACAAACCTCTGGATTTGTTAAAAAAAAGCATACATGTAAAAACAAAAATTACTTAAGGAATTGCCCCTCTTTCTTAAAGAACAAAGACAAAAGTCTAAACTGGCAAGTTTTACAAAAACACATCCCTATGGCCAGGCCTGGTGGTCAGTCCTCTTCTCTGTGGTGTGCATTCCAGTGACACTGTCCCCACTACATTTCTCAGTTTCACCATGGTTAGATTTGTTCTTACAACAAACGAAAGAGTGAAATGTGAATGGACTGGATGTGTCCAACACCCATATTCTGCCCTGCCAGAATTTTGAACTTGAATGCAGAACTGGATTCTCTTATTCCACATTTGCTGATCATGATAGAGAAATGAAGTGGAAGGAATTGTTTCCAAACACTTTTAAACACCTCTTAACTTTTAAGTGTGGATTCCTATAGGACAGAAAAACAAACTTCTATTTTGTTTAAAGCACTTTTATGTTGATATTGCAAAAAAACTGACACCAGTAAGTATCCTAGCCAATATAGAAAGACTAAAGGTGTATAAATAGCTCTCTCCAAGGTACACATTACTAAATGAACAGAAAGTTTATACAAAAAATGAAACCCAAGTGAATTTAATTATAATTTTGAATACTAGTGTTTTAACCAAAATTTTTATGGGGATTAAGTTCTATTAATCTCTTTTCAAGTGGTCAAGACCCAACCTGAAGATGTGAATGCATGTGGAGAGGGTACCTGCTTGATTTGGGTTTGGGATACACAAAGAGATACAAGATAATTTTGCATATTTTATAATTTTGCCTAGGGAAAATTCTATAAATAGATAAGATTTTTTTCAAAAAAACAAACTGTCAGAGTTAGCAGAGTATTTTAGAGACTTTTTTGGCACTCATCAATTAAAGCATTCTAGAAATTACCTAAATCATTTTAATCCAAAAGTTTTTGCATCAATACTTACTTCATTTTTTACATATTCATTTTAATTTGAATTGAAGTAATGTTCTAAAACTTTCTGTTCTGTCTTATATAGCTACTTATTCAGTTTACAAACATTTTTTTACTTTTGTGCAGTTGTAGAAATTATATTATCAGTATTTTATCAGCTCCCTGGCGAATAAAACATTTGAGAGGACATTGTAGTATTTTGTATTCAGCATGTATGAATTTGGCTGAGTTTGTCTAATTTTTCTTTCTATACTTTGGTTACAAAGATGAATTTTAATCAACAGCAACTGGTACTATTCTCAGCATAATTGATGACAGTAGTTCCTGTTAATTTCTGAGTATTAGATTTAATCACAAGAGGCAAGACCTCTGGACAGAGGCCAGGTCTGATGATCCAGGCCTTATGAACAGAGCACTCTCAGCACTCAGAAAAAGTTCAGCTCTAAGTTCACTTTTCTTGGGCCAGAACCAAGCTGTCACTACTGTTTGTTGGGTCACTTATATAACAGGAATAGAAACAAGTTTCCTGAGACTACTGCTTTTCCATGCTGTGTGGCTTTTCCCTACGCTAGACACAGGGGTTCTAATTAGATTGAGGATAAAGAAGGTCACACTTAGATATAGTATTGTGATTCTGTAAGCATTAAAAATAATTTTATTATATTATTCGCCAAAGATGCTCATGCATCATCATCATCTCCATATTCTTAGTGATGATCTTTTCAAGTAAAAATAAAATACAATATTTCCATAAGGACTTTATCTTTTTCCCTAGTAAAATTTATGCTAGAGAATAGTACATAACAAGAAAACAATAACCTTTTCCACTTTAAAATGTGGAATGGAAGCTGGAAAAAGGTATTTCTGTTTGTTTCTTTTTGTTTTTGTAGTACTGGGCCTCATTCATGCTAGGCAAGTGCTCTACCCCTCCACCCTACAAACCTTAATCTGTTGTGGTTTTTTTATTTATCTTTAAATATAGACAGAAATGAGAATTATGTATTTCTGCTGCACATTTTAATACAGACCAATAGTCACATAGAGATATACTAACAATTTCAGATGTGAATAGGAAAAAAATAATATGGAGAAGAATGTGCCTATAAGGGCAAGTAGGCAGAGGAGAAAAAAATAAAAACTAGAAAAATACTTTTGTTTTATGAGAACAAATTAAAATTTCAAATATTCAACGAAGATGTGTTAATTAGCTTTCTGTCACAGTGGCAAAATAGCTGGAATAAAGAAATTAAAAGGAGGACAAAGGTTATTTGGGGTCGTGGTTTCTGAGATTTCAGTTGATAGGCAGTTGGTGCAGTTGCTTTTGGGCCTGTACCAAAGCAACATATCATGGCAGAGAGCACATGGTGGAAGAAAACTGCTCACCTTGTAGTGGCTAGGAAGCAAAGAAAGACACAGAAAGGAAGGAGCTGGGGCCTGCATGTTCCCTTCAAGGGCACATCTCCAGAGGCCTAACTTCTTCCCATTAGACCTCACCTCCTGAAGGTTTTGCTATGTCCCAGGAGTACTTCAGACTAGAGATCAAGCCTTCATATGGACCTTTGGGGGCATTCAAGATCCAAACTACAGCAGAAGATGCTAGTTAAATCATGTTGCTAATGGAACCAGCAGCAAAATGAGGTGTTTTTCTCATAGTTTTATAATAAAATTTAGAAATACAGTTGTGTGCTGCTTAACAATAGGGATACATTATAAAATTCATCATTAGGTGAAAACACCATTGTGTAAACATCATAGAATATACTTATGTGAGCTAAGACTGCCACAACATCACTAGATGACATATTCTTGTGGTGCCATTGTCATACACACAGTCCACAGCTTAATGGGTATTATGTGGTACATGACTGCATTGAGTATATATCTTGAAATTTATCCTGTTATTGAAATTACTGGCACTTGTTTGCCTTGTTTAAAGGATTTTCAGTTATTGTCACAATCTTGCTGAATAATAAACCCTAAAAGTATCTCAGTGCTGTACATAACTGTATTAGTCAAGATTCTCCACATATATAGAACCAATAGAATATCTATATAGCTACATGTATATTTTAAGAGATTCATTTCAGGAAACTGGTTGAAGCAGTTTTGGGGGTTAGCAAGTCTAATATATATCAGGTAGTCTGGCAGTCTGGAAACTCTTGGGTAGGAGTCGGTGCTGTAGCCTTAAAGCAGAAAGTCTTTTTTTTATTAACACTATTTACAAAATTCCTCCACAGAAACACTGTGAATAATGTCTTTGTTTTGTTTTGTTTTGTTTTTGAAATAGAATCTCACTATGTTATCCAGGCTGACTTCCTGGGCTCAAGGGACCTTCCTGTCTCAACCTGTTGGGCAGCTGAGACTATAGTCATGTGCTACCATGTATGTTTCCAATTAGTATTTTGTTGAATAACTGGATACTATAGTCTAGCCAAGTTGAAATGTAAAAGTAATCATATTTTACACGTCAAGTCCACCTCTTGTCGGCATGACATCTTAAATACAATGCATATCTCCTTAATCATACTTTGAATTAACATAGTACATGAATCCTTCTTACAATCAAAAACACACTAAAACTTTCCCTATAAGGGTATGCAAATTCCTTGGATAATGTTTACTTTTATAAAAATCCCATAAATTAAACACTATGATGATACAAAGTCAACTCATTAGAAAATGTTATATGATAAAGATTAAGATAAGGAAGAAATAAAGGATATTATATATATATATGTAAATATAAATGAATATATATACAAAGTTAATATAAATCATCTCAACCAGTAGTGTAAATCCTTTCTTCATGCATTGATTCAGAGATCTGTCAAGCTCAAAGTGGCTGGGTACTATTTTAATTTCCAGTTTGATACAATTATTTTGTTTCTTGATGGAAGCATTCTTCTCTTTGGATAAAAATCAAATTCTTGTTTGCCATTGAGTATCTTGGGGTAATGAGTGGCACCACTCCCATTTCCTCTTCCCATATATCTGGCTCTGGTAAGAAGAGCACCATGTATTGAATGTGGATTTAGAATATACACAGTTTCTGGAGGAATCACATAGCTGGTGAGATAACTGATCATTTAGCTAAATTATGGGTCACAGCTCATGAATACATATACAATAGTAGCTCTGTCCATTTCTTTCTTCTTCTTTCTTTTTTTCAAGACCACAGACCTGTAGTTTTTAAAAATAAAAACATATAAATCTAGAGGATATAATATGATATTATAACATACATGTAGATAGTAAACATGTCCATGTTCATTGAGGTATTATTCACAGTGGCCAAAATATGGAATTGATCTGTGTCTATCAATATATGAATGGATTAACTATGTATACATATATACAAAATGCAGTATACACAATGGGATGTTCTTGTGCCTTAAAAAGGAGGAGATCTTACCATTTGTTGTAATACTAATGAATCTCAGGGATAATATACTATGTGAAATAAGCAAAACACAGAACAAAAATATTGCAGGCTCTTACTCTGTGAAATCTAAAAAAATAAAAAGTCAAATATACAGAGAAGCAATATAAAACAGTAGTTAAGGAGAGATGAGATATGTGGATTAAACAATATGAACACTATTTCTTTTTCTAAGTAAAGTGAACAACCGAGTACAGTATTTGAAGTTCTTCCCAATGGGTGAGGGAAGGTTCCCTTCACCACTACCCTAGGAATGTCCTAGAAAAGGATGTAGTTCTGGAAACAGCCATGTTTATATCATGCCTACATGTTGTGCCTACATAAATGGGGACCAACTTTTCCTCACTCATCTGATTTTAGATAAATATTCATGAGACTGTAGGGTTGGGTTGAGATGGAAAATTTAACGTTGCAAGAATGGAGACCATGGCACCTGAAACATTCTCATGTAAAATATTCATGTCTTCAGGCTTGCTTGTGCACAATCTCACATATATTACTTCCCATTTGATGATGGAGAACTTCATGCATACACAACTTTACAGCCATGTGGATTAGATAATACCCAGTCATTATGTAAACCTCAGGTCATATAACTTGCTGGCTCATGGTCAAGCACTCAGTTTGTACTAGTGCCCACTAGCCATCCAATAATTTTGTTCAAAGCAGAAATAGTTATTAATATAGTACAACAAAACTCTGCTCCGACATTCTAAATCTTGAGCTATGACTCCCTTATCAATTGGTCATATGACCACTGCCACCTCAGGTACTCTTGAATCTGCTCAATCACATGGCTCAAGAAGTAAAATAGCTTATACAACGTATTGAGCCTTGTTGCAGAGCCTTCTCTTGTTCTAGATGCCTGGAAAACCCAGCAGCTATTGGAGTGACCTATCTAAATGAATCAGAATAGCATACTCAACTGAGTACACTATTTCCTGAAAAATCTCAACAGACACTGCAGGCTTTAACTTTCTTTTTTAGTTGTGTAAAGGGCCAGTTGTAATAACTGATCCTTCATAGGATCTTAAAAGGACTATCTTGACCACCCCAAATCATTGGTTTCCTAGAAATTTCACTGTGTTAATTTGCTCAATCAACAAAACATATCTGGCACATACAGTATTCAAAACTAGAATCATTATTTAGTTAAACTTGTAGTAATCCACTGTCATTCAACAAGACCCATTTGCCTTCTGTGCATGCCATATAGATGAGTTAAATGGGGGATGTGATGGGAATCATCACTCCTACAGTTTTCAAATCCTTAATAGTAACAATAACCTCTTCAATCCCTCCTGAATGAAGAATTGCTTTTGGCTACTGTTAGGGTTTGGATATGAGGTGTCTCCCAAAACCTCCTGTGTTAATGCAGAAATGTTCAGAGGTGAAATAATTGGCTTCTGAGAGCTGTAGCCTAATCACCTAATTAATCCATCCTAGTTTGAACAAACTAACTGGGTGGTAACTGTACTCAGGTGGGGTATGGCTGGAGTAGAAAGGTTGCTGAGGACATGCCTAGAAGGGTTCATCTTCCCTGAGGCACTTTCTCCTTCCTCTCTACTCTCTGGTTTCCACGAGCTGAGCAGAACTCCTTCACTATTCCCTTCTGCCATAGTGTTCTGCCTTTCTTTTGGTCCAGAGCAATGGACTTGGCCAGCTATGGACTAAACTTCTAGAACCACAAGCAAAAAACAAATTTTTCCTTCTTTATGTTGTTTATATCATTTTGGTCACAAAAATGAAAAGCTGACTAACACAGTCATTACTTTTTCTAGGTAAGGGCAGTTCTAATGCTTTCCACTCGGCATTTTCCACCATAATATATCTCATTCCAGAAGTCAAGGAACCAACATGGGTATTCAGTCACTTCCTGAGGATCTCTGTTCCAATTTTGCATTACAGAACTGGGGAAATAAGCACAGTATAGTTTCAGGAACTCACTGTATCTACAGTGAATTGAACTTGAGCTAAAATTCAATTGTTCTTATGACCTCCATAAGCCCTTACTCTGACTAGTGGATGAAAGCAACGTTTTGTGTTTTCTGGAATAGTTTGGACTTCAGAGCTAATGCCCACAAACTACCAAAAAGTCTGGTTTAATTTTTCCCAATGTACTTTAATCCTAGTCAAAGAACATAGGTCCCTTTGGGGAAAGATAGGAAAAAGATTAAGAGTGTAAGCTTTTGGCAGAGTACCTGCTTCCTACTTTAAGGCTACCCATTACTCAAGAGGTTGCTAGACCATAACCTTGTTCAAGTCTGGGAATTTGTCAAAGGGCTGAGACTCTGTAGTGATTCATATTAGAATTGTGTTCACTTGACCTAGACTTTTTTTTTAATGTAGATGAAGTAGTTCATGTCTAAAGACAAATTATCAGCCTATCAACACTTTAGTCCTCTCAAAATCAAACTATTGTGATTATTGTTTTGCCCCTGCCATCCATGATTATAACCCTGCCTTCCTTTTCTTTGGTGACTAATTGCTGCTACTTGGCCCCTGGCCTTCCAGGGTCCAATTACTACCATTGCATTTAAGGATCCCACTTCCATGGCACAAATACTCACTTGTATCTGCCCTCAAAGAGTGATCACAGAGCTGCTCAAGTGTTGGGATCCCTTCATGAATTTATTCCTCACAGTCATATTAAAAAGGTGAGTTTTCCAGACCTTTTCAAAATGAATGAACAGATTTATCTCCTCTTATATTTCAGTACTCTTTAGTCTTTGTATTTCTTCCTCTGCAATATTTCAAGACAATTTTGACATTTTGATATCATTTACTATAGGACATTTTTGGGTCCATGTTTAAGCCAAACGACTAAGCAAACTGTGAAAGCTAATACCACAATATCAAATCCTGAATTTCCACTTAGTGGAGCTATATCAATAAATTTGACCTGATCTAAACTTATTTTCCTTCCTCTATTATCCTACATCATTGATATTCATTTGCACACATATTCTCTAGAATTCTATGTAAATTTTTAAAATTTTACAATTCTTTTGGAGTTTAGTACACCTTCTCATGGGGCACATTTCATACCTCACCTTTTGGGACCTGTTGGGACTCTATTTTCAGGTATAGAAGCAAAGATGGGTGCTGTGGTTGGATCCTCAGGACAATGAGCATTGTGTTTTTGGCATCTACTTCAGCAGAGGCCTTAACTCTACTGACAAGGAAGACCCAGAGTAATATACAGATTTCCTGGCCCAGCTTTATTACAATCTTCATACACATCTCCATTCTGATGTTTAGCATCTGTTTGTTCCTAATTAATACCTCACTCTAATAGAAGACATACTGTGAATTTAAGGATTTATTTGTGATATAATTTAACTCCTAGAAGGATTACACTCTGTATTTAATGTTCAGAAATCCCAGTCTGGTAGCTGTAGGAGATAGGGTTTATTTAGAACAGGCATATAAATGCTCATGTTATGTATGTATGCAGAGTTTAAGTTAGGATTTTAAATCCTGAGTTCATCCTTGTTTCTCTCTCAGGCATAGTTAAGAGAAAGCAGCCAAACTCATTATCCTGTCTGACAAAAGTGTTCTGAGTTATGGTCACCAAGAAACTTACTTTACATAGGTGTTTGATTAAGAGCATCCAACAGTGATATGTTGTGCATCTCTGTTATCTCTCCATGTCATGGACTACTGGTGTTCTCATTAATTTGGAAAGAGTCATCAGTGCCTTTAAATCTAATCAGATTAGCTAATCAAATCTGTAAAACCCCCAAACCAATTCATAACCATTAGAATTGTTTCTTTCCTTTTTTTTGCCTTTTTAAAATTTATTTTTATTTTTTTTAAATGCATTTCGAGTCATAGTACATATATAGAGCTCAATTTTCCATCTCTCTGGTTGCAAACAGGATAGAGTCACACCATTCGTGTCTTCACACATGTACCTAGAGTAGTGATGACCATCTCATTGTACCATTTTTGCTATTCCCATTCACCCTTCCCTCCTCCACCTCCCCCCTGTCTCTTCCAAAGTTCCTCCATTTCTCCCATGCTTCCCACCCCACCCTCCTTATGTATCAGCATCCACTAACCAGAGAGAATATTCAACCTTTGGTTTTTGGGGATTGGCTTACTTCACTTAGCATGATATTTTCTAGCTCTATCCATTTACCTGCAAAAGCCATAATTTTATTCTCTTCTATTGCTGAGTAATATTCCATTGTGTATATATACCACAATTTCTTTATCCATTCATCTATTGAAGGGCATCTAGGTTGGTTCCACAATTGAGCTATTGTTAATTGTGCTGCTATAAACATCGAAGTAGCTGCATTATTGTAGTATGCTGGTTTTTTTTAAAGTATTTATTTATTTTTTTAGTTGTAGGTGGACAGAATATCTTTATTTTATTTTTATGTGGTGCTGAGGATCGAACCCAGTGCCTCACGCATGCTAAGCGAGCACGCTACCACTGCGCCATAACCCCAGCCCCGTAGTATGCTGTTTTTAAGTCTTTAGGGTATAGGCTGAGGAGTGGGATAGCTGGGTCAAATGGTGGTTCCATTCCAAGTTTTATAAGTCTCCATACTGCTTTCCAGATTGGTTGGACCAATTTGCAGTCTCACCAGCAATGTTTGAGTGGGCCTTTTTCACCACATCCTCGCCAGCACTTATTGTTGCTTGTATTTTGGATAGCTGCCATTCTGACTGGGTGAGATGAAATGTTAGGGTAGTTTTAATTTGCATTTCTCTAATTGTTAGAGATGTTAAACATTTCTTCATATATTTTTTTATTTATTGTATATCATCTTCTGAGAAGTTTCTATTCAGCTCCTTAGCCCATTTTTTTATTGGGTTGTATATTTTTTTGGTGTTACGTTTTTTTAGTTCTTTATATACCCTGGAGATCAGTGCTCTATCTGATGTGTGTGTGGCAAAAATTTGCTCCCAGAATGTTGGCTGTCTGTTCACCTCATGGATTGTTTCTTTTGCTGAGAAGAGGCTTTTTAGATTAAATCCATCCCATTTATTGATCCTGGCTTTGATTTCTTGCACTTTAGGAGTCTTGTTAAGGAAGTCGGGGCCTAATCCAATGTGATGAAGATTTGGGCCTAATGCTTTTCAATTAGCTGCAGAGTCTCTGGCCTAATTCCTAGGTCTTTGATCCACTTTGAGTTGAGTTTTGTGCATGGTGAGATAGGCATTTAGTATCGTTTTGCTGCATATGGATTTCTAGTGTTCCGAGCACCATTTGTTGAAGAGGCTATCTTTTCTCCAATGTATATTTTTGGCAATTTTGTCTAGTGTGAGATAATTGTATTTATGTGGGTTAGTCTCAGTGTCTTCTATTCTGTACCATTGGTCTACATGTGTATTTTGGTGCCAGTACCATGCCGCTTTTGTTACTATAGCTTTGTAGGGTAGTTTAAGGTTCTGTTTCTTTAGAACCACTCTTGGTAGCAAAATCTGTACTAGTGTGTATGTAGCTAATATAATTATCAGGGCTGGCAATTTCAAAATCTCTCATGAGCTCAGAAAGCTGGAAATTCTTAGGCAGAAGATAATGGTGCAGTCTTGAGACAGAAATCCTTTTTAGAGAAACCTCTGTGTTTACTCTTAAGGCTTTTCAATGAATTTGATGAGGACCAGCCACACTGTTGAGAATAATCTCCTTTGCATAAGGTAAGCTGAATGAAGATGTTAATGTCTATAAAATACTTTCACAGTACCAACTAGATCAGTGCTTTATTGAATCCCTGGACACCATAACCCAGCCAAGTTGGCATATTAAATTAGTCACCACAAAGAGTAAGCCTTTTTTTTCTTTCCACTTAGGGAATTTCAGTTAGACTATGGCATTTGTGTTCAAGGTAAGGATTCAAGATAGTTTCCACTTTATCCTGAATTCTTGTGAGTCATCTAAAGAACATTTGCCCCATATGTGTAATTCTAAGGCCAGGCCAAGTGGGCAGTAGCTCCTTGGGAAAGACCACCTCATATGGGAACCTCTGAGATTGTGAAAGAAACTAGCAAACTAACATTTGGTTAATTCTACTCATTTATCACTGAGGTTGACATAAATAATTTTGTATTGTGTGTGCATTGTGTCTGTGTGCATGTAAGAGGGTGTTGAGGATCAAATCCAGGCTCTCGGACATACTAAGCAAGTGTTCTACCACTAAGTCACGTGCCTTGCCCAATATAAAAACTTTTTCTAGAGTGTGTTCTATACTATTAAAGGCAAAATAAACTTCTAGTTGATGTAGTTTTTTCCCATAATGCTATGGCTTAGCAATGCTGATATAGCTATCATGTATACTGGAAATGCACAACAAAGTACATGAATGAGATGGTACTGGGAGATTTTATCACATTATTTTTTGTTTTTTTTTTTTTTTGGTACCAGGGATTGAATTCAGGGGTATTTGACCACTGAGCCATATCCCCAGCCCTATTTTGTGTTTTATTTAGAGACAGGGTCTCACTGAGTTGCTGAGCACCTCACCATTGCTGAGGCTGGCTTTGAACTCACAAATCTCCTATCTCAGCCTCCCTAAGTGCTGGGATTACAGACATAATCCTTGGACAGATTTAGAATGAAAAAATGGCATTTTATCAGTTCATTTTTCTCCCTCAAACCATAATTCGAGTTTAATTATGAAAAAAATTACAGAATACTTGCAGTGGAAGAACATTTACAAATCCCTAACCAGTTCTCTTAAATATTGCAAATCTTTAAAAACAAGGGAATTCAAAGAAATGGTCACAGCCATTTGGCAAGAGGATCTTGGGAAGACAGAATAACTAAATACAATCTAATTTCCTGTCTGGGACCTAGGAGCAGAAAAAGAACATTAAAGAGAAACATAAAGGAACTGTGAAGAAAGATCAGCCTTTAGGTAGTAGCAATGTATCAATAATGTTTCATTAATTGTAAAGTATAAGTCATTATCAATCTCAACACCAGAAAAAAATGGTTGTGGGACTTATAGGAACTCTGTTTTTTTTCTCATTTTTTTAAATAAATCTAAAACCATTCTAGCATAAATATGCTAAAATATACATACATTTTTAACATGATTCAACATATTATACTCATTTTATAATTTATATTTGCTAGAAAGTTTTATAAGTGCTATAAAATGTTGTTACCTAGTAATTAAAATATTTTGAATCCCTTATTAACCCTTTTTCTGAATAAACAACTGATATTATCTAATGTTTTTTTTT